>JAKKIB010000266.1:0-99843 GCA_023089585.1 Melophagus ovinus | reverse complement strand
TCAATTACCTTGCCTTGCATACCCAATACGTGAAAATTTTCACGTTCCAAACGAACAATAACGCCAACATTTTGTGGATCCAACTGAACTAAGTCGCCCCATTGAAATTGGCCTAAACAATCTACACCAGTGGCTACATCTGAACAAAGTTGTAAATCACGTGGTAACACCTCCAGCTCATGGTTAGTTAAATCCGAAACTAAAACAACACGTGTCGGTTCGACGCGAATTATTAAACCAGTCTCACCCTCATACCGTCCAGCTAAAACACGTGCATGATCACCAGTTTTAAAATATTTACGTAATTCATTAGCTTTAAAAACTAAGGGATCCTTTAAGTCTTGATGTTTGGGTATAACCGTGATCATGCCACCATCTATAGCTATAATTTTTGCTTGAAGATTTTCCAAGTCGCCTACACATACTTCTACGTTGTCGCCCATAGAAAATGAATTAGCAGTTGTAGGGTCTTCTTTAGCAGCAGTTACAATTTCCAAGTTGACATCCTCTGGCTGTTCCTCGAATCTCTCTAATTCAGTTAATGTCGGTTTAACACCGTCGGCCATAATTGCAGACATATTAAAATTTTTATAGAAGAAACCTTTGCGCGAATAACGGTTTCCTTCGAAAAGCAAAAAATCACCATCGGAATGAACCTCACCACCGATAGCTCTAACAGCCTCTGGATCAAATGGTTTCGCTGGCGGACGACGCTTCTTTTTCTGCTTGTTATCCATTTCCTGTCAAGTGAACCCATAAAAATTTGTACGAACAATTATAAAAGTGAGGATTTTGATTTGCCTAAGAGTACTTTATATACCCCCAACCATATGTTTTATATTTGAATGGAATGTTTCACGGACATACAACATAGCACCATATTTATAATATATAAATCAATTCTTAATATAATTCCTTGTGTAACTCACGAGAAGGGAACATAAAGAACGCTTTACAATTTTTAATGGGCGTAAGTAATTTCTCCCACTTTTTGAAATACTTTGTAGGACCACAAATTTCTATTTTACTTGACTGTAAAAATATATGTTTAATACAAAACTAATGATGCCTGCGTTGTGTCCCTTGGCCGATTTAGTCAACTTTCAATTAACATGCGATAACTAGCGCTGTTTTTGCAAAATTTGAACTCGAGCATTGTGTTTTTTACACAAGTGGAGTATTAAGAATACGCAAATACATTTGCTTACAATATATGTATATATATATATATATTGTTGTATTCTTTTGACAATCCCAACTAGTACTAAATAAATAAAATGTAGTAAGTTTAATTTGTGTAATTGTTTATAAGTTTCACTTACATTAGATGTTGTCCTTAATGCACCTCTCATTCGCGTGTAGTCAATGCGTGGCAAAAGCTTTAAATGCGCCTGATTTTGTGCCAAGTCGACATAATCAACTTGGGCTATGTCATCTTTATATAAGCCTCTTTTAAGTCGAACCCATTGTTTAACTTTAAGACCCACTTGTTCTTTAACTACTTTCAAAACGTCCGTCATTTCTTTAATTGGCACCATTTCTTGCTTCCATTTACCCCATACGTAGGTTACCCACATTTTCAATTGCGGTTTTGACATGAGTTTGTTTGTACGATTCTATATAAATATACCCTTTAACACCTTCTGGAGCTACCACGGATTTAATTTGTAAAGGTTCATCGGTATTGACATAAGTGAGAAATTTACGCATTAGTAACAATGCGGTGGATTTCTCCTCTCCTATGCGGCACTTTACCATCCAAAGATTAGGATCTTTAATACCAGGCAACAATGTTTGTTGAGTAATTTCGTCGGACATTTCCTCACCACCATCACCGAAATGTCTTTTTGCAATTGATTCATCAGCGTATTTTTTGCGCAAATATTCTTCAATTTCATCCTCACGTTGGGTATCCCACAAGTTTGTGCCACGTCGGCGTATCTCAATATCACGTGCTGTTGGACCAAGTTCGTCAATCTCATTGCCGACTATACCTAATTCATTCGCACCTTCTTCCCATTCATCATCTTCATCTACCTCGTCATCAACTTCTGCCTCATCAATTATGAAGCCACCGAAGCGATCTTTCTTTTTCTTTTTACGTGGCCTATCATCTTCATCTTCTTCATCTTCTTCATACTCTTCAGAGTCAACGTCATCACCTTCGTCATCATCATCTTCATTCACATGCCTTTTTTGATCACCATGACGAGACCCCTCAGAGCCTGAATCTTGCGAAACAACGGAACGAGATCGAGACCGAGAACGTGTCCTTGACCTTGAAAGTGATTGTGAACGAGACCTAGACCGGGAAGACCTCGAACCTGAACGTGAACGATGCAAGGATCTTGAACGGGAATGTAGGCTTTTTTGCGATTTATTTGAGCCTAAAGATATTTCCTCCGATCCACTATCAGACAAATTACTTTCTTCAGAATCTGACATAGCTACGTTTCTTTGCAATTAAAAATTTTCACGTATATCGCCTTTCATCTAAGTTTATGTTTGATATATACACACATATACTCGATGTATGGTTAAATTAAAATGAGAAAAATAGGCACATATTGTTCATCAATGTACATGAAGAACAAGAAAACTAACTTAGGCATATATATTCATCTCACTCAAACTATCGTGACCATGAAACATAGTTTACACGTGGGAACGCACAGTCTACACAGTCATTCCAATTCGGTTATTTTCCACTCTCTTCTTATAATGTAAATACTTTACCATGCTTTTATAAATCTAGATATGTAAACTTTATACGTTTGTAGTTTTTATATAGTTTATATAAATCAGACTGAACAAGAAAGACTGCTAGCAGTTGTCCGTGTTTTATGAATTATACCTGCAATTTTGCTTTGATAACTATTTGCTTACAAATATTCTGGGCATTTGCAATAATTTCTATATTACTGTAGATGTAATTTAATAAGAATTTCTAATGTAAAAGAAAATTTCCGTAAATTTGCACTTGTTTTTTACGATGCTTACATGTTTACAGCTATTATTATATTAATATTATAATAATAGCAGGAGAGAATTTATGTGAAATGTTCACATTTTTCATAAACTTGAAGTTTTGTTTCTATATAAAATGTTTGGGCCAAAGATAAGGAAAAGTATTATGAAAGCCCTCAGCTTTTAATAAAAGGTGACATTTTATATTTTCTTAAATTAAATAATGAAATATAAAAATAAATAGAACTGTAAGAGATTCAATTAATAAATAAATTGTTTTGCAACATTTTTTCGTTTTGTCTTACTCTTGGTATTTAAATGTATTTTGTCTTCTCGAAGTTGAACTTAATGAAAGTAATGCTTTGAATCTGTTTCTTTATGTTAACTCTAAGTGCAGGTTTGCGAGAGAAACAAGTATATTTTCTCCGCCTCCTATAATTAGACAAAAAACTTTGTTTTGTTGTTTTCCTCGAAGTTCTCGAGGAAGCCAACTGTAATTTTTAGTGCTATCTCCGTAGAGAACTTCGACCAATGACAGCCAAATATATGAAGTCGTAGAGACTTTTTGGTAGTAGTTGCGTGAATTGTATGTTGATATATATTAACTGATATATACATATACAAAAAATAGAGTGCCCATTTAATAATTAACCGTTATAACGTAATTTCACAAGTTTGTCAATTAAATATAAACTATAATATTATAAATTATAAAAAGAAAATTAAAAAAATAAAATAAATAGAGAATTTCATGTGGTTTTTATAAAAAATAAAGTAAAAAATAATATGTAAAATGATTTCTAAATATACAAAAAATACGTAATATTTACGTTAGTGAAGTTATCAACTAGCTTTAGCAACTAAATTTTTCAGAGAGAAATTCTGAGAACGAGGGAGTGACAGAAAAATGTCCTTTTTTGCTATATTTTAAACAATATACTTGTAAGGAAATTATTATTTGTCAATAAAGAAAAGTACAAATAAATAAAATATAAAACTTGGGATGTAAAACCTTCTACTACTAATTAAAGTTACTATAGTCTTTATTATGAGAAAAATGTTTACGTGATACTTACATGCCAATATGTTTTAGTTAATAAAAAATATCCGCAGGCTTTTTCGAAACTCAGTTATATCTTAAAATGTATATAATAAACATAGTTTATTATGTAATAAGTCTATTCATTGATTACTTCCAGATTATTGTGTTATTAGCTTTCAATTGTGAGAAACATACTTTCAGTATTGACACGTGCCAATGTATTATGGTTAATAAAATTTTTCCAGAGGTTTTTTCCAAATATATATAATAAGCACAGTTAAATATGTAATAAGTCTTATTACTGAACACTTCCTGATTATTGTGTTACTAGTCTTTAATTATGAAAACGAAAATATAAAATAAATATTAAAATACGTAAATATAAATAACAATTACACATAGTAAAACTACTTTGTTTTTGGTCAAATAAAAAGAAGAAAGTTCTTCAAGTGCTGTGCTTTTGATGCACGTACATTAATTACCTTAAAATCATAAAGTTAGTTATAAATATATTAGTTGAAAAATGCCCTAAAGGTTTCGTTTACATTTTTCTATTTACGTGTTTTAGCTTTCTTCTTATTAATTGCCTAAATGAAGAAAAGCGCCGTTATCAACTAAAAAGCATTAAATCAAATGGTGCACAGAAATATACTGGCAACGACATCGTTGAGCATTCACTTGTGGTATTGAAATGGTCACTTTACAAACAAGAATTACAAGCCGTAATTATAAAAAGGATTATTTTAATAAACGAAAGTTATTTACCAAATGAAATTTAAATAATCAAATTATTTAATTCACCTATTATTTCAAAGAAAAATTTACTTGTATTTGGCTAATTTCTCTTGGTTTGCTTGGTATTTATATGCAATGTAATGCATATTTCAAATTAATATTACACATATAAATATTGCCTTAATTAATAAAATATTGAAATAAAAAGGTTCTATAAGTTTTATATATATATGTCATCTTAATAATAATTTGCTTACAAATATATTGTTTGAAATATAACAAAAACGGCTTGTTTGTTTACATTTTTCTGTCATTTTCTCTTTCTCAGAATTTCTCTCAGAAAGAATTAGTTTCTAAAGCTAGTTGATAACTTCACTAATGTTCCTGAGCCAGTCATTATGTCACAGTCTACACAGTCATTTCGTTTCTAAAAATTTACGCAACTACTATACAAAAACCTCTGTGCCTTAATATATTTGGCTGCCATTGGTCGAAGTTCTCAACAGAGATAGCACTAAAAATTATAGTTGGTTCCCTCGAGAATTTGGGGGTAAATAAAACCGTTTGTTTTTGTACACAGTTTTCATCGAGTTGTAGAAAAAGACGAAGGAAGCTATAATAATTTCCCTCGCAAAGGTGTATTAAAAGATTAATGTAAAGAAACAGACACAAAACATGTCTTTCTTTATGTTGCATTCAGCGGAAGAACATTTTTGTTGCAAAAATGTTGTACATCCACCTAATGTTACAGAGAAGTTCATTTATTACTGCGTTGAAGAAAACTGCTAGACCGTTTATTTTATTTTTATTCTTTTATTATGTAATTTTTAGCGGGATTAGTTAAAAAGAAGCCGTACCTTTGGTGTGGTAATGACAATGTTAAGAAAATGTTACAATTATTTGTAAGAATTAGGATTAAATATACTTTATAATTTTTCAACATAGAACATAAGAATAGAAAGTTTAGACGATAATATTTGAAATTGACACATCTACAGTTATCGGTAGATTCTGTAGCTATTGGATGTCAAATTTTTTGTTTAGATTTTGGAAACATTTTTCCCGAGTTTAAAAATGAAGAGGGCGTTGATGTTTTGAATAAAATTTAAGAGGAAGAAAATTTTTGCAAAATTTATTTGTTATTATTTTCATGTAATGAATAAAGAACTAATAAAAACGAGAAGAATTTGACTCTGCATAACCCCTTGGTGGTGTGGTCGTTTTGATGATTTTTGGACAGATATAGGACAATATAACGCAGACGTGGCCGATTTGCATGATTATTGGAAATGCATTGAAGAGTACATTTTCCCCGAGTACCTGATGTAGCGGTTTTTAAGTAATAAATAGAAACAATTAAAAATACAAAACAATATAACGCAGGCGTGGCCGATTTGCATGATTCTTGCAAATGCATTGAAGAGTAACTGCAAAATTTGCAAGTTGTCAAGTTATAAGCAAAAAAAAAATAAATTTTTTCTTATAAAACAGCGATGTTCTCATTTTACGTTGCGATGTACAGTTGGTCTGATAATAATTTGCCATTCAACACGCAGCTAAATATTATTTCCTTTAAGAAAATAGAATCCTAAGGTATTTTAATAATAAAATTGGTAAAATGCCAAGTATATTTACGCAACTGGATAAAAAAAAGTATAAAAGAATATAACAGAGGATTTTAGCAAAAATAATTAAATATACAATTTAATGACTTAAAATTTTTGCAATAAGAATTTCAATTCAGCATTTTGATTTTCCAAAAACACACACTCCTTATCTATTTCTTGACGTTTCTTCAACAGCTCCAGATAATGATTTAAGCCATGCTCTATACTTTTCCAAACATTTTGTTTATCCTTGGATAAATAGTAATCGAATTGCTTCCAATAACTCTCAATATCTTTTTTCTCCATTTGCAATATATGGCCAGAATCTTTTTGTTTCTCTTTACATATAGTCTTTTTCTTCTCTACAGTAGCACTATCTTTAATTTGCCGGCTCGTAAATTCATTTAATGATGTTAAAACTAAAGCGGGCTCGATTACTAAATAATGATTATGGCAATCTTTAGATTCTCTTATCTTCATAAAAATATATATGTAAGAAACAAGTGTAAAGAGCAAATGTTAAAGTACTTCTATTACAGCATGCACAACACAGCGAGGTTTTTATTACAATTAAAATAATATATATGATTACTTATAAGTCGGTTGAGTACTGCTTGTTTGCTCGCATCTGTCTGTCTATCAGACTGTTTAATGTCTATCCAGTTATTCCTTGTTATCAAATCACACAGGATACTTTTAAAACTATTTTGAACTAATTTCAATAGGATTTATTGTGTAGACGCATTTTTTGCTCAAAATTATTGATTTTGACAATCATTAAAGTCGAGCAATTTCTACAATTATTTCCCTTTTAACGCTTTTTTGAAATATACTATTATGTGAAAGAAATGTCCAATCTTGTGTATTTTATTAACGAAACGAAAGTGTATATAAAATAGTTTTGATTATTTATATTTTAAAAAAATGCGCGTTCACATCAATTTAATATAATAGGAATTTTGTAAATTGTACGTACATAAGTACTGTTCATTTTTTTAATTGATATTTAACGATGCAGTGTATGTATTTGACAGTCGGTCGCGTCCATCGACTGCTAAATTTTTACTTGATTTATATTGATTGGAAAATGAAAATTCAATTTGATTGAAGCGAATAATACAAATGTCCACCACTGAGACCGATTTCTTCCAATTTTGAACATACAATATAGAATCAGGCTTTCTAATATGTTGATACATTTTCGCTGTTTTATAAAGTCTGATATTTACTCTTAAAAAGATACGTTTGATTTGTTTCAATTTTGGAAAAGTATAGCAAGCATTTAAACGACGTTCCAACAATTATTCTCTGTCTTACAGCGTGTTATATTTGGTAAATTACGAGTGTATTAGTAAAAAATAACGAATATAAGATTTACGATGTACTGCGATTTTCTCTTTTAATCGATTTAACGCATTTTCAATATCAGTTTACTTATAAGTCAACGGATTATTTACAACAGACAACCCGACCAAGAAATATATATAAAAATGCTAGTATATATAAAAATTATCATATTCTTACCTTTTCTCTTTCTTGATTTTCCAATTGAACTATTGTGTCCTGCTTAAATGAATACAAGGATTTCAATAAATTCGTTGGAAGACCATTTGAACAATTGGGGCAATACGAATAAGGTTCAAAATATTTTACCAAATTTTCTATCATATTAATATCCGTTATGTGTAAAGCCTGCATTTTACAAACAAAATTAGCTTACAATAACATTTTCAATATATAATAACATAAATAGAAATAACTACTTAGTATTTTTTCTAAATAGTGATTCGGAATTAGTTGTAAGCACTGATTTAATATTTTAAAAACATTTCGGTTATTGGTTACTCAATTAATATTTCGGTGTATTAGTAAATTAGGTGGAGTAGATCATAACAAAATAAACGATCTCAAATTGCTATGTAATAAATTGTGAACCATACCAAGGCAAATGATGCATTATATACTAAGAAATACAGCTATCAAATATTTGTTAGTCTAATACTAATTAGTTTGTTTATTCAACTTACCGAAAAAATATTTTCTATGCGAACCAAGCATTTGTCTTGTTCACTATATGGCTGCAATATTTCTAAGAGCCTTGCTTCTACTAAAAATCCTGCACGATCCGATATTTTCATTAATATATCGTGCAACTGCCTATAATTTAACGGTTCTGTTTTCGGTTCCTTTTGAAGTTCCTGATCAATTGATTCTACCGATCTGGAACAACTTGGTGCATTACGTAAAAGATCTAAAGCTTCAAAATCAAAATTAGGCTTTTCCCATTTCGCTGCCAATTGTTGCTCATACAATATGCGATCAATTTCCATAATACTACAGAATACGGCTTTAATTTCTTTAAAATTTATTTCCCAAACTTTGTTAAATTTTTTACGATTATCTTTGCGAAAATATTCCAATTTCAACTGCATCTCACTAATGCTGCTATGTAATTTGTGTATGTCTTCGGACAAACGATTCATAATACTTTTATTTCCACGCTTAATTTGGATCAAACGTCGCTTCATTGCTCCGACAGTTTCTAGGAGTTTAGCTACACGCCTCTTCTGTTGATTACTAATAATAATGTTTTCTTCATTTCGCCTTTGCAAAACTTGGTAATTGTAATCGATTTTCTCGGAATTGAGCAGAACATTAGCCCGTGTTTTACGTATTTCCAATTCTAATTGTTCGGAATCTTTTTCCAAACGGACTTTCGTCGCCCGTGTAATCTCTTCTTGCTTGGCCCATATTTTCTCTAATTCACTAGTATAAAAGTTCTGCTTTTCCATAGTCATTTGAGACTTTCTTCTCTCATTTATCGTTATTTCTTCGTACAAAGTATTCCATTTATCTGACTTATCATTATGAAACTGCTGACATTCATTCTCGATGGTATCCATTAGTTCGTTAACACTCTCCTTGTATGCTTTTTTCATCAATTCAATTTGATTGTCAACTCTTTCCACTAAAAAAAAGATATCGGAACATTGCTTAACTTGATTCAACACATATTTTTCATTTGTTCGTTTCAATTCCTCTTGGCATCGTTGAATCATTTCATCTTTACTGGCCATTAATTCACTAATGGCTTCTTTTTGCTTTTTGATTTTTTCATGTATTGCCATCGGTTCCTTCAATTCTAATAAATCCTTCCATTTATCATTAATGGCTTCCAATTGCTTGAATGATTTTTCAGCTTCTTCTTCCACTGAGTGTTGTAACTCTGAAAATAGTATAGTTAATTAATTGATTTGAATTATTACAATGCTTATTCAGTTCTATTCTTTTGTTTTTTAGTAATATTGACAAAATATATTATTCGCCCTGCTATTGACCTTCTTCTCTACAGATTTTACTTTGCGTTTGAATAACTTCTTGCTTTTCATTATAAGCTTTAATGTTATTCACCAGTTCGTCACCAAATTTCAAAAGATCAGTTAATTTGGCTTCACTTTTCTCCAATTGCAATTCTATAGTACTTTTCACTTTTTCGGCTCCATGGTCGCTTTAATTATTATAAAATACCATAGCAAAATTATTAATTATTTTTATTAAAGTTTAACTATACAAATATTTACGTTTCCTTTAATTTCTCTTTTAAATAATCGCGTACCAAGAATGTTCGCTTATCAAGATCATGATCAAAGTGGTGACTCTTTTTGGTTACATTGTATGGTGAAAAATTTACCATTAAGCTGTCTATTGCAACCAATTTGGGTTTATCGACATCTGATTCAATTGATGAACAAACGCTCATATTTTCCATAACATTTGTCTTTTCCATTTCAGTTAATTCCGCCATTTTTGAAACAATTACATAAATTAACAATTAAAATGTATAATAAATACACAGAGATACAATGAAGTGTAAATCTGATTTATGCAATTTATTTGAATTATTTACTTGTCATAGCAACTACTATTATTACAGATCAATTTCTGAAAGTCTTATACAGTAACTATTAAATACTATTCAATTAAGATGGACATTAAAAAACTTTGATCACAATTATTACCAACATAGCGTCCCTATTATCAATTCTCTTATTAAGATTCACAATTGTGTATTATCCGTTATTATGTTCTGCCTACATTGTACATTACACTATGTGAATCTCAATTAGACGAACTAAAACATTATAGTTTTCAAATTCAATGCATGAATCTTAAGCTTAATAAATAAGAAGTTAATGATGAGTAAAACCTCGGTTTTTCGTGTATTTGAATAATTCCAAAATATTGGATTCTATCATGATTTGCATGTGTATATGTAAAGTTAAAATATTGGTGGTAAAAAAAGTTACCTCAATTTGTTTCTTAATTTGTAGATATTCCTGCAAATTATTGTAGGGTAATTAGAAGGGCTCCTACCGAATGCAGATTTTCGTATTGATTTGCTTCGCTAAAATTAGTGTTTTGATAGATCAAGTTGCAGAACATGTCGTATAATGTATTTTTAAAATTAATAAATTTCACTTTTGCGATTTTCGATTCTTTTGAGGCGATGCGGTATAGAATATCCAAGATCACTATCACAAAGTGATATGTTCATAAGAAAGTATAGTTTAATTTCCAATAATGGCAGATTTAATAATGGCAGGATTTAAAAATCTTAAATATGAGTGCATATATATGACGATTCATATATATGTCGATACTTACATCAGCTGTTTTTTTATACAGATTATCCTATTCTTCTTCCGAAATACTTCTAAATAGTTTTAAAAAAGCTTTCTAATATTTTGAATTGGCAACTTCACTTGCAGGTACTTTTTTTGTTTTTAATTTAGATGAACTAATGAAAAATTTTCCTTGAATTCTTCATCTGTACAACTCTGTTTTTATTTAATTTTTATTACTATACCTTACAATAGCAACTTCATTTCCTTTTTACGGGTTTCGCCCTTTTTTTTCTTTCCGATTTTCTAAAATGGCGGTGCGTACTACGTTATTATTATTTTATGATTATTTATATATATATATGATGTTTATATAAATAAATAAATAGATAAATATATATATATATATAATAAATATTCGTACTTATATTTTATAAGTTTAATTGATTTACAAATTTAATACTTGAATATGAAAATTTTTTGTTTATACTTAGATTACGACGACTATAGAAACGATGAACAAACCCAAGCGGGATCCTTGCAAAAATCCAATGCGTGACTTACATATTAGAAGTTATTTATTTTTGGTGAAATATAGGATTCAATGAAATTTACAATATGCATGGTATACATATATTTACACATATATGCACATAATTAGGTGTCTTTATATTATGTGTACTTTTCTATATTTTATAAAGAAGTATTCAATTCCAATTAAAGACATTCAGTCACTGTGCAAATAGCAATCGTTATAGCTATTTTTGCGACTTTATTCAGAAGATATCTTACGAATACGATTTAAGTAGGATAGGACTTCTTAAATTAAAAAGTAAAACAAAACAAATAACGACAAAGTCCAATTTCACAATAATACATTCCTCTTTTTCTTTATCACTATTAAAAATACTAATGGTAATGTTATAAATTTTTTTTGCATTTATTTTACTTTGCATATGTCACATTCAGGTTACAATGTGGCGCATAGGAAACGTAAGGCTGGTAAAGTCGGTTACCCGCATCGTCTTACGAAAGAAGATGCCATGAAGTGGTTCCAACAGAAATATGATGGCATTATACTCAACAGCAAAAAATAATCAATGACAAATATGTATTTATACATATAAAATAAAGCAAAGATAATGAGAGCGAAGAAAACGTATACAGTTAGCTGTATATTTTTATTACATAAATCTATAATAAAATATAAATAAATGCATGAAACAAAATCTGCCATGTTGTGTACCTTTTACTTAGCTTAATAAATAAAAAAGGTAAAATAAAGTCAAATTAAATCAAGTTAAAACGTTTTCCGTTTTATGGTTTTTATTATTATCATTTACGTTTTAATATATTTAATTTTATTTTATGATAAAAGAATTTTTTCTTGAATCTAATAAATGAAAATTTGCTGTGTACGTGAATGAAATCTCTATAAACAACCTTTTCGTTTTTTCGCATATTTTTCCATGTATAATTTTCTTTCCAGCAGTGTGCATTATATATTCATAAGGTTTTTTTTGATAAAAAATAACTGAATAGCAATAATAATAAAGACAATAGCAATCAATAATAATACAAATAATAATAATAATAAAAATAATCATACAATAACTATACGAATAATTTTTATGTGCCTAAATATACAAAAATATATACGCATTATTTATAAAAAAAAATAAAATAATTAACCGTGTAATGCATCCATCCATTGCTCGGTCACGTAATAGACTCACATTCATGCATCCTTTAGCACAGCACAGACGAATAAGGAAATATAGTACACACATAATATATATATGTGTACATATATATACGTACATAAAAAGATATATAAATATATATTTTCATATATGTGTATATGTATAAATGTTGTTTTAATGATTGATGTTGAAAAACCCAAAAAAAAACAAGATCATAATTGCAATGTGGTAATGATAACTGCATGGAGTGTGTTGACATAAAAAAAATAAAGACAGGGAGAGGGTGAAAAGAGAGAGTATGTTAAAGAAAAAGGTTTTTCTTATTTTATACTTTCTTTCTTTTTAACCGAAATCTACATAAGATTGGACTGTTTCTCAGTTTTCATTTGGATTGTATTGTGACGTGGCCAGATATTGTTGTTGCTACCCATGTTGCCTCTATTACAATGATTGCTGTTGCTGTTGTTATTGTGGTTGTTGCTATTATTCCTGATATTGTTATAACTTTTTGGATTGTGGGCTAACAAAGAGCTCGCATTCTTTGTTTGTTGCTTGTTTTTCTTAAGAGGAAGAGAAGAGTTGTCATTTATAACATATACACAATACAATTGAAAAATCGAGACATACATCATTATCATTAGCATCATCATCATTTTCATACATACATATTTACACAATTACACAAAATATCACACATGAAATGGAATAGAAAGATAGAGAGAAAAGTATGTTGAAAACAATTTTCGTTTGGTTGTTTACATCAACAAATTACTTGAGTAGTATCATTACATGATGAAACAGATGAGGCGCCATTTGAAACTTTTAGTGTGTTTAAATTTGACTGATTGCCACTATTCCCACCATGCTGTTGCATATTATTCTTTATACTACTACTATTATTCCCACCTGAATTACTATTATTATTACGCGCCATCCAAGAGAGGAAATTACCGCTCTGATCATGCGTTTGATTTTGCAATAAGTTCCATTGATTCAGTGCAGCTGCCATAATAGCTGGATTCATAGGTAGAGAATTTAAATTTAGACCCATCCCCATCGCATTATTGAGATTTTGTCCAGGCTGTGTAGATTTCGGTCCTTGGGAATTAATACCTAATGTCCTGATTGCTTTGATGGGGTCCACCCATCATATGATTGTTCATATAATTTCCACCGCCGCCATTACCTCTTTGGTAATGTCCTCCCCCACCACCACCCATGACCGCGTCTGGCCGATTCATGTGTCCTGGTCCTCCTGCTGCGCCACTACCACCCATGCCATTCATACCGTTACCACCACTATAGCTATTACCATAGCTACCACTACCGCCACGTATGTTCACCATGCCATTTGGGCTCATTATCGCACCACCATCTGTTCGACAACCCTTCTTATAGGAACCCCGATAATCACCACCAACACCATAATTATATATGGCGCCGCTATGACCAGTGGAACCTGGTGAAATTCCACCACGATTTGGTTCTGTTTTAGGCGCCGCATTCGATACATGTACTGAAACACCTTTAATAATATGATCCTCACCGCATAGGGATTGTGCAACTTCTGGGTCAAGAAATGTAACAAAGCTAAATGCTCGAAACGGTCGCGGTATAAAAACATCTGTGACTTCGCCAAATTTAGAAAAATAATCTCTCAAATCATCTGCATTAATATCTTCAGTACAACGGCCAACAAATACTTTGCACGGTACCTTAGAGTTAGGTACTTTAATTTCACACCAGCGACCATCTATTAAATGCCTTGTTGATAACACACGCATTTGTACATCATAAGAGCCGAAACGGACAAAACCAAAACCTTTGGATTGGCCTGTTTTCATATCCTTTTTAATTTGTGTCATTAATACTTCACCATAAGACTCAAAATATGCCCTTAAACTGTCTTCTGATGTCTTCCATGCTAAGCCCAACACAATCAGATCTGTGCAACGGGCCCGTGACTCAATACGTTTCGTTTTGGCAGTCGAATTTTCCAAATTATCATCACTTTTGCGCTTATTCTCTACTATATATAAATGCAGGTCATATATAATTTACGTATATAAGCGCATATATATATATATATATATATATATATATATATATATATATATATATATATATATATATATATATGTATATATGTGTATATTCCTACCATTTTTTTTAAGGAAAAGCATAAAAAAATGAATAGGTGTAAAAAAAATAAATACCTTTGGGAAATACACAATAGTAAACGTGAGAGCCCCAACCAGTTTCCACATAAGGAGGAAAGAATTTACCCTCATTTGATCTCACACCTCTAAAAGTTTTCGTTTCATCATTAATATATTTTAGACCACAGGCACCAGGAAATTGTGCCTGCAATGTAGACAATAGTAGACTACCATCCTCTTCAGTTGGTAATTCAATCGACTCGTCTCCCTCATCTTCAACAACTTGTATAAAATCCATTTAACTATTATTATTATTATTCCAACAATTGCATGTGTAATAATCTGAAAATACATAAATTACCGAAAAACAAACCAAACAAAAACAATAACAACAATAAAAGTTTATTGTGCGTCTGCTATTCCCTTTCAAGGTTCTTTTTCTTTGGATATTATACATGTACGAATCGGTTAGATCATATATGTATGTAGTAAATTCTTCTTCGCAAAATCAAAAAGAAACATGTCAAATACATTGTACATTATATACACAATGCATGTATATATATATATATATATATATATATATATATATATATATATATATATATATATATATATATATACATAAACACATGTATATATTTCTTATCATAATTTTAATTAAAGCACAACAATACTTTTTTCTTAAAAATATTACTTTTATAATAAATATAACTATATATAAATATATATATATATATTTGCACTTTATAATATATTGATGTAATTTATAAATCGTTAAATTATATTACAGTATTGCTAGCTGGATTATTAAAATAGTAGACTGTATTCTTTGTCCGTAAAATGATGCCGATTGTTAGTGCACAATTCAATCAATGTAAAAAGAAGAAGAGAAAAAAAAACGTGAATAACACAGTAGGCTTCGTTTTTTCACAAAATAGAATTGCCATTCATTCATCATTTTAAAATATCATCCAAGAAATAATTTAAGCATAAAAGTCAATTATTCTAATCACCGAAATTATTACATGATAAACTATTACGTGATATATCTGTGGATGCTTCCTCCTATAAATTTTGTTTATATGACTATCTATATATTAAATGCTGAGATGTTAAAAATTAATAAAAAATGCCAAAATATCAACGCACTACAATGAAGAAGAGAATCGTTCTATATATGAGGAAATTATAAAATATGTTTATGATTTAATTTTATGAATAAATTGACAGAAGGGTAAAGTGGGTACATGTTGATAATTGAGATACAATAATATTTAGTATATTAATAGTAACTAGAACGCCAGACATTCATTCATAATCGCCATTAAATTAAAATTTATGAATTCGTATCAACTAGTGTAAATCTGTAAAGTTTAACTGCACTTTCATCCAAAGTGCCAAACAGGTGATAAGTTTAATTCCTTAAAATATATGGTCTCTAGAAGATTGATTGAGTACTATTTAATAGAAAATGTTTAAATAGATGTAAGAGAAATTGTACAATATAAAACATTAGAGTTTATTTTACCGTGCAAGGATATCAATGGCAATAAAGACACTGTTGTTTTGTACTGATTCTTATAAAACTCCAAATTCAGTCTTGGCAAATTTTAAAAATCTGTATTTTTTTTTTGGGATTATATGATACGTTTTTTGAATATTATTGTATAAACATTTAAGAGATACTGTTTATTTTAACGAGTTTGTCATCAAGTTTAAAACAACTCAAATGAAAAAAAATCATTCTTCTACGTAGTCGTCGTCCAGTACAATATACTTTAGACAGTTATTGAATTAATAAATGTATATATATATATATGTATATATATATATATATATATATATATATATTACGTTGTAATTTCTGAGGAGCTTATTTTGGAAAATGAGTATGCATGTTCTGTATTAGTGGTCTAGTATTTAAACAACAATGCAATCTGTATTTGTGTAATGTTTAATGAATATTTGTAACATCTAAATATTCGCGAACATTATTGGGACATATAATACTCTTGCCCAAAAACATAACTGTTGACATTGGATGCAGCTGAAAATTATTTTGCTTTTCTTCCGGAGAAACAATTTGCCTTCACTTCATTTCAAATGGCAGCAAATTTACGGCGATTTGATTGATTTTGGAAAATTGCACTCGAAAATAATGACCATCTGTAGCTTTTATCTAGAAGAAGCCTTCATTATCAGCAAACGGTTTGGGATTTTTTCATTGCTTTAGAACATTCTAAATCATCTACGTTGAAGCTAATATCAATATCATAAACATGTGTTGATAACTAATTTGTTTCAATTGCCGTTTTTAGAGCGGTATTATCTAACCAGTATCGTGTATCAACTTTTGCAAATTCTTCTAATATATGATTGAATGTACTTTTAAGTTTATCCAAACAACATGGTGGTGGATGTTTCCCCAAATATATATAAAATGGCATTTGATTATAAACTGTGTTAACGCATGATTTTGTTGCCCTGTTACAACCAATTAGATCGATTTCTGTAACGAAGGAGGAATTAGGCGATAATTGCATATCCAAGGCAATGTTATGTTCTAGAGAATTAGAATTTTTTGAATCTGCTTTTATAGATAGCTTGTGGGCACGTCTAACAATTCGCTTAATTTATAATTTTTTATACATCTTACGAACTGTCTCCTTCTCATCATGCGACGTTGCTTAAAGCAGCAAAAACTCTTCGACCATCTTGAAATGATTGGAGGCATACGAATTTCTGGAATTATATTGATATTGTATTATTATTGCATAGTTTTCCGTACATAAAACTTGTGCAGATACATATATGCATGCCAATTGGTTTTTCAGTGTAAAATTGAATTGGGTCTATTTTATGAATAAATTCATCTTTATACTTCTCCTTCGTGGTTTCTAAATTTTACTCTACTATGGTTTCCTGTTTCAAAAATCAAAACTGAAAGACCTCTTAATAACAAGTACAACATGTATAAATCAAGATAATTTTTTTTAGCAGTACTTCTCTGAGCAATACGCTGTTGCCGTTTAGAAACCCCTGATTCTAACTAACTTATTGTACAAAGTTTATAAAATTTCTGCGAATCTGTGTAACAGCCAAATGGCTTTTATTAAGTAAATATTTTGTGGAATTATTAGGCGCCTACCAGACCATCCACTGTCTGCCCAAGGACATTTTTTTAAATAAAAAACAAATCGCAATTCTAAAGATATGTTGATAAAATTTTACATGTAGGCGTGGTTTAATATAAGAACGAATAATATTGAAATTATGCTTGAGCTAAGAATTTTTACAATTGCTATTTGCATAATGGCTCTTTGCAAAAAAAAGTTTGTAATTATAGATGTGTTACATTTAGAAGAGATCGGTAAATCGTTTTGGATCCCTCCAAAATATTGAATGCCCTAAAAATTTTCAAAAATAGTTATTATTTACTCTTTTGCGTTTTTGCATTTTACGAGGTGAAAAGATGTAGGCTAGTGGTGTTCTGAAAAATCCACCATAATTAACAATACAACTTTAGCAGCTTTTTATTTTTTATATTTTCCGCAATATTATTTAATTTGGCCTATATATAAAACATTTCAGGAAATGGCAATGATCATGCTTTTGTAAATACTGGAAGAAAAAAAAACAATGCAGAGAAAACATTGCGAAAACTTGCTTAATACATGCATAATATTGTAAAATTATCAAATTTTAAATAATTGTGTACCAGATCACATTTTTCACTACCACTATTTATTGCTGCATATTGTATAGTCCAATTTGGCATATCCAAAGTTACTTGTACACAGCACGCAAATGATTTCAAATTACCATCAAAAGGTACAATAATAATACGTTTCACAATATTTTCATTTAGTTTACTTTTACCTTTGTTGTTATTGTTTTTATCATTTATTACGGTTCGTTTATTCATATCCCAGGTATTTACGTTGATTTCTTTTAATATTTTCTGTAATAGATTTTTACCACCAAATCGAAAACTATCCGGCATAAAAAGGACATATTTGGTTTGTATAAACGATAAAGGATTTAATTCCATTGGCGATTTCATAATAATATAGTTTAAATTGGCAAAACGTATTGTAGAGAAATTATCATCTGTTCGTGATGAACTATTAAGTTCATATTGGGGGATAAGGTATACTATCTTGATATACAACAATTGGTACATTCGGTACCACATCCAATATATTATTAATAGATTCTTTTAAATCATTTTCAAACGCATAAAAATTACGAAAAACCATTGTAATCGATTTTCCTATATGTTTACGTGTTTCCTATATGTTTTTAGATGCAGTAAATTCAATGTGGATGCTATATTCTTCCACAATGTAGCTTTCCAAGAATAACAAAGCAATATTCAGTTGATTACCATAATTATAATTACATTAATTTGGCATAGCGTAATCGCATCAATTTCATTTTCATTTATTATTGAACAAATTATTAATTTTATATATCACTTTACCTTTAATTGTTAATTGATGTAATTAAATTTAAAAAGAAAAAGACAAAAACTAAAACGGTGAAATCTCTGGTACAACTTTAGAGTTTGTTTGGATGCATTTTGCCCTTTTTTGTATCGTATTTTCCTTTTTTTGTTTGTCTTCTCAATGGATGCTAATTGCATCCTTTATCTTTTAGTCATATTTTTTTTATTTTCCCTCTGCCTTTTGTTTTTCTTTACTAGTTTCCTAATTGAAAATAGTTAGGAATTGGATTTTTTGCATATTTACACGGCCATATCACATAATAAATAAAGAGAAAAAGCTTTGATTTATATGACAGGAGTTTTAAACTTATAAACTTTATATTTAAAAGGATACGTAAGTTTAGAGCAATGAACTTAAAAGTGGAGCAATTTCAATCATAACGTAACATAATTTGTAACATTGAGATTAAAGCTTCAATTAAACATTGTAAAACCATTACAAGCAAACCATACCAAAGGAACAGTTGGGGCCCTCTAATAAATACCCACCATTAACACAATTGGGGTTATTTCTATTCATTCATTCAGTCAGTTGTATTGCCAAGTGATTGTTTCCCTTTTGTCCGTATTTTTACTTTTTTCAGAATAGTTGTCGTAAAAATGTGACGGAACTGGGCCAAATTTGGTGATTTTAGTCGATGTGCATAATAAAAAGTGGGTCTATCTCAACTCCCTTTGGGTGTTACAAACATCTGCACAAACTTAAAATATCCTCTACCACAAGTGAACTAGGATATATAGTGTTTTTTTATTCTTTTTTTCGCGAATATTTCTTAAAATCAATACTTAACAATGTTGAATATATATGAAAAATTTAAAAAGGACAAATAGTTTAATCTGGATCGATTTAAGTATTTTTTGCTCTTTTTCTCTCTCTCTCATTACAATTCTGTTTAATATATTTATTTTAAATTTAACAAAAAGAACAATTAATTTAATAAAGCTTCATTATAATTGGATTTATTTTCCGAAAGCTGGAAATAAAATGGGAAATGGTACTTCATCATTATTATTTTTACAAGGTGTAGGAGGCCTTGGATCTGATTCGGTACAACCTAATAACCAATACGTTGTTAGACTACCCTTACCCTTCAATTCTACATCACCTCTTAGTTCAACTTCAAATGTGCCAAATTTATCGAAAATCGCTTTCGTTGCTGATGATACATGAATTTTTAAGGGTTGCCCGGCCGATTCCATGCGAGATGCCGTATTAACTGCATCACCAAATAAACAATAATGTGGCATTTTTTGTCCAACGACACCAGCACATACCGGTCCGGAATGTATACCAATGCGTATTTTAAGTTGACAATCTGGTTTATGTTTTATACTAAAATTTTTAACAGCGTCTAATATCGCTAAGGCCATGAGACCAATTTCACGTGCATGATTATCACCATTTCTTTCTGGTAAACCTGATACCACCATATAAGCATCCCCAATAGTTTCCACCTTATAAACATCGTAGAAGCCTATAATACGGTCAAAGGTACTGTAGAGATCATTTAAAAAATCGACTACTTCCATGGGACCGCTTTGAGCACATAATGCTGTGAAGCCAACAATATCACTAAAATAAATAGTGACACATTCAAATTGTTCTGGTTGAACCATTTCACCAGCCAATAATTGTGTAGCTACAGGTCGAGGTAGAACTTGATAAAGTAATTCCTCTGTTCTTTTTTTTTCTATACTTAATTGTTCAGTTTTCTCTTCTACCAAACTTTCCAAGTTATTGGCATATTGTTCCATACGTCGCAATAAATCATCCATAAGATTTTCACAAAAACCTCTGTAATATAAAGAGAAGAACAATATGAAAGGAAAATATATTATAAGGAAGAGATCAGACTGCTGTATTTGTATTGCATTTCTACTTACTTCATAATTGAACGAACTGTTAAACGTACATTGCTAAAAGCGGGCCGTTCGTCTGGATTATCAGCCCAACATTTTTCCATTAGGTCTAAAACATCTGGTGGACAATCTCGTTGACCTATATGTGGTCTAAAGGATGGATTTTCACGTGTTTCAACACGCTTTATTATTGTCTGAATTTCCATAAATTGTATGGCTGTCTCATAAGGGCCACCACGTACTACTATCTCCTCCAGTATTATACCAAAGGAGTAAACATCGCCTTTCTGGGTAGCTGGATTTCCCGGAAATACCGTTAAGGGCAGCAACTCCGGAGCTATCCACAGAAATTCTGTAAATAAAAATAAACACCACCAACATAACATCGGTAAACGCATCCTGTTAATCGGCGCAACCGATTTGCATAACTTTTGGATCAACTTGTAGACCAATAACCTCACTATTTGCACTATTTGAGATGTTCTCAGTTTACGTTGCTCTGTGAGTGTCCCCTTTGACTGATTTTGCCCATTTTCAAAACCAACCTGCCTGTAATAAACCTCCGAGGTTCCTGGCAAATTTGAGCTCGGTATCCTTTTTTAGTGATCAGAAAAATTTCAAAAGTACACGGACAGGCAGATATCTAAATCAATTTAGAATTTGGTTAAGAATATAAATATTTTGTAGGACATTTGGCACATCCTTTTGGGCCTTACAAATATAATTACAACGTGAATATGCACTCCCTTAACCACCCAAAAAAAGTCGTACGAATAGGCCGCACCTACCCGAGATTATGCAAAATCAAATTATCTATCTGTAAAATACCAAATAATGTCTAAGTGTCCAACATTTGGCCCCAACCAAATATAATTTTCTCTTTAGTGAATACTTACTACTGTAATAATTTTGATCTTTAACAAATTCGGATGGTGTAGTTAGAGTACGTAAACCAAAATCGGATATTTTTAATACAAAGCGTCCATCTATAAGGCAATTGCATGATCTCAATTTACCATGCACTTGTACATCACTATTATGCAAATATGCCATGCCCTTAACAATATCATGAATTAGAGACATGCGAAAATTCCAATCGAGCTGTATGGCCTCATTTTCTAAAACATCCTTTAAACTGCCTTTAGGACAATATTCAGTTAACACGAGTACAGTTGGCCGCGGTAGATCAATACAAGCACCAACAAAACGCACAGTATTCTCATGGTTAACATCGCGCGCTTGTTTAATTTCCCATAATAATGTCGACGTGATATCCACTTTCTTTTTATGAATTTTCTTAATAGCAACGCGTTCGCCACGAAATATACCAATTGTGGTGAAAACTTGAGTTAATGGCCATGATGTGCAACTAGCTATAGATGGATTACCCGAATGTACTCCATATTGTTGTAAAGAAAAGTTCTATTGGAAATTTCAAAAAAATATAACGAAATTTCACGAGTCCTTCTTAAATTCAAGGTACATATAGCTTTATTATGGTTTCTGAGGATATAAGATAATTACCTCTGCATTTATCTTCTGTAAACCTATCTTACTGCCATAAAGTCGTCCCACTTCTAATAATACATCATCCGGCCTCACTCTCCATGACATGTTATTCAGTTCATTATTCAGTTTCATTTGCCTGTGTAAAGATTTTTAAATAACACATACAAGTGTATTTTTATATACTAACTTTTTTTTACCTATCACCATAAATTCTTAGTCGATTCAGTGTTGTCTGTTTTCCTTTCATTTTACAAAACTTGAAATACTCATAACAATATGAATATTAAATGTTTCTATCGCAAGAAAGCTAAAATTTTTTATGATTATTGCGCAAATTCAATATTTATGTAAACATGAAAAAGTAACTAGCCATTTATTTGATTCCGTTTTTCAAATGTCTTTCATAAAACTCAAGAGTTACAATACGATATCAATTCTTCGTTCAACTTCTAATAAAAAAAATCGGTACAATTCGGTCAGGTGTATTTGGTGCAGATAAATGTTTAGGTGATAGGTATTTTAATATATAATTTTGTTTTTGTTTTATACTCACTTGCACATCATATAAACGACCATAAAAGCGAAAACGATAAATATTATAGAGGCGCACATGCCGTACATGATAATTATATCTGAAGAAAGAATGAAAAATCCAAAACAATCCACTAATACGTATATACTTTAATCGTATACGTGGTATACGATTAAAGTATCGTACGTCACATCGCAAAACGCGATAAACTATGTATGAGTTGGCAATACATGTTTATTAAAAAATGGTAGAATGGCGCATTGCGTGTACAGAACTAACGCCACAAAATTTTGTATAAATCAGTTTAAATATCCATCCAAAATTGCCTTATTATGTGTGTTAAAAAGCATACTTTCATAAGGAAAAAAGTATACTCTCGTCAAAGAATCAAATAAAACTTTCTATTGAATACGATTTTAAGAAGTCGCCTATTTTATTTATGTACTGGTATTTTTTAAGGTAAGCTTTAATGTGAGTAGCAGCAGTTCAATTCTGACTATAAAAATTTATGGAAACATACATAAACTAAAATATTGCGGATAGAAGTATTATAAACATCCATACAACTTTAATAACAGAAAGTCATGAGGGCATACTAAACATATTTAAATAATTTTTTTAATTAAAAACATTTTATATATAACTTAAAAACATTTTACGCAATAGATATTTTTTTATTATAGATAAACAAACCATTGCCATGACAATCGGGCGAATTTCCTAAAAAGCCACAAGGTGGAACATCGGTGGGAGGGCCCTCACGCCCACCCGGCCAATGAATTTTTTTCCCCTGAACTTCAGAATAGTTTCTAAGATCAGTAGTTATTATTATAAATGTCGCTAACAATATAGCACAGAGAACATATACCGATAAAGGCCATAATAATGTGCAACAACAGCAAATTTTCCATTTATTGGATCTAAATCTAATATGGAATAGTCAGCATCCCGATCACCATTATCATCAATGCGTACATGACCAGTAATACCATGAAAATCGCGACTCCACATGCGCCGTGTTATTGTTATACCGTCCCTTATATCCTCACCCTCACTTAATGTCTCATTTAAAGCCATACCCAATAAATAAACACCATCGTAAAAAGCACCAATAAAAAAGTTCACCTAAGATGAAAGTAAATATCGATTGGGTAAATGTTTTACGTACTGTATCACTACTTATTAGGAAATTGCTATTCAAAGTTCACTTTTTACCTCTTCTCCGTCACTAAATGTATAGTTGTAATCGAGTAATGCCATGTCACGAACGCTTTCTGCAAACCCTTGATATTTGGGGCTAGATGGCTGTAATAGTGAAACGCGTAATAGAGCCTCGTAAGCAATGCGGGCCCGAGCGTCATCTTCATCACCCATTTCCCAATCATGATCACTCCAATATGTACTCTATAGAATATTTTAGTGTTTATAGTCATAATTATGCGTCGATTCAATCGAATACGTATCCTAAAAACAGGATAGTTACCTGGAAGATTTCTACATCTAAAAAAACCCATTCACCATTTGTCATACCTAATGAATAAGCAGCCAACATAAATTTACGTACCAAAGTACCACGAACTGATAAAATAACAACTAACAATATAATAGCAATCAAAAGAGCAAAATTAAAATCGTATATTACGGATAATTTTCTTAATTTACCCCGAGCATACATACTAGCATCACGTAAATACACTTCATATGGTTCCTGTTCATTGCCATTTAATTCTCGTACAAAACTTAAAAGACCTTCTTGTCTCAGACCGTATTCTAAGTTTTTTCCAACTGTAAGTGAAAAGAGATCTGAACGATCAACGAGTAGGGCTACATGTTTCCAATTAAATTGTCGAAACACACTAGCAAATACTAATTTAAGGCGGCATTGGCAATACGACATCCGCGTTAATGTAGGATATTTCGTTTTATCTTTGAACATGCCCTATGAAGAAAGTCTGAATATGTGTAATAAACTGAACTAGAATAAAGAAAAATATTTATACGTACCGTACTTTCATTTTTCCATTTATGTATGCGTCCTAAAATACCGGATGTTACAGTAAGTTCTCCTTCTGATGGAGGCTTTATAGTCACGAATTCACGTCCATTTTAAGTCAATTAAGTTTAAATTTGACAAAATAAATTTAAAGCGAATAAGACAATTACATAAATAATCATGAAAACCAACTATCCAAGTTTTCAGTGCTCCACTTTGTAAGTTACAATAAAATGTACAAACCTACAAAATAAAGTAGTTTGAAATTCATACTTTTAGGTTAAACGTAGCCTATTTCTACTTGTTGTTAGCGAAATGTCTAAAAAAATGTCATCTGTACTTTGACAATGGACATACCCAAGCAGGCTTCAGACTGCCTGGGTCTAGGTAGTTGAAACCTCTATGGTTTTCAACTACCTAGAAAGTGATACTGAATCGATTTGTATAATAAAGAGTAGCTATATCTCAAGTTCATGGTAATTTGTTATGCCTTATACCACAAGTGGTGTAGAATATAATTAAGCATAGATGCACGTATTTTTATATGGGCAATAATATCATCTATTTTGTAGACATAGTTGATTTAGTTTTAATTTGCTCTAGTGAAATATCGACATTAAGCAATATGCTTAAGACTAATTAAGTAGAAATACTTTGAAGGGACAATTCACCTAATGCTATAAGTAAATATGTAAATATCCATATAGACTTAAGTTTATTGTATTAATAACATAGAATCATGAAAGCAATGCACCGTAGGAAAGCAAGAATGTTTATTTTTTGCTTACGTGCCCCTTAAGCAAAATTAGAACTGAACACTATATACTTATACTTAGAATACACTTAGACTATTTAGTCGACACGCTATTGGATGTTAATATTTTAAATTTACACTAATAATAATGAATGAATTATTATTTATAATTTATCTCACCTGATCACCCATCCCGGTAATAATGGGGGAATTCCAGTACGCTGCCAATCGTGCCACCGGTTCTAACGCAAAAGCACATGCTGGCCCAATAAAAGCAATTACATCATCTTTAAAGTGCATGTCAGCTGCTAAGCCCGGCGCCTTGGCCCCTGAACATGATGGATAACTAAAGGTAAACAAGCAACAACTTTATAAATAAAATAGCTCTACGGCATCAAAAATCAAGAAAATTACAAAGTATAAATTTTCGATTATGTAACATTGTAGAATACAGCTAACTACAAAAATATATTTTTCTGCAGTTAAATCGTCTATCATTTACGAAAACTTCACAAAAAAATCAGGAAGTCTTACATTAAAAAATTCTAAATTTGACAAATTTCAACACAAATTTTTGTTCAAGAAGTTGCCATGTTTAGCATACTTCTGCTAAATGTGTCCCAACCTGGTGGGAAAGAACTATTTTTGCTAAATAATATCCATAATCGCATACAATTTTTTCCAGACAGGGTTACTTTTTCAACTCAAAGCCCACTCCCAAAAGTCTTAGCTTCTAGGCCGATTTATGCCTATTCATCAAGTTTCATCAAACATCTTAACAAATATGAATGAATATACAATAGATGTACAAATGAACCCAAAAACAAACACGACTGTCAGTTCAGAAAATATGACCAGATTGTTCAGGTGAATAAAACGTCAGTCTACATTATATTGTAATGACTTCTTTACAAGTCATTACAAATCATTACAATTTAATGCCAATGTATTAGAATAAGATTATGTAAAATTGACATTTTTTCTTTTGTTTAAATTTACCTGGCTTGTACTTTGCGCAAGGTGATGTTGTGTGGCCTTAAGAATTCTTTATTAATGGCCTGTAAGGCTAAATCTACTGCCGGACCGCAACGTTCCAAATCGAATGGAGAGTCTAAATTCAAGAATATAGAGAGATCATTTACCCAAATGTGATGCCATTAATACGCCAACATTGTAAACGCGATTACCAATTTCATTATATTCAAAAATGTCACGTTTTGTGCGCGATTCGTCATGCTGTTGTTGACAATTTAATACCTTGGAAAATTGCTCAGTTATTATTACATTTTGTATGTCGTGTGTGGCATTCGTAACCAATGAAATATTCTCAACGTTATACCCTACCGTCAGCATCTGCTCCACTTCAATTACAACTTTTTTAATTTCGTCAGCTTGCTCTTGCTTATGCCGTTGTCGTATCAGTCCTCCAGAATTATGATTGAAATTTTTTGGAAATTCATCCCAGTAATAATCTCTTAAAGAAGTATCTATAGTTTCATTTATCAAGTTTGCATTCGAATGTATCTCGCATAAACATAATATTGAATATAAGTAATCGTAGCCATAAATATGTAGCAAGAAATTTATTAAAAGCATCATCGATTGTACTGTAAATTTTCATTATTCACTAAATCATCATTTGGATAACTGTAACCTTGTATAAGGTTGAAATATTTTTTTTAATTTAGCGTACACTCACAAAAGTATGCCCGAATCCAATGTAGTTTTAATTCAATTATTACAATTTCTATTATTATAAAAATTCAGAAAAAATATTGCAATTAATTTTACTTTAGAAAATACTTTCGAAAAAAATTTTTTTTCACAAAAAAGAATTTTACTCTAATGAATTTTCACTTTGCAATTTCGTTTTTTTACAAAAATTAAATGAAATGCAGCAAGAATCAGAAGAACATTGACAGTAAAAGAAGCCTCTCTAACATTTTGGAATACCTTGAGAAATTTGCGTTTATGTTTTAAAGATGATGACAATTGAACGAATAAATGTCATGGCTATTACGAAATGGCATTTATATAGAAATTTGAAATGTTGCATGTGTAAGTGCATTTCAACACTTTGAAACGTAACGGATAACATTTTGTCTCTACATCTATTTCCTTTCCTTTGTATATATCTATCATTTTCTACTGTCCAATAATAAAAAATTAATTACACTAATTATGCAAAAGCAGAGACGAAAGTATATACAAACTTAAAATACAATAACAACGAAGAAATATTTCTTAGCAGGATAACAGCAACATTCAACATGTATTCATCACTTTACAAACAATCATACACACGTTATACAACCATACCTCCGATACTTATCTACTTCCATTTGTAAATGATTTTTAAGAAACATTAATATTCTTTTACTTCTCTAATCCATTAAATGAAACATTTATTATTATTATTATCACTATCGTTACTTTAAACAATTTTATTTTAATATTAAAAGGCTATATGATATTTGAATACTAATACATCAAACAATAAGCTTGTGGTATATCTGATACGTTCTTTTCTTCTTTTGCCTTTGATACAATTTATCTGATTGATTAGTACATGCAATTCTTTCAATAATATTATATTATTTTCGTCCTTAATAGTTTTTACATTCGTAAATAGTAAAAGTATTCAGTTAATGAATTTCTACATCTCTAAGTATGAATATCATTATCAAATAAATCATTTTTAAGTTTTTAAGCTGTATCTTATTAGTTGACGATTTTTTATTCTTTTTACGAAGTGTATAGCAATCTACGCTAAACCTATTGTCACATGACAAAGCAAATCTCTTAAAATGCAATGAATTCATCTGTGTTACATTACGCAGTTGTTTATGGAAAATGTACTATTTGGTTAGATATGAAAAATTAGACTTTGGTGACTACGTCTTACGTAAACGTCTTACGATAAATGCCGGACTAACATGCAATTCAATGAATATCTAATGAATTCATAAAGGGTTAAACAGAATACCAACGGAGTTTTATTTTTTATTTAGTTTAGTTTTTTTTTTGTCAGTTTAACAAAAATGTTGATGGTGTGTAGTTTTAAGATTTGACTTTGAAAAAGTACATTTCTTTTAGTTGGTTAAACTTACTTAACTAATATATAAAGGCATAAATAATTTAATATATGTTTGTATGTTTATTTTTTTTTACGTATTATACCACCGAAAGATCTCATTTGTGGTGCTTTTGAAGCAGCTTTCTTCACTTCTTCTATAGCATCCAATATCTTATTCGGTTCAGTTAAAAACCAAATCCATAACATATGTTGAGAACGCCATAGTGGATCTTTTCTCATGCGTTCACTGATATTTTTTGAGAATTGTTCACGTATATTTCGAAACTCTTCGTCGAAATGTTCTTGTTGGATCTTTGCATCAAATACGGGTTTCAAATTACGCACGTTATCAATTGTTGGCGTATCCACGGAACCGTCATAAACAATAGCACGTAAAATGAGATCTAAATTATCCATAAAACTCAAGCCTTCCCAAATACTGGTCAAATGTTTACGATATATTAAATTTTTTTCAGAATATTGCAATAAAAGTTTAAACTTTTTGTATTCACGTAAGCAAGACTTTTGCTCGCAATGTACTTGTTGATTTAAATGTTCACTTAATAATTCAGTAAATTGTTTAAGAACATTATTCATCAAATTTGTTCCAATAAAATTGGATGTTATTGAAAATTGCTGTTGAACCATTTCTGTACGCTTTAATACTTGACTTCTATATGTTAGTAATTTTTCTGTATTTTGCAAATGCTTATGTATCCTGTCCATGTCAATTTGCATTGCTATCCAAATCAGGTCAGCACATGATACCACTTTAAAAATAATATCTGATAATAATGTAACTTTGTTGTATCTTTCAGTTGCGCGTTTTAATTTGTTTTTAGTATTCTTAAGTAAAACTAATTCAACAGTTTGTTCTTCTATTTTTTGGACATGCCTTTTTACATCTGTCATTAATTTATCATGTGTAATATTCTCAGAATTATTAACCATCGCCAATTCATGTGTTTTATGTTTCAAATTCGTTAAATTTGACAAGTCGATTTTATTTATATTCAAAGCATTAATACCATGTTGGATACCGCGAGCTCTCGCTAATTCTGTTATATAATCAATTTTTTGACTGTACATTCTGTGTGAAATAAATTAAACAATAAGTAAAAACATTATATTTAATTACAGCAGCCTAATCACAGCATTACACTTGACATTATAATAATTTCTGACTTACGTGATATAATTGCGCATAAAATAAGCGCAAAAAATTTCACTTGCCTACTCCTTATAATTTATCATTATTGAGTAAAAAAAATTCACATTATGCTAAAGAAAACGGTGAGATCGTCACTGTACCCTGGACTGTGCGGGGAATATTTTCAAATCAATTTGCAAGAGCTATAAATGTTTCTACCGAATTTACTAGAATTTATATTACTTACGTTAAATTTAAAGTTGGCCCATCAATGTTTACCATAAATTAAAGACAACGTGGACTTTATTGCTTTTGTCAATCAACATTTTTTCAGTCAAGTATTTGTAAGCATATGTTAAAAATATTTTAAAAAAACGTACTATAAAATATTTTTACTTACAACCTTTCTAGTCGCCCCAAAAATTGAGCTTTTTCTTCTAGACTGAAGTTTAATCTATCACTAGAATCATCGTAATCGACGATATTAAAATAGTTTTTTAAATATAAAGATACATATTCCAAAAATGAATCGCATTTAAGGAAATACCGATCTAAAGGGATTTGATGCATAAATAATGGCCATAATTGCGCTTTGGAAAACAGTTTATTGACGTCTGTAAACTTCGTATAATTATTATCTTGAAACTGTTCCAACTTCATCGCTTTATCCAAACATAAGGAATAAGTTTTAAATTCATGCGTTTCTAGTGTTTTATAGGTGCCGCTGAGATTCTGAATTTCCTCATCTAGTTCGCTTTTTGTTCCTCGCATTTCCGTGATTAATTCTCCGTAACCATTAAGAACTTTTTCTTTAATGGATATATTTTGTTGAAGTTTTTTAACTTGAGCTGCAGTGACTGTAAACAGAGCTGGATACGCAGTATCTAAATCACACATTATTATATTCTTTTCATCTGATCCATAAATTTTTTTGTGTAATATTAATTCGTCATATTCTAAAGTCTCATCTTCATTCAATAAATTTTCCCTAGTGATATTATTAGTTAAATGGTCAAAAAAATTCTGGAAACGATCATCATAAAAAATCCATTGACTGGTTGCTTCAATATTAAATTCCTTCAAAATATGTATATCCTTATTTCATATACGTAAAAAAACAGGAAAATGTTTGCGCATGTAAGTAATCAGGTCCTACAACTTTAATGTAAGTATTCTTACGTTCATTTTATCCCCCATTTTATTTAAATACGCATATGTAATGCAAACTTCACTGTTTGAATAAAAAACTTAAGAATATGAGCACTTTAATGTTCGGCGGTTTATTCCAACGACTCATATTTTGGTGATGGAAAGTTCTTTTTAATTACTTTCGATAAGCCTTACTTGTTGAGTCTATTATTTTGGTTCTACAATAAAATGAATAATAATGTAGGCACAAAGTCATAGATGTAAAAAAATAGTAGTGTGTAGTCAATTTTCTTTCTAGATATCATAGTCTACACAGTCATTTCACTTCTAAAATTTACGCAACTACTAGGCCTTCATATATTTGACTGTCATTGGGAGAAGTTCTTAACAGATAAAGGCACTAAAAACTACAGTTGGTTCCTTTAAGTTGAACTTAGCGGAAGAAAACTAATTTTAGGTAGCAAGAATGTAATAAATCGACCTTATGTTCATTTATTAGTTGTGTTTAGGTAACTGCTAGTTTTCTTGCAATATGTTAGGTATGGTAGATCTTTTAATACGTACATTAACAATTGCATATTATCTAAAATATTTTTCCAGTTAATTGCGAAAATATATACATTTTCAAACTTGTTTCAGACCTATTAGTACAATAGTATAATAATACTGGGTATAAGCATTATAATATTGGTACATAATAATTAAAAATTAACAACAAATTTACATAAACTTTTTCATCAGTTATAAATTTATTTCAAGTTACATTCATAAAAGCTAAGAAAATCATCGCAAATGCCAAAAAAATTGTAAATAAATAGCTGTCAAAACAAGTTTGCTGCATGTATAGCACTTACAATTGGTAAAACAAGGGCAATTGCTAGTACATATTATTTCTCAATCTGACTTATATAGACTATTAAAAAACCAAAAACATATGTACACTTATAGAAGTATCGTAAATTATTTCATCACCAAAATGGATTCAAAAATGGTCTAAGTAAAATAAGTGTGTAGACTGTGCTAGATATATTCAATATTAAGAAGAAATAAATTCAGTTTTACATCTAGCATCAAACATGTATAATTAATTATTATATATTGTACACAACTACGTCTACTTCTACTACTTCTTATACTTCTCTGCTTTATGGATGATTCAAAAGATTAATTAATACATTAAAATGCCACAAAGGAGAGTAAATTTGTATGGTATAACGGACCTGCTTTTAAGTATTAGTTAAAACAGAAGGGTACCCTATCACTATATACCGTGTATCAAGTCCAATATGTAACAAATAAAAAAAAGACCGAATGACTAATGACATTTTCTTCAACTTTGTCATTGCGCTTGCATGAGCAATATTTTTTAGTTAAGTACATTAAATAAATTGAAATATATATATATAAGATATATACATAAAAATATGGCTCGGCGTTATGATTCCAGAACGACAATATTCTCGCCTGAAGGTCGTCTCTATCAGGTTGAATATGCTATGGAAGCAATTTCACATGCCGGTACATGTTTGGGTATATTAGCTAAAGATGGCATACTATTAGTTGCCGAATGTCGTAACACAAATAAACTGTTAGATAGCAGTATAATGTCAGAAAAGATACATAAATTGAATGAAAATATGGTATGCTCAGTGGCGGGCATAACATCCGATGCAAATGTCCTAACCAATGAATTGCGGGTGATTGCTCAACGCCATCAATTTAATTATGGTGAATGTATGCCGTGTGAACAATTGGTTTCGCATTTGTGTGACATTAAGCAAGCCTATACCCAATATGGTGGTAAACGGCCATTCGGTGTGTCAGTTTTGTACATGGGATGGGATGAACATTACGGTTATCAACTGTATCAGTCGGATCCTAGTGGAAATTATAGCGGCTGGAAAGCAACGTGTATTGGTAATAATTTTGGCGCAGCAATTTCCATGTTGGTTCAAGAATTAAATAACAATGACAACATAACTCTGGCAAAAGCTAAAGAGCTTGCTATAAAAATCCTAAGCAAGACATTAGATACAACGAAATTAACTTCCGAGAAATTGGAAATGGCGACATTAGAACGGATCGATAATAAAACGAAAATTACAATTTTAACTAAAGCTAATGTAGATGCCTTGGTTAAAAATCATCACAAAATGGAGGCAGAAGCTGAAGCTGCTAAAAAAGAAAAATTGACCACCACATCCAAACCATAAATGCAGATATAATAGGAAATCCATTAACATAACAACCGTTTATTAATCAAGTTTCAATAAATTCATTTTCTTGAAAATTCTTTTTCTTAAAAGTTCATTGCAATTTTAAAAGTAGTAATTGACTAGAATGATAGAAGGTATAGAAACTAGGTATACATATACGTATTCATACACAGAAGCTAAGCTTCCTCCCAATGCCCGTGAAATTTTTGCAACTAATTGAAAAGGGTTACCGTATTTACTGATTATCATATAATAGTGATGACACGTTATCTTTAAGTGATATTTTATTAGAAAAACCTAATACTTTTGTAACTGTTGGTCGATTTTTTTTAAGAAATGTATATCACCTGTTCATCTGCGTTTATTAGTTTGTTTAACTTAAATTAGCCATCGCTTTAAATTCTTTAACATCAACCATACAATAAAGAACAGATGATTAAATATTGTATGAAAATTAGCATCTAAGTACGAATGCCAAAGAAAAGTCAAGCAAACACAAAACCTAAAATGTTAAAAATTTCGTCGTGCTGCGTTATTATAGCGCGCAAAATGCCCAATAAAATTTTATGAAATTCTGTGAAAATGAATAGTCTCTTATAAATTAAATAATAATGTATAAAATTCAAGTGAATAGGTTTCTATGTAATATATAATAAATAAGATAAGCACACCAAATAATTTGCTTTGTATTTTTTGAAATGAGTCAAAAAAAATTCTCTAAAAAAAGAGAACCTATTTAATTTTTTGTTTTTTTAGTATCTTCTGCCTTGTGTGTATGTGCGTGGGTTTTTTAAAAAATATTATATACTGTCTGTCGTAACATCGGGTTGGGAGCACGAATCGGATACACGATGTCTTTCTTGGTTAGCTCTTTCTTCTAATATTTTTGCGTGTCCTTTTTCCTGTTCTTTCGTTTTTTGTATATATTATGAATTTATATACTGCCACAGGAGATGGTAATGGTCTTCATTATTTTTCCTTTACTTTTTCGTTTTGTGTAGTATGAGTATCGCACAATACGTAATATTTTTCAAATTAGACGGGAGAGAAAAAATGTGAAAAAACATTTTGTTTGTTTTCAATTCTCAAATAATCATTTTAATTAAAGATATTGAAAAAAGAGCAACGTAATAATGGTAATACTATAAGGAGTTGCCAATGAAAGTATTTCAGCAAGTAACCGGGTGAGTGTATGACGGTGCTAGAAATCAAAGAAGAATTTTCGAATTAGGAATTAAAATTGGATTTCTAAATGGAAATTTTCGATAAAAGAATGATATGAAATGTACAATAATTTTGAGAGAAGCATCGCCATGAATACCAATCTTCCTATTCTTAAGTGCATCATCATTATTATTATAATTTTCATCATCAAATTCATTCTCATATTTCATTGTTATTCCAATTATTCGCTTTTTATATGATACTGCATATGAATAGGGTATAATAGCTCTTTACTTTCCACACACATTTACCTTCTACCGTATTAATAGGATGCATCATATATATGTGTTTAAATGTGTGCACACATATTTGTATTTGTATGTACGTAATGTGCAGGAATAAAGTTATCTCTTAGTCAAATGAAAAAAGAATAAACAAACCGAAAATCTCAAATGTAAAAATCCTTCACATTCAATTTTAGTTTGTGTGTAATTTATGCATTTTAATTAATTCATTCATTAATTAATTTATTAATTAAGTGCATACAACTGTAATCAATTTAGCGAAATGTTGTCTTTGGAACATAACAAAAAATATATCACAACTATCAAAAACATATCTAGTTGAAAGAAAAATAGAAAAAAAGGAAGCAGATTTAACGAGAGGAACAAACAAAGCGTATGTGATGTGAATGAGTAAAAGAGATAGATAGAAGAGAAAGTGAAAGAGAGAGCATATAAAGTAAGAAGAGGAAAGGAAAAAGCGATTCAAACAAGAGTAGAAATAAACAAAAAGCAATGCAATAAGTTTGATGGAAGTCGGCGTAGAATTAACAATAACAATAACGAGAAATTGCACAAAAAAAGGATAAATTAAAAAAAAATATGGCAAATGAAAGCAAAGAAGACAAAAAACCAATAATGACATAAAACAGCAATAATAATATCAAAAAACAATAAACGATTACACCATCGCCGCCGTCACCTACAATAGCAGCAATGAGTGACAAGAGCGTTAGAAGGTAATACTGAGAGGGTGAGAAGGAGAGAAGACGATTATATAAAGGGAAGTTTTTTGTTAAAGATTTATTTTTATTGTTGTTATTAGTGTTTAACCTTATATATATATATATGTAACATAAATATATCGCATTGGAAATTAGATTAGAAAGAGAAAGGAATGTAAAGTGAGTAATAGGGAGAGAGAGAGAGAGCGAGAGAGAGAAATAGAGTGAAAATATGGTAAATATGGTGTATGTAAGAGAGAGAGAAAGCGTGAGCGAATGCTAAAAGAAAATAAGGGAACAACAACAGATATTCAAGCAACCAATCAAACGGCACCGGCAGCAGCCATACAGTGGCAGCAGCAGCAACAATAAAAACGACACAATAACAAGATGAATACAGCAACAATAAAAAGTACTAAAATGGATTTTAAAATATTGGTAATTAAAACGTATTATGAAATTATCATAAATATCTACATATATTTATATTTAATAGATAGATGTTTATAGATATCGTAATTAATATAATTTAAATATATATGTGTAAAGAAAGAAGGGTAAAAATAAGATGAATATAAAAAAAAGAAAATTATGAATAAGATCTTTGATGTGCCGATTGTTTTAGGCATACATGCGTGCATATATATTTGTGTGTGCGTGTGTATGTGTGTGTACGAGCGCGCGCAACTCTGTGTGTGTATGTGCATACGTATGTATGTATTTATGGCTATTTGTGTATATGTGTATATGGCACACTCACACTGTACGTATATATGTATATTGATATATGAAAACACATGCACAATACAATTGAAGTAACAACAACAACAACAACAACAACAACACCTAACATGGTCATTTCATAATTATTAAGTTAAATTAAACGAAATGTCATTATAAACAGTTATAATAAAAATTGTAGTAATAATAACAATACAATGAGTGTAATAATAAAATGTGTATTTTTTTATTTGCCTGTTTAAAAATAATTAAGGAAAATCAATCTACATTTCTACCTTTTTCTTTTACATACTAGATATGTACAATGCTATATATGTATATATATTAGGCATACGTGCGCATAATTTGATTCGGGAAGTTGCGTCTCTAACTGTTTGCCAGGTGTACCATTTAACTCCTTTCCCGCCATACATTCTGCTTTTTCGCCTCAAATACACGCTCCTACACTTTCTCTTTCTTTCTTTACAAGTACATCTCCCATCTTTTAATGATCCTTAACTACCACTACACTATAAGCATCCAACCCACCTTCTATTTGGTTCTCTTATTCTTAAAAGTGTGACAAAACTCTTACTTTTTCTTTATCTCTTTCTTTCTTTCTTTTTGTTCTTTGTTTTATTGTTTTTACTTTCTATCTTCTTTTTGCTGCCAATCTATCATTTTTTTATTATTATTATTATTATTATTTATTATTGTGTTTAATTAAATTTTATTTTACTTATTATGATTTTGTCAGTAAGTGTATAACATAGGCAGCACAGTTTAGTTACTTTTCAGGCGCCATATTAATAAAATTTTGTGTCAAGTAATAAAAGAGTGTCAAGTAGAGTTAGAGAGGGACAGAGAGATGAAAAGAGAAAAAAAAGAGAGACAGAGAGTTGAAATGACACGAAATTGAGTAATGTAGAAAGAAAAAATGTGCAGATTAAATAAAAAAGAAATTAATCAAAAGAATAACCATGAAGAAGAAGAAACGTGAGAAGTGATTGTTTTTTTTGGTAAACAAGAAAACATATATGAAATTTTATATAAAGAAGAACAACTCTAATAATAATACTAGCCTAATATTAACAATAATAATAACAATAACTAAGACACAAATGTGACATAATATTTATCTATGCTGCTGACCTTTTTATATATGAACAGTTTGTCAATTTTGTTGTTGGACGAACAGTTGCGTTGTAATGTAAAGTTTTATGTAAAGTAAAAATAATATAAATAAATAAATAAAGAAATGTATATATATATATATATATATATATATGTGTATATGTATATATGTATGTATTTATTGATTCTTAAAAGAATAGAAATTTTAATAGATTTTTTTAGTGTTACCATTTCGTTCGCTTCGTCTGGTGGTGCTATTTTTGGTTGTTAGATTGGGGATATTGTTTTTGTTATTAGTTTTATTTTATATATATACATAGTACATTACACTATCTACATCTGTGACAGAGAATATAATAAATTTATGTTAATACATGTAACAATCTCAAAAAGTGCAGCAGACTATAATCTCTTTAGATTGTTTTCTCTTTCTTTTGCTTTCTCAATTCAAATTTTCATTGCCCAATTATTGGTAATTCAATTTTTTTAAATCGATTTTACTAACAGATTGTCTAACGCCTGGAAATTAGACTCACAACTCCCATAAAAGCAACGCCTCACAAAAAAAGAAAAAAATGCTTCATTTGAATCTCTGACATCAAACAACATTTGACAACAGTGCAGGTCCAAATATTTAAAATCCAAATTTTTTTAATTTTCTCTTCCTAGCTGTTAGCTTTACAGATCACTTGTGTTGATGTAAACTTAAATGCCATTAGAAATTGATGCATTTTTTTTAAACGTCCACGTCTCCTAATTAAAAAAAAATCCGTTCCTCAAGTGAATGGACAACTTCTTTTTTAAATTTTGCAACAGGATACAGGGTGTTGTAAGTTTGTGCATATGTTTGTAACACCCAAAAGGAGTTGAGGTAGATCCACCTTTTATTATACCTATCAACTCAGAATAACTATTTGATTTGACTTAAACATGCTTGTCAGTTTGTCCGCGCGTCTTTCTGTACGTCTCTGTGCAAGCTACAGGCCGCAATCTTAGAGATACTTTTATGAAATTTTGTACATGGCTGTGTTTTGGCCCAGGGACGAACCCTATTGGAAATGGTTAAGATTGAACAATTTATATGAAAAAATACAATTTTAAATATATTTTAACATAAAATGACGAATAATTGTATTTTAACATTAAAAACATGTGCGTCAAATTTAGTCCAGATCGGTCTTTTTTACGATTAGTTCCTATACCAGGCTGTTTCCAAAAAAAAGTCATTATATGAACAGTAGATTCAATTTTGTATATATTTTAGCGAAAATTGGCACTACTTTCTATTTTGCCATAATAATATCAATATCTATACCAAATTTGGTTGAAACCGATGCATTTTCTCAACATCTTCTCATATAAGGAAATTTTATAATAATTTAAACATTACAAGTTTTTTAATTTTGTTGGCTTGTAATTCTCTTATTTGACTTCTAAATCACAATAGGGTTCTTAAAAGTCCACCATGACCGACTATAAAGTTTTCACTTTTTTTTTTGCTGGAATTTGGGCATAATCAAATACAAAGTATATATATGGGTGAAATTCTTATCTTATATGATCAGATCAAATATTTTGGTTTATTCCCTTTTTCCGTTCATGAAAATGAATGTTTCAACTTTTTCGAGGACTAACCGTTTACACTTTTTAGGCGAAGTTTTTCCCTCATTTTTTTAAGTCTATTAAGTGAAATATGGGATAATTAACAACGACTATAATTGTAAATGTAACATTTCTACCTAGTAATTCGTTCTTGTTTTCTGTTTTTTATTAGTTATTTATTTTTACGTAAATTAATTTTGTTGGAATTTCCTTTTTCTTTTTAATAAAACAAAGTGGCTTTAATTAATTAGTAAAACACATATTGCGAAAGTTAATTATTAAACGAAAAACAATCTAAAGGAAAACGAAGACAGAGAAATTGAAACTGAGAGCAAAATAGCGAAACAAAAATTTATTAAGACCAATATTTATGATTAATTACAAAAAATTAATAATACAGCACAAATAGAAAAAATAGTCTAATAAATTGGAGAATGGAAGAAAGAAAGAACAAGCGAAAGAAAGAAGAAAACAAAAATGTTTGGTAAAAAAAAAATTAAATTTTTTGGATCACATCCAAGTTATATTTTTTCTTATTCTTTCGACAATTTTTCCCTATTTTTATTGTTCTAGGTACGACACTGCATATTTACGATATTACATATCCACGATATTACATATCTATGGCATTACATATCTACGACATTACATATTTAATGATGCTAAACGTTTACGATATATATTTATAACATTGTACATTGTACGATACTGTAGTTAAAGAACGTATTAAACTGTATTGTCTTATGATAATGTTTGATACTTAAAATGATAATATGTCGAAATTAATGTATTAGGGGAGAAAAGAGTATTGTAGAGGAAATGTTTAGAATTGATCATAGTTAACATATTATATTGAAATTGAATCTTATATTATAATTGTAAACAATTTTGAAATCTTCAACAATAATAAATAATAATAAAACCATTCACTGAAAGCAGCTTTTTAAATGTCTTCTCCGCCGTCGTCATCATTATTATTATTATCATCATGAAATTCACCTCCTTCTACCACCACTATTCCCCCACTTTATGATTCATTAACTATATACTACTCACCCTTTTGCTTTGGACTACGTATTTGCCAGCCATTCGCTACTACGGCGCTGCATTATTATAGTGAAATATTAAATTGTATTAAATTGTATATTTTGGAATTTGTCCTGTCTTACTTACAATTACCAACCTTGAATTTTAAGTCTATATTCAGCATTTTTATTCTTTTTTAATTTATGCATATGTATATGTACATGGGGGAGTATAGTTAAAAATGATGATTGAAGTTAGAGCTCGTGATCATAATAGAGGTAGAAGTAAAAGTAAGCGTAGAGGTAATTGTTGAAGGTAATGTTAAAGGATAAGTGGTGCGGCGAAGTTATTAGAGGGGAAAAGAAAGGCAGAAAACGGAGTAGAGGTCTATATGAAGATATATACTAATTTATATAATGAAATACATGTATATATATATATATATATATATATATATATATGTATCGAGTATACAGAAAAGAGTTAGACACTTAGAGTGTGTCTATTCATTTATCTATCTGTTTGTTTTGTTTGTATTCAGTCAGTGAAGACAATAAAAATTCACAAAGAGTTCAATTGCAAAGCATTCGCCCCCATATAAATGTTAGACATTTTTAAGCGATGTGCTACAACATGCCTGCTTAAGACTTTGGGGGTATTCCATTCGCCTTCTAAAGTAGTGAAAGTGAGAGTAGTGAGCACTTCAATCGAATATTTGCATAAATTTTCTCCTCATTATTTATCACATTATTATTTACACAGGACATTTATGTTTGAACCTTTAGAAATTGTCGGATAATCCGCCTGTCGGTCTTCTTGTCCATCTGTCTTTCTCCTTTTTATATTTTCTTACTTTTTATTTGTTTCCCTGCTGCTTAATACTACTGCGTAATTATTTTTGTTTAATTTAATTTGTTTTATTCGTTTATTTATTTTCCGGTTTTTTATTCTTTTAGTGTTGTTTTTATTATTCTCACTGGCTCTTATTATTATTATTACAATTAATTTACTTACTTGTTTTGTTCTTTAACATGATTTTGTTTTTTTCTTTTTTTTTGTGTTATTTGTAATTTTTTTTTAATTTATGACTGTTGTTGTTTATTTGTTTTCTTGTTATTATTGGCAATTATTTCTCCGCTTCTGTTTATAATCTTTACACCTTCTGTATGTAGCTTTGTTTTGCTTATTACTATCTGGTCCTTTCTCTCTCTCTCTTTGTTCTCTCTCTCAACCCTCTCTCACTCTTTCCTCACTCTCTCCCCTCCCAATCACCTCTCTCAACGGTCAAATCTATGACTCATACTCTCTCACTCTGTCCCTCAATTCCTCCCTGTCTCTCACTAACACTGCTGGTTTGTTGTTTTTAATCACGAATGCGTACGCAAATATACAGACACGTCACCATGTCGCACTTTTTTGTCGTTATTGCTTCTTTTGGTTCTATGTATAAATTCGTTTGTTCTTCTGTTGTGCGTTTGTTTTTTCTCAATTTAAGAAAATATTTATTTTTATTTGTTTATAACATACAAAAAAACAACCCACACATAGATACGCATACATACATATAGAGTCATATACATACACAATTACAATATGTACATATAATAAGTACGTACAATATATATATATATATATATATATATATATATATATACATTTATGCATATGTTTAGTGCTGCACATCCATTTACAACGTAAATACATATTTCTAAATTATTACATTTTTATGACATACTTATGTATATATATATTATTTGCTTGTATATACTTAGAAAGTAGGAAAACATACTCACTGTACGATTATTTATTTCAGGGTTGCCATGTAGTGTGTTTTTCTCCTTTCTGTTCACTTCTCCCAATATGAGTAAAATAAGAATAAAAAAAAAACAACAATTGGTAAACGAATTTACTCGTTCAATAATAAAAATTGACTATTTTGAGGAAAACTGGTAGTTAGTGTCGCTGTAACATATTAATTTTGTATTGTATTTGTAATGTATTTGCAATAGATTTGTATTGCAATTATAATGTATTTAAAATATACTTGTAACGCACTTGCATTTTACATGTGCCTTACTTTGCTTTGCTGAAATTGCAATTGTGGTATAACGTATTCTTGATGCAATGGTAATGCACGTGTAATATAATGTACATATATTATATTTTTAATGTACTTGTGATGTGCTGGTACTGTCTTTATACATGTTTTCTATTTGTGCTGAAATTTTAGGTGTAGTACACTTGAATTGTATTTGTACGCGTGCTATGCCTATATATGCGTTCTTGTGATATACTTATAATGTATTTGTGACAGATTGTGACACTTGTACTCTGATTGTACTGTATTTGTGTTTAGTAATTAAATGTGATTTCGTAAAAGACGTTTATGAAAGTATCTCGAAATACGAAACGAAATGATTTAAACTTTCTACAAATATTTTATAGGTTGAAAATGTGCTTTATAGTAACTTTTATTAGAAAATATACGAAATTTTTGAACTCTATTTGTTAACAATATTTTTCTAACACATTTCCACAGTGTTAATTCATTAATTCTTGGGCCAAAGCACGGTCTATTTGTGATTTAATATTAGAAATCCATAGACATCATATTCACATATGTAAATCGATACAAAATTTTAAATCGATACATATTAATATGGAGATCTATTTTAGGTTTTTTTTTGCATTTCCTGAGACAACAAAACAATAAATAAAGTGAAAATTTTTCTTAAGTGTCTTTCCGAAACATAAATCTCAATTGGTTGTCATTCAAAATTGTAACAATTTAAAATAAAAGACATGGGGGAATTTAGCCAATCATATTAATTTATGCAAGGAGGATAATATCGGTAGCAATAATAAATATTTCCTAAACATATTCAATTTTGTTTATAATTTTATTGCAAAATTTACAATAAAATTTCGAATTATAGAATTATTACCATAGTTTTTTTCTTTTATTACATTGAATTCGTTGTATTATAAAAAACAAAATTAATTCATTGTTTAGAGCAAAGAAACAAAAATTAAAGCAGACTAAAAAAAAGGCATCAGAAGGAAATGAAGTTTTTCGCTTTGTCTTCATCTAGCACTTTGTTCTGTTTTAATTTTTTATGGCCATTTTTTTGTCTTTTTTTTGTATTTTTAATGTTTTATTTTTTATGGAATATGTGGCATAAATTTAAACTTTGTGTAGTGGAAACTTGCAGCGGTAGCCAAACATCAACCAACCAACTTAATAATATGTAAATTTTTATTAGATTTTACACCTTACACCATTTATGGTGCAACGGTATTATGTATTTGCAGGGATGTATTTAACGCTCAACAAATGTTAAGGTAAAGCCACTTTTTTATTATCCCGAACAATTCAGAACCATTTTCTGATTCGATTTCAGTACGTCCATTCGTCCACCCATTTGTCTGTTATCCGCCTATGTAAATTTGTTATCAAAGTTCGAAGGGCAATTTTGACGTTATTTGAAGAAAATTTGGTCAGTAAGCGTGCTTCAGCCAGCGATAATTATGGATACGATCAAACCATTATTACGACCACGCCACAAACAATGACTTATTTTGCAAAAGATTTTTATGGGGAAAATTTCTGAATATACCTTTATGAAAATGTAGTGTAGAGCATTTAATGGTTGGTCTCGGTCTTTTTGAGAAATATTTGGAATTTTTGTAGCATATGAAAGAAAAGTGTTATCATTTTTTTAATAGTAGATAACAAGTAAACATCTTAATGCTCTACACCACTTTGCGTAATCAATGTAATTAAAATCGAGTAAAAGATTTACAAGGTCATAAAAATAAAAAAATGCACTTTTAAGTTATTTACAAAATTTATTATATGGGAGAAGGCTCATAAAATGAACTGATCCGGAGCAAATTTGATACGCACATTTATGCTAAGAGCTATTTTTCGCTAAAATATGTTAAAAATTGAACGTTGCGTCCATATAATGACTTCTTTCGAAAGAAGCGTTGTATGGAAAGTAGTCGTAAAAGTGAACCGATCTGAAGCAAATTTGGTACACATACTTCTTATGTTAAAGTACAAATAAATGCCATTTTACGTTAAAATATATTAAAAATTGTACTTTTTTTTCATATAATGACATTTTTTAAGATAGGTATTATGTGTGGCGTGGTCAAAAAAATGATCTCATTTTAACCATTTTCAATAAGGTTCGTCTCTCATTGATGTATAAAATTTTATAAAAATATATTTGAAATTGGTCGTAATATATTTAGATAGCTATTTATTTATTTTAGTTACTTTAGTTAGTCCACAGTCACACAGACAGATAGGCGAATAAACGGAGAGACATACTTAAATCGAATCAAGTAGTGATTCGGAGTCGCTCGGTATAATAAAAGGTGGGTTTACCTCAATTTCTTTTGGGTGTTACAAACATCTGCACACACTTATAATACCTTGTACCACAAGTGCTGTAGAATATTAAAACAGACGCAAATTTCACTGCAAAAACCGAGTAAGAAATCAATTTATGTGTATTTGTCTTTCCATGCTCTTCCATTTGCCTCATTCCTTTTTCACGTATCTCCAAGAAATGACACTTTGGAGACTTAATAAATTTCCATCGTTCAATGTGTGATAATTTCATTTTATTTGTGCATCTGAGTACAATGAAGCCAATGAACAAGAAGGATGGATTAACAGACTTTAATAAAGGGTGTAAACATAATTATGAATTTAAGTACATGCATCCATATAAGCACTTACTCCTATTTAAGTACTTATGTCCATAGAAGTACTTACGCCTATATGAAAACACACCCATATAAGTATTTACACCAACATAAGTATTTACACCAACATAAATACTTAGGCCCATATAAGTACTTATAATCATGTAAGTTCTTTCATATATACAAGTGCTTACACCCACATCTGTACATAGACCTTAAGTGTAAGTAGTAGTAAGTGCAATCTAGAAGTACTTACTTCCACATAAGTATTTATACTCATATAAGTACTTATATCCATATAAGCATTTATACCCTTACAAGTACTTATACCCATATAACAACAGTGTACAACAGTGTTGTACATTATCTGAAAGTGCATATTTTACGGATTTTTTTACCGCGGTCCTTATTTTGGCTATGGTGAAAAAATACATTTTGCTACTTTTAACCTTATACTTTATACACACAAAATAGTGGTTTAGTAACAATTTCAGTGAATTAATAATATTTAAAAATTTTGTCTTCATTTTCTAATGAAAATAAAAACAAAGTAAATAAGAAAATTATAATTGGTTGAAGCCAAATCTTATGATATTTTAATTCAAAGCCTGTTCCAGGTTTTTTAGTAGTAAATAGAAAGCACAAACATAGAAAAACGAAAGTTTGGCATTGTATAACTTCGCGTAGGCGTACCCGATTTGCATTATTTTTGAACAGACAGTGTAGATCAATAGCCTCCTTACTTATGCAAAATTTCAGCTTTCTCTCTTTTGCAGTTTACTGATGACGGCAAAAAACTCCCAAAACCTGCTTAAAAAAATGGGCGTATCTTCTGACCGATTTCATTCATTTTCAGTGTTTAAATCTAAATGTCTAAATCAATTCAGAATGCTGATCAAGAATATATACACTTTATAGGATGCACAATCGTTCTTCCTCCTAGGAGTTACAAACACAATGGCAAAGTGAATATACCACCAACCTGTGGGTAGTGGGTATAAAAAACGTTTTATATACCTATTTTTGTCAAAACCCTTCCAAGATTACATTTAAAAAAATTCTGTTAAGTGGTTAATAAAGTTTTGCTATAACTTTCGGTTTGTGCTTTTGCTAGTTAAATCACTCTTACTTTAATAATACAAAGTATTGTTAAACTAAAAAAAAAAAGAACGAAAAAAAATTGGAATTTGGTAGCAATTTGATTCCTCAAAAAAAATAAATGATTTTTTTCTTTTTACTAAAACGATCAAATAAAAGTCATTCAAAAGTGCATCTCCATGTCTCTCTACTCGATTCATGTTTGCTCTGTATTCAGTTTTTGTGTTTAACATATTTTTAAGAAATTTTGATGGTATTGGTTCAATTAACAAAAATTTTTTTTGTACGATACTACGAAATATTGAGTAATACTACGAAAAATTGAATATTTTTTGATCAGTTTCAGTAAAAGCGTATGCGATAAATGAAACTTTTTTCTAAATGACCATAAAATCTTGTTTTGTAAATAATTTTTGGCGCGTTAGTTAATTGACTTAAAATATATCGACCTTGGACAACTGTGGGTTGTTTTATGTGGCAAGCTTTTTTTTAAATTTCTTATGTCTTATGCTATGTAAGCACTTTTCGTACTTTACACCACTTGTGGTACAGAGTATTATAAATTTGTGCCGATATTTGTAACACCCAAAAAGGCGTTAAGATGGACCAATTTATGTTATTATATCAGTCAACTCAGAATCACTTTTTAGTTCGATTTGAGCCTGTCTGTCCGCCTGCCCGTATCAAGCTGTAGATTGCAGCTTTTCTTAAAAAGAAATTTTTCGAAAAAAAATTTCAATTTTGGATATATTCTAACGTAAATTTTCATTTAATGTGTACAAAATTTTGTTCAGATCGATCTACTTATATGGCCACATCCCATATAAGTCCTTTTTCGAAAAAGGTAATTATAAAGACAACAGATTCAATTTTTTGTCAAAATTGGCACTTCTTTTTATTTTGGCATAATATTATTTATATCAATACCAAATTTACTTCACATCAGTTATTTTTTGAACGTCTTCTCGTACAAAGAACTTTTTAAATAATTTAAATATTACAAGTTTTTAAACTTTGTTGTCTGATAGTTCTCTTATTTGACTTTTTTATCACAATAGACAAAGTGGTGTAGGGTATATAAGAATCGGCCCCAACCGATTATAAGGTTCTTAAATTTTAATTATTAAGAATAACATAATGTAAAGGAAACGTTATTTACAATTTGCGATACCATAGAAAATTGAACATGTCTGATATAATAATGTAAATCTTTACAAATGATGTTTATCTTCCTTAAAATGTAAGGTATTTTTACACAAAGATGGACCAGTCCATTTGCTTTTAGGCTCGATTAATGTACCAACTAAAAACATGAACACTAAGTATATAATTTTTTCCTGCTTGTTTTTCTTCTCTCTGTTTCTTTCTTTTTTTCTGATTATCTTGCTTTTTACATGAGTGTGCATCTGACTGTTGATTATATGTATGTTGCGTACATATAATTTTTTAACATGTTTGCTACAAACAGATAATTATCTAAATGAATTATACACTTTTACTGCACTTTGAAATAATTGTACTCTACACCACTTATGGTTTAGGGTATTATAAGTTTGGGCGGTCATTTGTAACACCCAGAAGACTGTTGAGATAGACCTACCTTTTTTATTATACCGAGTTATATATAAATTATATTTAATATACAGAATCATTTACTGAATCGGTGTAAGCATGTCTGTTCATCTGTCCATTTTTTACCAAGCCATAGTTGCACTTTTTGAGACATTTTAATCAAATTTGGTAAGTAGGTGTGTTTTGGCCTAGAGATGAAGCTTATTAAAATCGATCCATTTTTACAACCACTCCTTCTTCGAAAAGATCTCATTATACAGACCAATGCTACAACTTTCAATATATTTTGTAAAGAAAATAGGCTTTGCCTAGTATTTTAACATAAGAAATATGAGTACCGAATTTTTTTCAGATCGACCCATATTTTGAACACCCCCCTATATAATAAATTTTTCAAGTTATTTTTAAATAAGAGAAAGTAAGAGGAAATAGTTTTAGATTTTTGGGGGTAAGGGCTGGTAAAGCCAGTGAAAATAAAAATAATAAAGCAATAATAATATGACAATCCTAGTGGATTATTTCATACTCTACATCAATATTTTACAATTTAATTTATTGAAATTTGTCGCAATTTCAACTGAGAGAGGGAGACAGAGAGCGAAAGATAGATATAGTCTAGGAGACTAGAAGTAAAATTTTACAATCGATTCAATGGAATGCAGTGTAATGCTTTTGGAGGTACTCTCCATTAATATGCAATATAAAATGCTTCATAAAATGCGTTGAATCGTTCCCTCAAATTCATCTAAAATTTATATATCATTAAACAATTTTAGTAAGAGGAGGTTGTGAGAAGCGTTTAAGCTAATTTTGTATCATTCTTCTATCAACTATCGTAAAAAAGTAATGTTGAAACATTGTCAATCCAAAACGTTCTCAATCAATCATAATATAAAAAAAGCTCTAATAAATTTTGAATCTTATTGGTTATTATTATCGATTCAAAATATCACTGGAAGGGTGACGTCTAAAGGATGTGTAAAACATCAAGATGTGATAAGATTTCTAATAATGTAAATAAGATACCGTTATAAATTTATTTAAATTTTATCATCTACACACAGATGAACTCAAAATAAATTGTAGGAGGCAGGTGTATAAATAATAAAAAATTATTAGTTATATATATATATATATAAATATATATATACATATATATATATATATATATATATATTGTATATATTCTATAAGTTTTATACGTTTTAGGCTTTGAAGGTATGTTCACCCTCTTCCCATATACTTTTCACTAAAATGCATTTACCAGTTACAATTATATATATGCATATATAAATATATACGTACGCACGCGTACATACATATAATAATTCGTAGTATAATACATATAACTTTATTTTATTTATTTATTTAGTTTATAGACATATATATGCATGGGTGTATGTATAGTTGTATATATATATATATATACATATATATATATATATATATATATATATATATATATATATATATATGTATGTATGTATATAAAGTTGAATATATAAATATAAAACAAGAAAAAAACCAAATAGTAACAAAAATAATAATGAAACAAAATAAAAATAAAAACACCATAAATACTTAAATTATGTAAATTGTATGCATTGTGTGCATGTTTATATATTTGTTATATATGTATGTGTATATATACATGTTTGTATGTTATGAGCTTATTTGCTTACTTGCTTGTTTTTCTTTTGTAACAACAACAGTAACAACAACAATGGAATTTTCTTTACTTTTTCTTGTTATATTAATTTTGTGATAAATCGTTGTTATTGTTGTTTTTGATACAATTTTCCTTTTAGTTTTTTTTAATTATTATTAGTTTTTTTTCGTATGAATGTTGCGTTTTAACTGTAACACTGTTTCTTCTTCAACATCATCCCTTGTTTTTTTCCTTTTTTGAAATTTTTTTTAGTTATTATTATTTATATATCCTGTTCTATCAATTTTCTTCTTATTTTCTTTTTTGGGCTTCCTATCTACTGTACACCTTTTATCTACTTTTGCCTGCTACCTACTTTTTAAATTGCCTTTCCAATTGTCTATCTATGAGGGCTCTGTTTCGAATTTTGCATTTAAAATTTTTATTGGTGTAAACTATTCGACAAAAAGCTCATACAAGTCTATTCGCATAACCAAAGGTTATAGGCACGGGTCTTGGGATAATAGAGAGAAATGCGGTGACGGTGTTAATTTTATGATTGTGATATATTTTACTTGCAATACACTTCCATAATGTGAAATTCATAAAAGATGTGTAACTATAGGTCCCGAACTTCGATCTTGAGTGCCATTGTATCTCTCGAAAACTATTTCAATTTATATAAGGCATGAGACATTGATAGCTCTCATGCATATCTTACATGAGCATAATAATATGCCTTGACCAAGTTGCAGTTGTAATTTTCTAATAAACATCCATGAAAAATTGAATTTCTGAATTCTGAAAATAGGTGACTTTCACAAAACTGCATTGATTTCTTTAAAATTATCCTTCTTTCTAAATCACCCTTCAGAAGTTTGTTTTATTTTTTTTACGAGTCCTTCAAAGTTGTAGTTCGGCAAATATCAATCGGGGAAATATCAATATTATTTAGTATGCTAAGTTCGCTGGCGTGCTTATCCGTTCAATATATGATTAAGCTTTCTCAACATTTAATTCTCATCTCTTGCATTACGAATGGACTCGTCCATTCACAAGGCAAGGATAGCATACGATTAAGCTTTTGGGGCGCCGATAGGAGTTTCCAATGGCTATTCTATATTATTATTATTAATTTTTATTGCCTTCCTTAAAAATTAATGACAATTTAATGAAATTCCAGGGAGTTTTATGATTTATATTCAAACAATTAATAAGAAAATCTTATTTGGCTGCAACTAAATCTTGGATACTACCCACCATCCACGTATGTACCGTTAATTTGTGGCACGAACCGTCTAATAGCACCATATATATCTGTTAAAGTTAAAGTGGGGGCGACCAATCCCGAGAAGCACCTGCTCAATTGGGAGTGGCTCATGAGATGGTTTCTGATCCATATCCGTCAGGGGGCATCATGAGTTTCACAAGATCAGATCCAAAGATTTAATTTGGTATCACGGGATCACCAGTTTCATATTTGCCCATGTGGTGATGTTGGAGTTGGCTTCCTGGGGGTTGTGGTGCCCATGTCGCGGGCGTAGCTCGATCTAATTATGTTTATATAGAGTTCCACAATTATGTTTCTGTCGAGCAGGGTGCCATTTCCCGAATAAAATGGCTAGCTGGGTAGGCTTATCGGGCTAATCTAATCCAAGCCAAGGAGTAATAAGAAGGCCCCGAATCCTTACACCAAGGATTAAGCTAACTAGATGAGGTGCAATAGTGGCTTTAAATTGGAAGCTAGTCGTGACGGTGGCATGCACGTCATGTGTCGTGTCTACCAACGCTAGCGATCATAAGTATGTTTATACCATACATTTGAGCCTTCCAGGCAGGTATGCATGTAAAACACTAACCGTATGTTAAAGTTAAAGTTTAAAAATCAATAAAAAGAGAAAACTAAATTGAAAATCCGATATTATATAAATTCTGATAGACGTGGCCAATTAAGTGATTTTCTTCGCAGAAATTAAAGGACAATATTCCTGCAGAGTTTCTAATTTCTATCGGTTGCAGTTTTTACGCAATGACTGAAAAGTCTTGTAAAAGCGAAAATTAATACTTTACTTTATATAATTTCTGAGAGCCCGATTGAAATAAGTTTTATGGGAGTATGGTGTAATGTTATTTTAACATACGTGCAAAATTTCACGTTTTTATCTACTTCAATTCATAAGTACTTTTGTCTTATGACTAAAAGTAAAAAAGTATAAATAACAAAAGGGGTAATTTAATATTGTACAATTTACCAATTTGCCTATACATGATTTTTGGAACGGCAATCAAGAATAATGACTTAATTATTTGTGCAAAATTTCAACTGTCTCTCTATCTGTTTTATTTTTCTAGTTATGAACGAAAAACTATTTTACCTTAAAAAACAGAAAAGTTCTCAGTTTATGTTGCATTATGGGCGTGCCCATTTACCGTTTTGGACCATTTACAATATCAACTAGTGAATTTTTCGGCCGAATGAAGGTTGATATCTCGCTTTTTTTGTGACCAAGAGAATGTTTACTATACATTGATACACGAACAAATAGAGAGATATGTCTAAATCGATTTACAATTTGATGCTGATCAAGAGTATATATATACTGTGTAGTATCTCTAAGACTTTCTTTTGGGCATTACAAACATAATCATAATATGAGTAATATCGTTAAGTTCTGATATTGAAACGAATAAGTAGCTTATTATACCCCTTATCACTTGTGATACAGCGGTATTATGAGTTTTTGCAGATGTATATAACAATTAGTAGGTTTCGAGAAGTACCAACCTTTTATTTGACTGATCATTTCTTGATTCGATTTAAGTCTTTTGCCTACCTGTCTGCTTTTTTGTTCGTCTGACATCTGTCAAAGTAAACTTATCAAGGTACAGGTGGCAATTTTTAAGATATTTTAATGAAATGTGATAAGTGGGTGTATTTTGGCCCTGAGATGAACGCTATTGAAAGTGCATGTAATAAAATTGGACCATTATTTCAACCACCCCCCATATAACGCCTTTTTTTAACAGGTGGTCATGTGGAAAGTATAATTTTAATTATAGTTTAACGTAAATAGGTGTTGATTCGTATTTTAACATAAAAGACATTTGCCAGAAATTTAGTCAAGATTAGTCCATTTTTATAACGACTTATGTATGTGTTACGTAACGTCTTTATTGCAATAATTTATTATGAGAACAAAACGCCCTATTTTGAATATATTTCAGGGAAAATTGGCAATATATTGTGTTTTGACATAAGAAATATCTGTACCGAATTTTGTCCAGATCTATGCATTTCTTGAACCTCCTCTCATATAAAGAAATTTTTGAATAATTGGCAATTATTTGCTTTTAATTCTCTTATTTGACTTTGATCATATGAACCAACGAGGTATAGTGTATTTCCAACGATTATAGGCTTCTTAATTGTTTTTTTGTTTTGTGTTATTTTGATTTTTTTAATTATTATTATTTTTTGTTCCAAAATAGTTGTTGCTGTTGCTTGTTTTGCTGCTGGTTGCCGTTGTTACTTATTCTTCTCTTATTTATTTATTTTTATATTACTGTACCCTTCTTACTTGAACCACATACATATCTATACATATTTAAAAGTATTTATTATTACATACATATATGCATTATATATATATATATATATATATATATATATATATATATATATATATATATATATATGAATGTACATATTATGTAAACACGAGGCTATACAGCTCTTTCAATTTGTTTGTGTTGTGCCGTATTTTTGCTTTATTATTCATTTATTTACTGTCTTTATGTCATTTTCCACATTCTCTGTTCTTTTTTTCTGTTTATTTTGTTTTGCATCTTGTATTTACAAGTCAATACCAATATCTATATATATGTATGTATATGTGCTATATATAAATGTAAATATATATAAACATCCTGCCTCTTTGGTGTTTTTTGTGAACCACTGTTACTCTCGGAGTATATTGTAGCAATCTGTAGACAGCTAGCCAGGTCTTCTCGTTCATGAATATACATATATATATATATATATATATATATATATACATGTAGTGCAGAGAATATTATACTTGCATAAATACATTTTATATATTTACACACAAACACAACCATGCGCATAAGTCCACAGAAGCAAAGTTAATTTACTTTAATATAAATAGAAGTAAAGCAAAAACAAACAAGAAATAATGAAAATAACAAGAGATAGAAAGGAGAAGCAAAGCAAAAATTACAAAAATTAAAACATATGAAAGCAAAAGCCAAACAAGAAAAACGAAAAACAAAAAATAATAACTTAAAAAGTAAATTAAAGGTGAAAAATAGAATATTATGGCTTTACGAGAAAAAGAAGAAGAAAAAGAGAATCATTTTCCATATGTAGAGTTATTATCATATTATATGTGCATGTTACTTTTAAATTATTCATCTAATTTTCGATATTTCTCTCTCTGTTCGAGAAAGCTGTCTTAATAATACCAAACTATTAAAAATATGTACTGCCTCTGGGCTACCAATTGAAATCTTCTTATAAAATTCGTTTTGTCATCGCTAAGAAAACAATAAAGTCAAGAAAAAACGTAAATTTAGATTACTCTATAATTTGAAAGCTACAATTTGTCGAAAACTGTTTAGATCAAACTACAATTGTCCCTAACGTTGTATTTGCGTTCAGAAGTTTTACCTAATTTCTAATTATCTATTTTTTCGTTTTATTCTTTATCTTCTTCGCCTTAGTTTTCATAATAGACAAACGGTTTTTTTTTGTTTCGAATCGGCTATGATCTGATATTTTCATAAATCCAGTACAAAGATAGATCTGTTAAATGCATATAAACGCGTTTAAGAAACGAGGAAAGTTTCTTTTTTAAATTCATTAAAATCTTGGTAATGTAGTTGAGAAAGAACTGTGCAAAATTTGTTGTGAGTTTAAAATTTTTTGTTTGTTGATATTCGTTTAGATAAAATATTATATTTTTTAACGTTTGACTTTTTATTTTTCTCCCTCTCTTTTTTGTATATTATTTCTTTTTCTTTTCTCTAATTTTTACTTTTGTAATTCGCTCTCTGTTTCTCCATTCTCCTCTCCATGCTTAATTTTTAATTTTAATTTTATTTTATGTGTGTTTTGCCTTTTTGTTTTGTTATTATTACTGTTGTATATTATCCTCCGATGTTATTAAATTGTTGTATACATTATTTGTTATTATTGCAGTTGTTGTACATATGAATTTATAATTTATGTATGTGAATAAAGAGATACATACAAATAAATAAAAATATACACAAATAAATATCATCAAGCGGATATCATCGACTATTTAACATTCTCCACGGTACACTGGATAATTAGAATTATCATATAAAATTTTGAGGAAATACATATTTCGTTGCTGTTGTTGTTTTATTTTAAATGAGGAACATCGAGTAAGAACATGGAGTAAGAGTCCATCCAAAAGAAATGGACTTGGATTGTAAGGCATAATGCATTGTAAGGTATAAGAAAATATCCACATGCTTTCTGCCTTTCTGCTAGCTTGCTATCCAGCTAGCTAGCCAGTTTGCCTGACTGTTTACCTGCTGTATATTGCTATAAAGGTATGGCTCCTATATAGCAAGAGAGAATACGAAAAAAAAAATTATATAAATAAGAGAGAAGTAAAAAGCGTTCGATATTAGTCGAAATATATAAACCGTATTTCACAAGAAATTCGTGAATAGTCATTATTTTACCCACAAAATGGAGAGGAAGTTGCATTTTTTTCGAACATTGGAATCGTAGAACATTGTACAATTGTTGGACCCTATCAAAATATGATATATAATAAATTACACAGTAAAAAATTTTACTCCGAATTTTGTAAGAATGATGTCTTTAAAAGCATCACCGCCAATTGGCTTCTAGAGGTTTTGTATTTAATTATTGCGGCACGGGGGTTGTACGAGATGGTTCCACACTAATTGCTTGCTTTATTGCTCACTTGATAGCATTGATGTTGGCTGCATGGTGATTTTATGGTGGCAGGCGTTAACTTCTTCAATACCTTCTTGTATTTTTAAGGATGCATGGTTGGTGGGCTATGCTAACCAATAACCTAGGCCTTGGCGTATTAGGTTATTGCTCACCAAAGATTAAACTGCGTATAAAAGGTGCAATAAAAAGAATAAACCTTTCAGTACTATGAACAAACAGCATATGTCTATTTTAACGTGTAATTTGTAAATGTAACATTATGGGATTAAGGGATTGCAAAAAAAAACACTGTGTAATAAGTCAAGTTGGAAGTATTCGAAGTTTTTCATTTTAGCATGACTTTGATTCGTTTCATAATTTAAGCGAAAACTGTTCATAATTTATGCGGTTTGTTAGTGCCATTATGCAAAAATTCAAAATCAATAATGCACTTCACTTGTAATCAGCCACCATCACTAAAACACTTGATAAATAAACGAAATTCTAAAATGATTGTATTATAAGACCCCTCGAAACAAAAAGTAGCAAATTATCATCAATAATAATAGCTAATATTCGGCAATTGATTGAAGTAAAGATAGTAGACACGATTTAGTGATATAACACACTACGGCCACTTTTCTATATGATACCAAAAAAAATTTTGAGTGTTCGTGTAGTAGAAGTATGGGTGTCCCATTACAAGGTCTCCACATCGGCATTGGCATCAGCATGGGTATCGGTATCTGTATCAGTATTTATTTTTATATGACACGTATTGCGATATGTAGAGTATTTTAGCAATATTACAAGCAACAATATAATTCTATTGCAATAGAGCAGAAGTATTAGCAAAAATAAGAACAAGAGTAACAGTATATCAAGAACACCAACTTACTATAATAATAAATGCACATGAAGTATATGACGCATATATATATATATATATAATATAAAATCAGTTGAAACTGTTGTGGTCAGTTCTGTGTGAAACTGAAAAAAAATTTTTGCCAAGATTCTATTATAGGCCGCAGCAAATTTGATAAATTGTAAACTATCAAAAATCTTACGTATTTTTCCGTATATTGATTTGCATCCATCAAGGTTTCTCTTACATCTTCATGAACACTAAATGGCCGACTATATAGCGCATTGTGATGTAACGGATATTTTATACAACTTTTGTTTTAACAAATGTTACGTAAATTTACGAGGTCGGAGTCGGACAATGCTTCTACCAATAATATTTATGTCATGCCACTCGAAGAAACGTTTTCCTTACTCTTAAGCTGTTTTTGTTATTTTTTTCGTGGCTTTGGCATCACCTTTGCATTTGCCAATTTGCGATGGGGACAAAAAGCCTTTAGAAATGTTTAAGTTAATGTAGAAGCTTCACTCATTTAAATCATCTTAACTTTATGTGGTAACATGTGCCTGCCGCAACTATCGCTAAATTTTACAGCTGTAAATTATTTCGGGAAAAAGAACAAAACCTTCGCGAAATCCATACTTTATTCAATTTTACTATCGCGTTACCATCGTCTGAATGGTTCAAATGGAAGCAACCACTTATATGAGTAACAAGCCATGTAACTTGAATTTCTTCGTTAGATCTAGAGTTTGCTAGATCTATCAACTGTCAAAATGTAGTAATAATTTCGACATTAAAATGTATTAAATTGAAGTTTGAGACTTCGCTGTTTTTTGGGGAAACTGGGAAATTTAGGAAATACGCAAATTGTGCACAACAAAGAAGTACATATATTACCTTGTTGGTTTTCCCAACAAGGTAATATATGTACTTGTACAATGTAGTTATGTTAGGGGTAGTAGTAAACGTGATACATACAACAGTTTGTTCGATAAGTTTATGGCAGTTAATTTTACATATGTATATGTATGCATTTGCCAAATATTTAAAAAGCATTTTCAGCTCTATGCCATTAGCTTATTGAAAATACAAAAATATTGTGCTTTAATCCTATTTATATTGTTATAAATTGTTCCTAACTTTCTCTTTTTATCTCTGTCTGAAATGTGTGTATACAAAAAAAAGAAAAAAGACAAGACAAAAAACGAAAAGGCAAGACAAAAAAAAAGTAAAAGGTTCATAGTCGGTCGAATCGACTAGTAAATACCCTACACCACATTGATCAGCGCTATTTAAATCAAATAAAAGAGTTACAAGCCAATGATATTGTAAAAATAATAATTTTCCAATAACAATAACAATAACAATAACAATAACAATAACAATAACAATAACAATAACAATAACAATAACAATAACAATAACAATAACAATAACAATAACAATAACAATAACAATAACAATAACAATAACAATAACAATAACAATAACAATAACAATAACAATAACAATAACAATAACAATAACAATAACAATAACAATAACAATAACAATAACAATAACAATAACAATAACAATAACAATAACAATAACAATAACAATAACAATAACAATAACAATAACAATAACAATAACAATAACAATAACAATAACAATAACAATAACAATAACAATAACAATAACAATAACAATAACAATAACAATAACAATAACAATAACAATAACAATAACAATAACAATAACAATAACAATAACAATAACAATAACAATAACAATAACAATAACAATAACAATAACAATAACAATAACAATAACAATAACAATAACAATAACAATAACAATAACAATAACAATAACAATAACAATAACAATAACAATAACAATAACAATAACAATAACAATAACAATAACAATAACAATAACAATAACAATAACAATAACAATAACAATAACAATAACAATAACAATAACAATAACAATAACAATAACAATAACAATAACAATAACAATAACAATAACAATAACAATAACAATAACAATAACAATAACAATAACAATAACAATAACAATAACAATAACAATAACAATAACAATAACAATAACAATAACAATAACAATAACAATAACAATAACAATAACAATAACAATAACAATAACAATAACAATAACAATAACAATAACAATAACAATAACAATAACAATAACAATAACAATAACAATAACAATAACAATAACAATAACAATAACAATAACAATAACAATAACAATAACAATAACAATAACAATAACAATAACAATAACAATAACAATAACAATAACAATAACAATAACAATAACAATAACAATAACAATAACAATAACAATAACAATAACAATAACAATAACAATAACAATAACAATAACAATAACAATAACAATAACAATAACAATAACAATAACAATAACAATAACAATAACAATAACAATAACAATAACAATAACAATAACAATAACAATAACAATAACAATAACAATAACAATAACAATAACAATAACAATAACAATAACAATAACAATAACAATAACAATAACAATAACAATAACAATAACAATAACAATAACAATAACAATAACAATAACAATAACAATAACAATAACAATAACAATAACAATAACAATAACAATAACAATAACAATAACAATAACAATAACAATAACAATAACAATAACAATAACAATAACAATAACAATAACAATAACAATAACAATAACAATAACAATAACAATAACAATAACAATAACAATAACAATAACAATAACAATAACAATAACAATAACAATAACAATAACAATAACAATAACAATAACAATAACAATAACAATAACAATAACAATAACAATAACAATAACAATAACAATAACAATAACAATAACAATAACAATAACAATAACAATAACAATAACAATAACAATAACAATAACAATAACAATAACAATAACAATAACAATAACAATAACAATAACAATAACAATAACAATAACAATAACAATAACAATAACAATAACAATAACAATAACAATAACAATAACAATAACAATAACAATAACAATAACAATAACAATAACAATAACAATAACAATAACAATAACAATAACAATAACAATAACAATAACAATAACAATAACAATAACAATAACAATAACAATAACAATAACAATAACAATAACAATAACAATAACAATAACAATAACAATAACAATAACAATAACAATAACAATAACAATAACAATAACAATAACAATAACAATAACAATAACAATAACAATAACAATAACAATAACAATAACAATAAATAACAATAACAATAACAATAACAATAACAATAACAATAACAATAACAATAACAATAACAATAACAATAACAATAACAATAACAATAACAATAACAATAACAATAACAATAACAATAACAATAACAATAACAATAACAATAACAATAACAATAACAATAACAATAACAATAACAATAACAATAACAATAACAATAACAATAACAATAACAATAACAATAACAATAACAATAACAATAACAATAACAATAACAATACAATAACAATAACAATAACAATAACAATAACAATAACAATAACAATAACAATAACAATAACAATAACAATAACAATAACAATAACAATAACAATAACAATAACAATAACAATAACAATAACAATAACAATAACAATAACAATAACAATAACAATAACAATAACAATAACAATAACAATAACAATAACAATAACAATAACAATAACAATAACAATAACAATAACAATAACAATAACAATAACAATAACAATAACAATAACAATAACAATAACAATAACAATAACAATAACAATAACAATAACAATAACAATAACAATAACAATAACAATAACAATAACATAACAATAACAATAACAATAACAATAACAATAACAATAACAATAACAATAACAATAACAATAACAATAACAATAACAATAACAATAACAATAACAATAACAATAACAATAACAATAACAATAACAATAACAATAACAATAACAATAACAATAACAATAACAATAACAATAACAATAACAATAACAATAACAATAACAATAACAATAACAATAACAATAACAATAACAATAACAATAACAATAACAATAACAATAACAATAACAATAACAATAACAATAACAATAACAATAACAATAACAATAACAATAACAATAACAATAACAATAACAATAACAATAACAATAACAATAACAATAACAATAACAATAACAATAACAATAACAATAACAATAACAATAACAATAACAATAACAATAAATAACAATAACAATAACAATAACAATAACAATAACAATAACAATAACAATAACAATAACAATAACAATAACAATAACAATAACAATAACAATAACAATAACAATAACAATAACAATAACAATAACAATAACAATAACAATAACAATAACAATAACAATAACAATAACAATAACAATAACAATAACAATAACAATAACAATAACAATAACAATAACAATAACAATAACAATAACAATAACAATAACAATAACAATAACAATAACAATAACAATAACAATAACAATAACAATAACAATAACAATACAATAACAATAACAATAACAATAACAATAACAATAACAATAACAATAACAATAACAATAACAATAACAATAACAATAACAATAACAATAACAATAACAATAACAATAACAATAACAATAACAATAACAATAACAATAACAATAACAATAACAATAACAATAACAATAACAATAACAATAACAATAACAATAACAATAACAATAACAATAACAATAACAATAACAATAACAATAACAATAACAATAACAATAACAATAACAATAACAATAACAATAACAATAACAATAACAATAACAATAACAATAACAATAACAATAACAATAACAATAACAATAACAATAACAATAACAATAACAATAACAATAACAATAACAATAACAATAACAATAACAATAACAATAACAATAACAATAACAATAACAATAACAATAACAATAACAATAACAATAACAATAACAATAACAATAACAATAACAATAACAATAACAATAACAATAACAATAACAATAAACAATAACAATAACAATAACAATAACAATAACAATAACAATAACAATAACAATAACAATAACAATAACAATAACAATAACAATAACAATAACAATAACAATAACAATAACAATAACAATAACAATAACAATAACAATAACAATAACAATAACAATAATAACAATAACAATAACAATAACAATAACAATAACAATAACAATAACAATAACAATAACAATAACAATAACAATAACAATAACAATAACAATAACAATAACAATAACAATAACAATAACAATAACAATAACAATAACAATAACAATAACAATAACAATAACAATAACAATAACAATAACAATAACAATAACAATAACAATAACAATAACAATAACAATAACAATAACAATAACAATAACAATAACAATAACAATAACAATAACAATAACAATAACAATAACAATAACAATAACAATAACAATAACAATAACAATAACAATAACAATAACAATAACAATAACAATAACAATAACAATAACAATAACAATAACAATAACAATAACAATCCCTCTCTTTTTTGTATATTATTTCTTTTTCTTTTCTCTAATTTTTACTTTTGTAATTCGCTCTCTGTTTCTCCATTCTCCTCTCCATGCTTAATTTTTAATTTTAATTTTATTTTATGTTGTTTTGCCTTTTTGTTTTGTTATTATTACTGTTGTATATTATCCTCCGATGTTATTAAATTGTTGTATACATTATTTGTTATTATTGCAGTTGTTGTACATATGAATTTATAATTTATGTATGTGAATAAAGAGATACATACAAATAAATAAAAATATACACAAATAAATATCATCAAGCGGATATCATCGACTATTTAACATTCTCCACGGTACACTGGATAATTAGAATTATCATATAAAATTTTGAGGAAATACATATTTCGTTGCTGTTGTTGTTTTATTTTAAATGAGGAACATCGAGTAAGAACATGGAGTAAGAGTCCATCCAAAAGAAATGGACTTGGATTGTAAGGCATAATGCATTGTAAGGTATAAGAAAATATCCACATGCTTTCTGCCTTTCTGCTAGCTTGCTATCCAGCTAGCTAGCCAGTTTGCCTGACTGTTTACCTGCTGTATATTGCTATAAAGGTATGGCTCCTATATAGCAAGAGAGAATACGAAAAAAAAAATTATATAAATAAGAGAGAAGTAAAAAGCGTTCGATATTAGTCGAAATATATAAACCGTATTTCACAAGAAATTCGTGAATAGTCATTATTTTACCCACAAAATGGAGAGGAAGTTGCATTTTTTCGAACATTGGAATCGTAGAACATTGTACAATTGTTGGACCCTATCAAAATATGATATATAATAAATTACACAGTAAAAAATTTTACTCCGAATTTTGTAAGAATGATGTCTTTAAAAGCATCACCGCCAATTGGCTTCTAGAGGTTTGTATTTAATTATTGCGGCACGGGGGTTGTACGAGATGGTTCCACACTAATTGCTTGCTTTATTGCTCACTTGATAGCATTGATGTTGGCTGCATGGTGATTTTATGGTGGCAGGCGTTAACTTCTTCAATACCTTCTTGTATTTTTAAGGATGCATGGTTGGTGGGCTATGCTAACCAATAACCTAGGCCTTGGCGTATTAGGTTATTGCTCACCAAAGATTAAACTGCGTATAAAAGGTGCAATAAAAAGAATAAACCTTTCAGTACTATGAACAAACAGCATATGTCTATTTTAACGTGTAATTTGTAAATGTAACATTATGGGATTAAGGATTGCAAAAAAAAACACTGTGTAATAAGTCAAGTTGGAAGTATTCGAAGTTTTTCATTTTAGCATGACTTTGATTCGTTTCATAATTTAAGCGAAAACTGTTCATAATTTATGCGGTTTGTTAGTGCCATTATGCAAAAATTCAAAATCAATAATGCACTTCACTTGTAATCAGCCACCATCACTAAAACACTTGATAAATAAACGAAATTCTAAAATGATTGTATTATAAGACCCCTCGAAACAAAAAGTAGCAAATTATCATCAATAATAATAGCTAATATTCGGCAATTGATTGAAGTAAAGATAGTAGACACGATTTAGTGATATAACACACTACGGCCACTTTTCTATATGATACCAAAAAAAATTTTGAGTGTTCGTGTAGTAGAAGTATGGGTGTCCCATTACAAGGTCTCCACATCGGCATTGGCATCAGCATGGGTATCGGTATCTGTATCAGTATTTATTTTTATATGACACGTATTGCGATATGTAGAGTATTTTAGCAATATTACAAGCAACAATATAATTCTATTGCAATAGAGCAGAAGTATTAGCAAAAATAAGAACAAGAGTAACAGTATATCAAGAACACCAACTTACTATAATAATAAATGCACATGAAGTATATGACGCATATATATATATATATATAATATAAAATCAGTTGAAACTGTTGTGGTCAGTTCTGTGTGAAACTGAAAAAAAATTTTTGCCAAGATTCTATTATAGGCCGCAGCAAATTTGATAAATTGTAAACTATCAAAAATCTTACGTATTTTTCCGTATATTGATTTGCATCCATCAAGGTTTCTCTTACATCTTCATGAACACTAAATGGCCGACTATATAGCGCATTGTGATGTAACGGATATTTTATACAACTTTTGTTTTAACAAATGTTACGTAAATTTACGAGGTCGGAGTCGGACAATGCTTCTACCAATAATATTTATGTCATGCCACTCGAAGAAACGTTTTCCTTACTCTTAAGCTGTTTTTGTTATTTTTTTCGTGGCTTTGGCATCACCTTTGCATTTGCCAATTTGCGATGGGGACAAAAAGCCTTTAGAAATGTTTAAGTTAATGTAGAAGCTTCACTCATTTAAATCATCTTAACTTTATGTGGTAACATGTGCCTGCCGCAACTATCGCTAAATTTTACAGCTGTAAATTATTTCGGGAAAAAGAACAAAACCTTCGCGAAATCCATACTTTATTCAATTTTACTATCGCGTTACCATCGTCTGAATGGTTCAAATGGAAGCAACCACTTATATGAGTAACAAGCCATGTAACTTGAATTTCTTCGTTAGATCTAGAGTTTGCTAGATCTATCAACTGTCAAAATGTAGTAATAATTTCGACATTAAAATGTATTAAATTGAAGTTTGAGACTTCGCTGTTTTTTGGGGAAACTGGGAAATTTAGGAAATACGCAAATTGTGCACAACAAAGAAGTACATATATTACCTTGTTGGTTTTCCAACAAGGTAATATATGTACTTGTACAATGTAGTTATGTTAGGGTAGTAGTAAACGTGATACATACAACAGTTTGTTCGATAAGTTTATGGCAGTTAATTTTACATATGTATATGTATGCATTTGCCAAATATTTAAAAAGCATTTTCAGCTCTATGCCATTAACTTATTGAAAATACAAAAATATTGTGCTTTAATCCTATTTATATTGTTATAAATTGTTCCTAACTTTCTCTTTTTATCTCTGTCTGAAATGTGTGTATACAAAAAAAAGAAAAAAGACAAGACAAAAAACGAAAAGGCAAGACAAAAAAAAAGTAAAAGGTTCATAGTCGGTCGGAATCGACTAGTAAATACCCTACACCACATTGATCAGCGCTATTTAAATCAAATAAAAGAGTTACAAGCCAATGATATTGTAAAAATAATAATTTTCCAATAACAATAACAATAACAATAACAATAACAATAACAATAACAATAACAATAACAATAACAATAACAATAACAATAACAATAACAATAACAATAACAATAACAATAACAATAACAATAACAATAACAATAACAATAACAATAACAATAACAATAACAATAACAATAACAATAACAATAACAATAACAATAACAATAACAATAACAATAACAATAACAATAACAATAACAATAACAATAACAATAACAATAACAATAACAATAACAATAACAATAACAATAACAATAACAATAACAATAACAATAACAATAACAATAACAATAACAATAACAATAACAATAACAATAACAATAACAATAACAATAACAATAACAATAACAATAACAATAACAATAATAACAATAACAATAACAATAACAATAACAATAACAATAACAATAACAATAACAATAACAATAACAATAACAATAACAATAACAATAACAATAACAATAACAATAACAATAACAATAACAATAACAATAACAATAACAATAACAATAACAATAACAATAACAATAACAATAACAATAACAATAACAATAACAATAACAATAACAATAACAATAACAATAACAATAACAATAACAATAACAATAACAATAACAATAACAATAACAATAACAATAACAATAACAATAACAATAACAATAACAATAACAATAACAATAACAATAACAATAACAATAACAATAACAATAACAATAACAATAACAATAACAATAACAATAACAATAACAATAACAATAACAATAACAATAACAATAACAATAACAATAACAATAACAATAACAATAACAATAACAATAACAATAACAATAACAATAACAATAACAATAACAATAACAATAACAATAACAATAACAATAACAATAACAATAACAATAACAATAACAATAACAATAACAATAACAATAACAATAACAATAACAATAACAATAACAATAACAATAACAATAACAATAACAATAACAATAACAATAACAATAACAATAACAATAACAATAACAATAACAATAACAATAACAATAACAATAACAATAACAATAACAATAACAATAACAATAACAATAACAATAACAATAACAATAACAATAACAATAACAATAACAATAACAATAACAATAACAATAACAATAACAATAACAATAACAATAACAATAACAATAACAATAACAATAACAATAACAATAACAATAACAATAACAATAACAATAACAATAACAATAACAATAACAATAACAATAACAATAACAATAACAATAACAATAACAATAACAATAACAATAACAATAACAATAACAATAACAATAACAATAACAATAACAATAACAATAACAATAACAATAACAATAACAATAACAATAACAATAACAATAACAATAACAATAACAATAACAATAACAATAACAATAACAATAACAATAACAATAACAATAACAATAACAATAACAATAACAATAACAATAACAATAACAATAACAATAACAATAACAATAACAATAACAATAACAATAACAATAACAATAACAATAACAATAACAATAACAATAACAATAACAATAACAATAACAATAACAATAACAATAACAATAACAATAACAATAACAATAACAATAACAATAACAATAACAATAACAATAACAATAACAATAACAATAACAATAACAATAACAATAACAATAACAATAACAATAACAATAACAATAACAATAACAATAATAACAATAACAATAACAATAACAATAACAATAACAATAACAATAACAATAACAATAACAATAACAATAACAATAACAATAACAATAACAATAACAATAACAATAACAATAACAATAACAATAACAATAACAATAACAATAACAATAACAATAACAATAACAATAACAATAACAATAACAATAACAATAACAATAACAATAACAATAACAATAACAATAACAATAACAATAACAATAACAATAACAATAACAATAACAATAACAATAACAATAACAATAACAATAACAATAACAATAACAATAACAATAACAATAACAATAACAATAACAATAACAATAACAATAACAATAACAATAACAATAACAATAACAATAACAATAACAATAACAATAACAATAACAATAACAATAACAATAACAATAACAATAACAATAACAATAACAATAACAATAACAATAACAATAACAATAACAATAACAATAACAATAACAATAACAATAACAATAACAATAACAATAACAATAACAATAACAATAACAATAACAATAACAATAACAATAACAATAACAATAACAATAACAATAACAATAACAATAACAATAACAATAACAATAACAATAACAATAACAATAACAATAACAATAACAATAACAATAACAATAACAATAACAATAACAATAACAATAACAATAACAATAACAATAACAATAACAATAACAATAACAATAACAATAACAATAACAATAACAATAACAATAACAATAACAATAACAATAACAATAACAATAACAATAACAATAACAATAACAATAACAATAACAATAACAATAACAATAACAATAACAATAACAATAACAATAACAATAACAATAACAATAACAATAACAATAACAATAACAATAACAATAACAATAACAATAACAATAACAATAACAATAACAATAACAATAACAATAACAATAACAATAACAATAACAATAACAATAACAATAACAATAACAATAACAATAACAATAACAATAACAATAACAATAACAATAACAATAACAATAACAATAACAATAACAATAACAATAACAATAACAATAACAATAACAATAACAATAACAATAACAATAACAATAACAATAACAATAACAATAACAATAACAATAACAATAACAATAACAATAACAATAACAATAACAATAACAATAACAATAACAATAACAATAACAATAACAATAACAATAACAATAACAATAACAATAACAATAACAATAACAATAACAATAACAATAACAATAACAATAACAATAACAATAACAATAACAATAACAATAACAATAACAATAACAATAACAATAACAATAACAATAACAATAACAATAACAATAACAATAACAATAACAATAACAATAACAATAACAATAACAATAACAATAACAATAACAATAACAATAACAATAACAATAACAATAACAATAACAATAACAATAACAATAACAATAACAATAACAATAACAATAACAATAACAATAACAATAACAATAACAATAACAATAACAATAACAATAACAATAACAATAACAATAACAATAACAATAACAATAACAATAACAATAACAATAACAATAACAATAACAATAACAATAACAATAACAATAACAATAACAATAACAATAACAATAACAATAACAATAACAATAACAATAACAATAACAATAACAATAACAATAACAATAACAATAACAATAACAATAACAATAACAATAACAATAACAATAACAATAACAATAACAATAACAATAACAATAACAATAACAATAACAATAACAATAACAATAACAATAACAATAACAATAACAATAACAATAACAATAACAATAACAATAACAATAACAATAACAATAACAATAACAATAACAATAACAATAACAATAACAATAACAATAACAATAACAATAACAATAACAATAACAATAACAATAACAATAACAATAACAATAACAATAACAATAACAATAACAATAACAATAACAATAACAATAACAATAACAATAACAATAACAATAACAATAACAATAACAATAACAATAACAATAACAATAACAATAACAATAACAATAACAATAACAATAACAATAACAATAACAATAACAATAACAATAACAATAACAATAACAATAACAATAACAATAACAATAACAATAACAATAACAATAACAATAACAATAACAATAACAATAACAATAACAATAACAATAACAATAACAATAACAATAACAATAACAATAACAATAACAATAACAATAACAATAACAATAACAATAACAATAACAATAACAATAACAATAACAATAACAATAACAATAACAATAACAATAACAATAACAATAACAATAACAATAACAATAACAATAACAATAACAATAACAATAACAATAACAATAACAATAACAATAACAATAACAATAACAATAACAATAACAATAACAATAACAATAACAATAACAATAACAATAACAATAACAATAACAATAACAATAACAATAACAATAACAATAACAATAACAATAACAATAACAATAACAATAACAATAACAATAACAATAACAATAACAATAACAATAACAATAACAATAACAATAACAATAACAATAACAATAACAATAACAATAACAATAACAATAACAATAACAATAACAATAACAATAACAATAACAATAACAATAACAATAACAATAACAATAACAATAACAATAACAATAACAATAACAATAACAATAACAATAACAATAACAATAACAATAACAATAACAATAACAATAACAATAACAATAACAATAACAATAACAATAACAATAACAATAACAATAACAATAACAATAACAATAACAATAACAATAACAATAACAATAACAATAACAATAACAATAACAATAACAATAACAATAACAATAACAATAACAATAACAATAACAATAACAATAACAATAACAATAACAATAACAATAACAATAACAATAACAATAACAATACAATAACAATAACAATAACAATAACAATAACAATAACAATAACAATAACAATAACAATAACAATAACAATAACAATAACAATAACAATAACAATAACAATAACAATAACAATAACAATAACAATAACAATAACAATAACAATAACAATAACAATAACAATAACAATAACAATAACAATAACAATAACAATAACAATAACAATAACAATAACAATAACAATAACAATAACAATAACAATAACAATAACAATAACAATAACAATAACAATAACAATAACAATAACAATAACAATAACAATAACAATAACAATAACAATAACAATAACAATAACAATAACAATAACAATAACAATAACAATAACAATAACAATAACAATAACAATAACAATAACAATAACAATAACAATAACAATAACAATAACAATAACAATAACAATAACAATAACAATAACAATAACAATAACAATAACAATAACAATAACAATAACAATAACAATAACAATAACAATAACAATAACAATAACAATAACAATAACAATAACAATAACAATAACAATAACAATAACAATAACAATAACAATAACAATAACAATAACAATAACAATAACAATAACAATAACAATAACAATAACAATAACAATAACAATAACAATAACAATAACAATAACAATAACAATAACAATAACAATAACAATAACAATAACAATAACAATAACAATAACAATAACAATAACAATAACAATAACAATAACAATAACAATAACAATAACAATAACAATAACAATAACAATAACAATAACAATAACAATAACAATAACAATAACAATAACAATAACAATAACAATAACAATAACAATAACAATAACAATAACAATAACAATAACAATAACAATAACAATAACAATAACAATAACAATAACAATAACAATAACAATAACAATAACAATAACAATAACAATAACAATAACAATAACAATAACAATAACAATAACAATAACAATAACAATAACAATAACAATAACAATAACAATAACAATAACAATAACAATAACAATAACAATAACAATAACAATAACAATAACAATAACAATAACAATAACAATAACAATAACAATAACAATAACAATAACAATAACAATAACAATAACAATAACAATAACAATAACAATAACAATAACAATAACAATAACAATAACAATAACAATAACAATAACAATAACAATAACAATAACAATAACAATAACAATAACAATAACAATAACAATAACAATAACAATAACAATAACAATAACAATAACAATAACAATAACAATAACAATAACAATAACAATAACAATAACAATAACAATAACAATAACAATAACAATAACAATAACAATAACAATAACAATAACAATAACAATAACAATAACAATAACAATAACAATAACAATAACAATAACAATAACAATAACAATAACAATAACAATAACAATAACAATAACAATAACAATAACAATAACAATAACAATAACAATAACAATAACAATAACAATAACAATAACAATAACAATAACAACAACAATAACAATAACAATAACAATAACAATAACAATAACAATAACAATAACAATAACAATAACAATAACAATAACAATAACAATAACAATAACAATAACAATAACAATAACAATAACAATAACAATAACAATAACAATAACAATAACAATAACAATAACAATAACAATAACAATAACAATAACAATAACAATAACAATAAAACAATAACAATAACAATAACAATAACAATAACAATAACAATAACAATAACAATAACAATAACAATAACAATAACAATAACAATAACAATAACAATAACAATAACAATAACAATAACAATAACAATAACAATAACAATAACAATAACAATAACAATAACAATAACAACAATAACAATAACAATAACAATAACAATAACAATAACAATAACAATAACAATAACAATAACAACAATAACAATAACAATAACAATAACAATAACAATAACAATAACAATAACAATAACAATAACAATAACAATAACAATAACAATAACAATAACAATAACAATAACAATAACAATAACAATAACAATAACAATAACAATAACAATAACAATAACAATAACAATAACAATAACAATAACAATAACAATAACAATAACAATAACAATAACAATAACAATAACAATAACAATAACAATAACAATAACAATAACAATAACAATAACAATAACAATAACAATAACAATAACAATAACAATAACAATAACAATAACAATAACAATAACAATAACAATAACAATAACAATAACAATAACAATAACAATAACAATAACAATAACAATAACAATAACAATAACAATAACAATAACAATAACAATAACAATAACAATAACAATAACAATAACAATAACAATAACAATAACAATAACAATAACAATAACAATAACAATAACAATAACAATAACAATAACAATAACAATAACAATAACAATAACAATAACAATAACAATAACAATAACAATAACAATAACAATAACAATAACAATAAAACAATAACAATAACAATAACAATAACAATAACAATAACAATAACAATAACAATAACAATAACAATAACAATAACAATAACAATAACAATAACAATAACAATAACAATAACAATAACAATAACAATAACAATAACAATAACAATAACAATAACAATAACAATAACAATAACAATAACAATAACAATAACAATAACAATAACAATAACAATAACAATAACAATAACAATAACAATAACAATAACAATAACAATAACAATAACAATAACAATAACAATAACAATAACAATAACAATAACAATAACAATAACAATAACAATAACAATAACAATAACAATAACAATAACAATAACAATAACAATAACAATAACAATAACAATAACAATAACAATAACAATAACAATAACAATAACAATAACAATAACAATAACAATAACAATAACAATAACAATAACAATAACAATAACAATAACAATAACAATAACAATAACAATAACAATAACAATAACAATAACAATAACAATAACAATAACAATAACAATAACAATAACAATAACAATAACAATAACAATAACAATAACAATAACAATAACAATAACAATAACAATAACAATAACAATAACAATAACAATAACAATAACAATAACAATAACAATAACAATAACAATAACAATAACAATAACAATAACAATAACAATAACAATAACAATAACAATAACAATAACAATAACAATAACAATAACAATAACAATAACAATAACAATAACAATAACAATAACAATAACAATAACAATAACAATAACAATAACAATAACAATAACAATAACAATAACAATAACAATAACAATAACAATAACAATAACAATAACAATAACAATAACAATAACAATAACAATAACAATAACAATAACAATAACAATAACAATAACAATAACAATAACAATAACAATAACAATAACAATAACAATAACAATAACAATAACAATAACAATAACAATAACAATAACAATAACAATAACAATAACAATAACAATAACAATAACAATAACAATAACAATAACAATAACAATAACAATAACAATAACAATAACAATAACAATAACAATAACAATAACAATAACAATAACAATAACAATAACAATAACAATAACAATAACAATAACAATAACAATAACAATAACAATAACAATAACAATAACAATAACAATAACAATAACAATAACAATAACAATAACAATAACAATAACAATAACAATAACAATAACAATAACAATAACAATAACAATAACAATAACAATAACAATAACAATAACAATAACAATAACAATAACAATAACAATAACAATAACAATAACAATAACAATAACAATAACAATAACAATAACAATAACAATAACAATAACAATAACAATAACAATAACAATAACAATAACAATAACAATAACAATAACAATAACAATAACAATAACAATAACAATAACAATAACAATAACAATAACAATAACAATAACAATAACAATAACAATAACAATAACAATAACAATAACAATAACAATAACAATAACAATAACAATAACAATAACAATAACAATAACAATAACAATAACAATAACAATAACAATAACAATAACAATAACAATAACAATAACAATAACAATAACAATAACAATAACAATAACAATAACAATAACAATAACAATAACAATAACAATAACAATAACAATAACAATAACAATAACAATAACAATAACAATAACAATAACAATAACAATAACAATAACAATAACAATAACAATAACAATAACAATAACAATAACAATAACAATAACAATAACAATAACAATAACAATAACAATAACAATAACAATAACAATAACAATAACAATAACAATAACAATAACAATAACAATAACAATAACAATAACAATAACAATAACAATAACAATAACAATAACAATAACAATAACAATAACAATAACAATAACAATAACAATAACAATAACAATAACAATAACAATAACAATAACAATAACAATAACAATAACAATAACAATAACAATAACAATAACAATAACAATAACAATAACAATAACAATAACAATAACAATAACAATAACAATAACAATAACAATAACAATAACAATAACAATAACAATAACAATAACAATAACAATAACAATAACAATAACAATAACAATAACAATAACAATAACAATAACAATAACAATAACAATAACAATAACAATAACAATAACAATAACAATAACAATAACAATAACAATAACAATAACAATAACAATAACAATAACAATAACAATAACAATAACAATAACAATAACAATAACAATAACAATAACAATAACAATAACAATAACAATAACAATAACAATAACAATAACAATAACAATAACAATAACAATAAATAACAATAACAATAACAATAACAATAACAATAACAATAACAATAACAATAACAATAACAATAACAATAACAATAACAATAACAATAACAATAACAATAACAATAACAATAACAATAACAATAACAATAACAATAACAATAACAATAACAATAACAATAACAATAACAATAACAATAACAATAACAATAACAATAACAATAACAATAACAATAACAATAACAATAACAATAACAATAACAATAACAATAACAATAACAATAACAATAACAATAACAATAACAATAACAATAACAATAACAATAACAATAACAATAACAATAACAATAACAATAACAATAACAATAACAATAACAATAACAATAACAATAACAATAACAATAACAATAACAATAACAATAACAATAACAATAACAATAACAATAACAATAACAATAACAATAACAATAACAATAACAATAACAATAACAATAACAATAACAATAACAATAACAATAACAATAACAATAACAATAACAATAACAATAACAATAACAATAACAATAACAATAACAATAACAATAACAATAACAATAACAATAACAATAACAATAACAATAACAATAACAATAACAATAACAATAACAATAACAATAACAATAACAATAACAATAACAATAACAATAACAATAACAATAACAATAACAATAACAATAACAATAACAATAACAATAACAATAACAATAACAATAACAATAACAATAACAATAACAATAACAATAACAATAACAATAACAATAACAATAACAATAACAATAACAATAACAATAACAATAACAATAACAATAACAATAACAATAACAATAACAATAACAATAACAATAACAATAACAATAACAATAACAATAACAATAACAATAACAATAACAATAACAATAACAATAACAATAACAATAACAATAACAATAACAATAACAATAACAATAACAATAACAATAACAATAACAATAACAATAACAATAACAATAACAATAACAATAACAATAACAATAACAATAACAATAACAATAACAATAACAATAACAATAACAATAACAATAACAATAACAATAACAATAACAATAACAATAACAATAACAATAACAATAACAATAACAATAACAATAACAATAACAATAACAATAACAATAACAATAACAATAACAATAACAATAACAATAATAACAATAACAATAACAATAACAATAACAATAACAATAACAATAACAATAACAATAACAATAACAATAACAATAACAATAACAATAACAATAACAATAACAATAACAATAACAATAACAATAACAATAACAATAACAATAACAATAACAATAACAATAACAATAACAATAACAATAACAATAACAATAACAATAACAATAACAATAACAATAACAATAACAATAACAATAACAATAACAATAACAATAACAATAACAATAACAATAACAATAACAATAACAATAACAATAACAATAACAATAACAATAACAATAACAATAACAATAACAATAACAATAACAATAACAATAACAATAACAATAACAATAACAATAACAATAACAATAACAATAACAATAACAATAACAATAACAATAACAATAACAATAACAATAACAATAACAATAACAATAACAATAACAATAACAATAACAATAACAATAACAATAACAATAACAATAACAATAACAATAACAATAACAATAACAATAACAATAACAATAACAATAACAATAACAATAACAATAACAATAACAATAACAATAACAATAACAATAACAATAACAATAACAATAACAATAACAATAACAATAACAATAACAATAACAATAACAATAACAATAACAATAACAATAACAATAACAATAACAATAACAATAACAATAACAATAACAATAACAATAACAATAACAATAACAATAACAATAACAATAACAATAACAATAACAATAACAATAACAATAACAATAACAATAACAATAACAATAACAATAACAATAACAATAACAATAACAATAACAATAACAATAACAATAACAATAACAATAACAATAACAATAACAATAACAATAACAATAACAATAACAATAACAATAACAACAATAACAATAACAATAACAATATAACAATAACAATAACAATAACAATAACAATAACAATAACAATAACAATAACAATAACAATAACAATAACAATAACAATAACAATAACAATAACAATAACAATAACAATAACAATAACAATAACAATAACAATAACAATAACAATAACAATAACAATAACAATAACAATAACAATAACAATAACAATAACAATAACAATAACAATAACAATAACAATAACAATAACAATAACAATAACAATAACAATAACAATAACAATAACAAACAATAACAATAACAATAACAATAACAATAACAATAACAATAACAATAACAATAACAATAACAATAACAATAACAATAACAATAACAATAACAATACAATAACAATAACAATAACAATAACAATAACAATAACAATAACAATAACAATAACAATAACAATAACAATAACAATAACAATAACAATAACAATAACAATAACAATAACAATAACAATAACAATAACAATAACAATAACAATAACAATAACAATAACAATAACAATAACAATAACAATAACAATAACAATAACAATAACAATAACAATAACAATAACAATAACAATAACAATAACAATAACAATAACAATAACAATAACAATAACAATAACAATAACAATAACAATAACAATAACAATAACAATAACAATAACAATAACAATAACAATAACAATAACAATAACAATAACAATAACAATAACAATAACAATAACAATAACAATAACAATAACAATAACAATAACAATAACAATAACAATAACAATAACAATAACAATAACAATAACAATAACAATAACAATAACAATAACAATAACAATAACTAACTAACAATAACAATAACAATAACAATAACAATACAATAACAATAACAATAACAATAACAATAACAATAACAATAACAAAAACAATAACAATAACAATAACAATAACAATAACAATAACAATATAATCAAAATAATAACAATAAACAATAAACAATAACAATAAACAATAACAATAACAATACAATAACAACAATAACAATAACAATAACAATAACAATAACAAAAAATAACAATAACAATAACAATAAAAAACAATAACAATAACATAACAATAACAATAACAATAACAATAACAATAACAATAACATTAACAATAACAATAACAATAACCACATAACAATAACAATAACACTATACAATAACAATAACAATAACAATAACAATAACAATAACAATAACAATAACAATAACAATAACAATAACAATAACAATAACAATAACAATAACAATAACAATAACAATAACAATAACAATAACAATAACAATAACAATAACAATAACAATAACAATAACAATAACAATAAAATTTCAATAACAATAACAATAACAATAACAATAACAATAACAATAACAATAACAATAACAATAACAATAACAATAACAATAACAATAACAATAACAATAACAATAACAATAACAATAACAATAACAATAACAATAACAATAACAATAACAATAACAATACAATAACAATAACAATAACAATAACAATAACAATAACAATAACAATAACAATAACAATAACAATAACAATAACAATAACAATAACAATAACAATAACAATAACAATAACAATAACAATAACAATAACAATAACAATAACAATAACAATAACTAATAACAATAAAAAATAAAATATAAACAATAACAATAACAATAACAATAACAATAACAATTCAACAATAACAATAACAATAACAATAACAATAACAATAACAATACAATAACAATAACAATAACAATAACAATAACAATAACAATAACAATAACAATAACAATAACAATAACAATAACAATAACAATAACAATAACAATAACAATATAACAATAACAATAACAATAACAATAACAATAACAATAACAATAACAATAACAATAACCAATAACAAAAACAATAACAATAACAATAACAATAACAATAACAATAACAATAACAATAACAATAACAATAACAATAACAATAACAATAACAATAACAATAACAATAACAATAACAATAACAATAACAATAACAATAACAATAACAATAACAATAACAATAACAATAACAATAACAATAACAATAACAATAACAATAACAATAACAATAACAATAACAAACAATAACAATAACAATAACAATAACAATAACAATAACAATAACAATTAAACAATAACAATAACAATAACAATAACAATAACAATAACAATAACAATAACAATAACAATAACAATAACAATAACAATAACAATAACAATAACAATAACAATAACAATAACAATAACAATAACAATAACAATAACAATAACAATAACAATAACAATAACAATAACAATAACAATAACAATAACAATAACAATAACAATAACAATAACAATAACAATAACAACAATAACAATAAATAACAATAACAATAACAATAACAATAACAATAACAATAACAAAACAATACAATAACAATAACAATAACAATAACATAACAATAACAATAACAATAACAATAACAATAACAATAACAATAACAATAACAATAACAATAACAATAACAATAACAATAACAATAACAATAACAATAACAATAACAATAACAATCAATAACAATAACAATAACAATAACAATAACAATAACAATAACAATAACAATAACAATAACAATAACAATAACAATAACAATAACAATAACAATAACAATAACAATAACAATAACAATAACAATAACAATAACAATAACAATAACAATAAACAATAACAATAACAATAACAATAACAATAACAATAACAATAACAATAACAATAACAATAACAATAACAATAACAATAACAATAACAATATAACAATAACAATAACAATACAAAATAACAATAACAATAACAATAACAATAACAATAACAATAACAATAACAATAACAATAACAATAACAATAACAATAACAAAAACAATAACAAAAACAATAACAATAACAAAAACAAAAAAAACAATAACAATAACAATAACAATAATAACAATAACAATAACAATAACAATAACAATAACAATAACAATAACAATAATAACAATAACAATACACAATAACAATAACAATAACAATAACAATAACAATAACAATAACAATAACAATAACAATAACAATAACAATAACAATAACAATAACAATAACAATAACAATAACAATAACAATAACAATAACAATAACAATAACAATAACAATAACAATAACAATAACAATAACAATAACAATAACAATAACAATAACAATAACAATAACAATAACAATAACAATAACAATAACAATAACAATAACAATAACAATAACAATAACAATAACAATAACAATAACAATAACAATAACAATAACAATAACAATAACAATAACAATAACAATAACAATAACAATAACAATAACAATAACAATAACAATAACAATAACAATAACAATAACAATAACAATAACAATAACAATAACAATAACAATAACAATAACAATAACAATAACAATAACAATAACAATAACAATAACAATAACAATAACAATAACAATAACAATAACAATAACAATAACAATAACAATAACAATAACAATAACAATAACAATAACAATAACAATAACAATAACAATAACAATAACAATAACAATAACAATAACAATAACAATAACAATAACAATAACAATAACAATAACAATAACAATAACAATAACAATAACAATAACAATAACAATAACAATAACAATAACAATAACAATAACAATAACAATAACAATAACAATAACAATAACAATAACAATAACAATAACAATAACAATAACAATAACAATAACAATAACAATAACAATAACAATAACAATAACAATAACAATAACAATAACAATAACAATAACAATAACAATAACAATAACAATAACAATAACAATAACAATAACAATAACAATAACAATAACAATAACAATAACAATAACAATAACAATAACAATAACAATAACAATAACAATAACAATAACAATAACAATAACAATAACAATAACAATAACAATAACAATAACAATAACAATAACAATAACAATAACAATAACAATAACAATAACAATAACAATAACAATAACAATAACAATAACAATAACAATAACAATAACAATAACAATAACAATAACAATAACAATAACAATAACAATAACAATAACAATAACAATAACAATAACAATAACAATAACAATAACAATAACAATAACAATAACAATAACAATAACAATAACAATAACAATAACAATAACAATAACAATAACAATAACAATAACAATAACAATAACAATAACAATAACAATAACAATAACAATAACAATAACAATAACAATAACAATAACAATAACAATAACAATAACAATAACAATAACAATAACAATAACAATAACAATAACAATAACAATAACAATAACAATAACAATAACAATAACAATAACAATAACAATAACAATAACAATAACAATAACAATAACAATAACAATAACAATAACAATAACAATAACAATAACAATAACAATAACAATAACAATAACAATAACAATAACAATAACAATAACAATAACAATAACAATAACAATAACAATAACAATAACAATAACAATAACAATAACAATAACAATAACAATAACAATAACAATAACAATAACAATAACAATAACAATAACAATAACAATAACAATAACAATAACAATAACAATAACAATAACAAAACAATAACAATAACAATAACAATAACAATAACAATAACAATAACAATAACAATAACAATAACAATAACAATAACAATAACAATAACAATAACAATAACAATAACAATAACAATAACAATAACAATAACAATAACAATAACAATAACAATAACAATAACAATAACAATAACAATAACAATAACAATAACAATAACAATAACAATAACAATAACAATAACAATAACAATAACAATAACAATAACAATAACAATAACAATAACAATAACAATAACAATAACAATAACAATAACAATAACAATAACAATAACAATAACAATAACAATAACAATAACAATAACAATAACAATAACAATAACAATAACAATAACAATAACAATAACAATAACAATAACAATAACAATAACAATAACAATAACAATAACAATAACAATAACAATAACAATAACAATAACAATAACAATAACAATAACAATAACAATAACAATAACAATAACAATAACAATAACAATAACAATAACAATAACAATAACAATAACAATAACAATAACAATAACAATAACAATAACAATAACAATAACAATAACAATAACAATAACAATAACAATAACAATAACAATAACAATAACAATAACAATAACAATAACAATAACAATAACAATAACAATAACAATAACAATAACAATAACAATAACAATAACAATAACAATAACAATAACAATAACAATAACAATAACAATAACAATAACAATAACAATAACAATAACAATAACAATAACAATAACAATAACAATAACAATAACAATAACAATAACAATAACAATAACAATAACAATAACAATAACAATAACAATAACAATAACAATAACAATAACAATAACAATAACAATAACAATAACAATAACAATAACAATAACAATAACAATAACAATAACAATAACAATAACAATAACAATAACAATAACAATAACAATAACAATAACAAAAACAATAACAATAACAATAACAATAACAATAACAATAACAATAACAATAACAATAACAATAACAATAACAATAACAATAACAATAACAATAACAATAACAATAACAATAACAATAACAATAACAATAACAATAACAATAACAATAACAATAACAATAACAATAACAATAACAATAACAATAACAATAACAATAACAATAACAATAACAATAACAATAACAATAACAATAACAATAACAATAACAATAACAATAACAATAACAATAACAATAACAATAACAAATAACAATAACAATAACAATAACAATAACAATAACAATAACAATAACAATAACAATAACAATAACAATAACAATAACAATAACAATAACAATAACAATAACAATAACAATAACAATAACAATAACAATAACAATAACAATAACAATAACAATAACAATAACAATAACAATAACAATAACAATAACAATAACAATAACAATAACAATAACAATAACAATAACAATAACAATAACAATAACAATAACAATAACAATAACAATAACAATAACAATAACAATAACAATAACAATAACAATAACAATAACAATAACAATAACAATAACAATAACAATAACAATAACAATAACAATAACAATAACAATAACAATAACAATAACAATAACAATAACAATAACAATAACAATAACAATAACAATAACAATAACAATAACAATAACAATAACAATAACAATAACAATAACAATAACAATAACAATAACAATAACAATAACAATAACAATAACAATAACAATAACAATAACAATAACAATAACAATAACAATAACAATAACAATAACAATAACAATAACAATAACAATAACAATAACAATAACAATAACAATAACAATAACAATAACAATAACAATAACAATAACAATAACAATAACAATAACAATAACAATAACAATAACAATAACAATAACAATAACAATAACAATAACAATAACAATAACAATAACAATAACAATAACAATAACAATAACAATAACAATAACAATAACAATAACAATAACAATAACAATAACAATAACAATAACAATAACAATAACAATAACAATAACAATAACAATAACAATAACAATAACAATAACAATAACAATAACAATAACAATAACAATAACAATAACAATAACAATAACAATAACAATAACAATAACAATAACAATAACAATAACAATAACAATAACAATAACAATAACAATAACAATAACAATAACAATAACAATAACAATAACAATAACAATAACAATAACAATAACAATAACAATAACAATAACAATAACAATAACAATAACAATAACAATAACAATAACAATAACAATAACAATAACAATAACAATAACAATAACAATAACAATAACAATAACAATAACAATAACAATAACAATAACAATAACAATAACAATAACAATAACAATAACAATAACAATAACAATAACAATAACAATAACAATAACAATAACAATAACAATAACAATAACAATAACAATAACAATAACAATAACAATAACAATAACAATAACAATAACAATAACAATAACAATAACAATAACAATAACAATAACAATAACAATAACAATAACAATAACAATAACAATAACAATAACAATAACAATAACAATAACAATAACAATAACAATAACAATAACAATAACAATAACAATAACAATAACAATAACAATAACAATAACAATAACAATAACAATAACAATAACAATAACAATAACAATAACAATAACAATAACAATAACAATAACAATAACAATAACAATAACAATAACAATAACAATAACAATAACAATAACAATAACAATAACAATAACAATAACAATAACAATAACAATAACAATAACAATAACAATAACAATAACAATAACAATAACAATAACAATAACAATAACAATAACAATAACAATAACAATAACAATAACAATAACAATAACAATAACAATAACAATAACAATAACAATAACAATAACAATAACAATAACAATAACAATAACAATAACAATAACAATAACAATAACAATAACAATAACAATAACAATAACAATAACAATAACAATAACAATAACAATAACAATAACAAATAACAATAACAATAACAATAACAATAACAATAACAATAACAATAACAATAACAATAACAATAACAATAACAATAACAATAACAATAACAATAACAATAACAATAACAATAACAATAACAATAACAATAACAATAACAATAACAATAACAATAACAATAACAATAACAATAACAATAACAATAACAATAACAATAACAATAACAATAACAATAACAATAACAATAACAATAACAAAACAATAACAATAACAATAACAATAACAATAACAATAACAATAACAATAACAATAACAATAACAATAACAATAACAATAACAATAACAATAACAATAACAATAACAATAACAATAACAATAACAATAACAATAACAATAACAATAACAATAACAATAACAATAACAATAACAATAACAATAACAATAACAATAACAATAACAATAACAATAACAATAACAATAACAATAACAATAACAATAACAATAACAATAACAATAACAATAACAATAACAATAACAATAACAATAACAATAACAATAACAATAACAATAACAATAACAATAACAATAACAATAACAATAACAATAACAATAACAATAACAATAACAATAACAATAACAATAACAATAACAATAACAATAACAATAACAATAACAATAACAATAACAATAACAATAACAATAACAATAACAATAACAATAACAATAACAATAACAATAACAATAACAATAACAATAACAATAACAATAACAATAACAATAACAATAACAATAACAATAACAATAACAATAACAATAACAATAACAATAACAATAACAATAACAATAACAATAACAATAACAATAACAATAACAATAACAATAACAATAACAATAACAATAACAATAACAATAACAATAACAATAACAATAACAATAACAATAACAATAACAATAACAATAACAATAACAATAACAATAACAATAACAATAACAATAACAAACAATAACAATAACAATAACAATAACAATAACAATAACAATAACAATAACAATAACAATAACAATAACAATAACAATAACAATAACAATAACAATAACAATAACAATAACAATAACAATAACAATAACAATAACAATAACAATAACAATAACAATAACAATAACAATAACAATAACAATAACAATAACAATAACAATAACAATAACAATAACAATAACAATAACAATAACAATAACAATAACAATAACAATAACAATAACAATAACAATAACAATAACAATAACAATAACAATAACAATAACAATAACAATAACAATAACAATAACAATAACAATAACAATAACAATAACAATAACAATAACAATAACAATAACAATAACAATAACAATAACAATAACAATAACAATAACAATAACAATAACAATAACAATAACAATAACAATAACAATAACAATAACAATAACAATAACAATAACAATAACAATAACAATAACAATAACAATAACAATAACAATAACAATAACAATAACAATAACAATAACAATAACAATAACAATAACAATAACAATAACAATAACAATAACAATAACAATAACAATAACAATAACAATAACAATAACAATAACAATAACAATAACAATAACAATAACAATAACAATAACAATAACAATAACAATAACAATAACAATAACAATAACAATAACAATAACAATAACAATAACAATAACAATAACAATAACAATAACAATAACAATAACAATAACAATAACAATAACAATAACAATAACAATAACAATAACAATAACAATAACAATAACAATAACAATAACAATAACAATAACAATAACAATAACAATAACAATAACAATAACAATAACAATAACAATAACAATAACAATAACAATAACAATAACAATAACAATAACAATAACAATAACAATAACAATAACAATAACAATAACAATAACAATAACAATAACAATAACAATAACAATAACAATAACAATAACAATAACAATAACAATAACAATAACAATAACAATAACAATAACAATAACAATAACAATAACAATAACAATAACAATAACAATAACAATAACAATAACAATAACAATAACAATAACAATAACAATAACAATAACAATAACAATAACAATAACAATAACAATAACAATAACAATAACAATAACAATAACAATAACAATAACAATAACAATAACAATAACAATAACAATAACAATAACAATAACAATAACAATAACAATAACAATAACAATAACAATAACAATAACAATAACAATAACAATAACAATAACAATAACAATAACAATAACAATAACAATAACAATAACAATAACAATAACAATAACAATAACAATAACAATAACAATAACAATAACAATAACAATAACAATAACAATAACAATAACAATAACAATAACAATAACAATAACAATAACAATAACAATAACAATAACAATAACAATAACAATAACAATAACAATAACAATAACAATAACAATAACAATAACAATAACAATAACAATAACAATAACAATAACAATAACAATAACAATAACAATAACAATAACAATAACAATAACAATAACAATAACAATAACAATAACAATAACAATAACAATAACAATAACAATAACAATAACAATAACAATAACAATAACAATAACAATAACAATAACAATAACAATAACAATAACAATAACAATAACAATAACAATAACAATAACAATAACAATAACAATAACAATAACAATAACAATAACAATAACAATAACAATAACAATAACAATAACAATAACAATAACAATAACAATAACAATAACAATAACAATAACAATAACAATAACAATAACAATAACAATAACAATAACAATAACAATAACAATAACAATAACAATAACAATAACAATAACAATAACAATAACAATAACAATAACAATAACAATAACAATAACAATAACAATAACAATAACAATAACAATAAACAATAACAATAACAATAACAATAACAATAACAATAACAATAACAATAACAATAACAATAACAATAACAATAACAATAACAATAACAATAACAATAACAATAACAATAACAATAACAATAACAATAACAATAACAATAACAATAACAATAACAATAACAATAACAATAACAATAACAATAACAATAACAATAACAATAACAATAACAATAACAATAACAATAACAATAACAATAACAATAACAATAACAATAACAATAACAATAACAATAACAATAACAATAACAATAACAATAACAATAACAATAACAATAACAATAACAATAACAATAACAATAACAATAACAATAACAATAACAATAACAATAACAATAACAATAACAATAACAATAACAATAACAATAACAATAACAATAACAATAACAATAACAATAACAATAACAATAACAATAACAATAACAATAACAATAACAATAACAATAACAATAACAATAACAATAACAATAACAATAACAATAACAATAACAATAACAATAACAATAACAATAACAATAACAATAACAATAACAATAACAATAACAATAACAATAACAATAACAATAACAATAACAATAACAATAACAATAACAATAACAATAACAATAACAATAACAATAACAATAACAATAACAATAACAATAACAATAACAATAACAATAACAATAACAATAACAATAACAATAACAATAACAATAACAATAACAATAACAATAACAATAACAATAACAATAACAATAACAATAACAATAACAATAACAATAACAATAACAATAACAATAACAATAACAATAACAATAACAATAACAATAACAATAACAATAACAATAACAATAACAATAACAATAACAATAACAATAACAATAACAATAACAATAACAATAACAATAACAATAACAATAACAATAACAATAACAATAACAATAACAATAACAATAACAATAACAATAACAATAACAATAACAATAACAATAACAATAACAATAACAATAACAATAACAATAACAATAACAATAACAATAACAATAACAATAACAATAACAATAACAATAACAATAACAATAACAATAACAATAACAATAACAATAACAATAACAATAACAATAACAATAACAATAACAATAACAATAACAATAACAATAACAATAACAATAACAATAACAATAACAATAACAATAACAATAACAATAACAATAACAATAACAATAACAATAACAATAACAATAACAATAACAATAACAATAACAATAACAATAACAATAACAATAACAATAACAATAACAATAACAATAACAATAACAATAACAATAACAATAACAATAACAATAACAATAACAATAACAATAACAATAACAATAACAATAACAATAACAATAACAATAACAATAACAATAACAATAACAATAACAATAACAATAACAATAACAATAACAATAACAATAACAATAACAATAACAATAACAATAACAATAACAATAACAATAACAATAACAATAACAATAACAATAACAATAACAATAACAATAACAATAACAATAACAATAACAATAACAATAACAATAACAATAACAATAACAATAACAATAACAATAACAATAACAATAACAATAACAATAACAATAACAATAACAATAACAATAACAATAACAATAAACAATAACAATAACAATAACAATAACAATAACAATAACAATAACAATAACAATAACAATAACAATAACAATAACAATAACAATAACAATAACAATAACAATAACAATAACAATAACAATAACAATAACAATAACAATAACAATAACAATAACAATAACAATAACAATAACAATAACAATAACAATAACAATAACAATAACAATAACAATAACAATAACAATAACAATAACAATAACAATAACAATAACAATAACAATAACAATAACAATAACAATAACAATAACAATAACAATAACAATAACAATAACAATAACAATAACAATAACAATAACAATAACAATAACAATAACAATAACAATAACAATAACAATAACAATAACAATAACAATAACAATAACAATAACAATAACAATAACAATAACAATAACAATAACAATAACAATAACAATAACAATAACAATAACAATAACAATAACAATAACAATAACAATAACAATAACAATAACAATAACAATAACAATAACAATAACAATAACAATAACAATAACAATAACAATAACAATAACAATAACAATAACAATAACAATAACAATAACAATAACAATAACAATAACAATAACAATAACAATAACAATAACAATAACAATAACAATAACAATAACAATAACAATAACAATAACAATAACAATAACAATAACAATAACAATAACAATAACAATAACAATAACAATAACAATAACAATAACAATAACAATAACAATAACAATAACAATAACAATAACAATAACAATAACAATAACAATAACAATAACAATAACAATAACAATAACAATAACAATAACAATAACAATAACAATAACAATAACAATAACAATAACAATAACAATAACAATAACAATAACAATAACAATAACAATAACAATAACAATAACAATAACAATAACAATAACAATAACAATAACAATAACAATAACAATAACAATAACAATAACAATAACAATAACAATAACAATAACAATAACAATAACAATAACAATAACAATAACAATAACAATAACAATAACAATAACAATAACAATAACAATAACAATAACAATAACAATAACAATAACAATAACAATAACAATAACAATAACAATAACAATAACAATAACAATAACAATAACAATAACAATAACAATAACAATAACAATAACAATAACAATAACAATAACAATAACAATAACAATAACAATAACAATAACAATAACAATAACAATAACAATAACAATAACAATAACAATAACAATAACAATAACAATAACAATAACAATAACAATAACAATAACAATAACAATAACAATAACAATAACAATAACAATAACAATAACAATAACAATAACAATAACAATAACAATAACAATAACAATAACAATAACAATAACAATAACAATAACAATAACAATAACAATAACAATAACAATAACAATAACAATAACAATAACAATAACAATAACAATAACAATAACAATAACAATAACAATAACAATAACAATAACAATAACAATAACAATAACAATAACAATAACAATAACAATAACAATAACAATAACAATAACAATAACAATAACAATAACAATAACAATAACAATAACAATAACAATAACAATAACAATAACAATAACAATAACAATAACAATAACAATAACAATAACAATAACAATAAAACAATAACAATAACAATAACAATAACAATAACAATAACAATAACAATAACAATAACAATAACAATAACAATAACAATAACAATAACAATAACAATAACAATAACAATAACAATAACAATAACAATAACAATAACAATAACAATAACAATAACAATAACAATAACAATAACAATAACAATAACAATAACAATAACAATAACAATAACAATAACAATAACAATAACAATAACAATAACAATAACAATAACAATAACAATAACAATAACAATAACAATAACAATAACAATAACAATAACAATAACAATAACAATAACAATAACAATAACAATAACAATAACAATAACAATAACAATAACAATAACAATAACAATAACAATAACAATAACAATAACAATAACAATAACAATAACAATAACAATAACAATAACAATAACAATAACAATAACAATAACAATAACAATAACAATAACAATAACAATAACAATAACAATAACAATAACAATAACAATAACAATAACAATAACAATAACAATAACAATAACAATAACAATAACAATAACAATAACAATAACAATAACAATAACAATAACAATAACAATAACAATAACAATAACAATAACAATAACAATAACAATAACAATAACAATAACAATAACAATAACAATAACAATAACAATAACAATAACAATAACAATAACAATAACAATAACAATAACAATAACAATAACAATAACAATAACAATAACAATAACAATAACAATAACAATAACAATAACAATAACAATAACAATAACAATAACAATAACAATAACAATAACAATAACAATAACAATAACAATAACAATAACAATAACAATAACAATAACAATAACAATAACAATAACAATAACAATAACAATAACAATAACAATAACAATAACAATAACAATAACAATAACAATAACAATAACAATAACAATAACAATAACAATAACAATAACAATAACAATAACAATAACAATAACAATAACAATAACAATAACAATAACAATAACAATAACAATAACAATAACAATAACAATAACAATAACAATAACAATAACAATAACAATAACAATAACAATAACAATAACAATAACAATAACAATAACAATAACAATAACAATAACAATAACAATAACAATAACAATAACAATAACAATAACAATAACAATAACAATAACAATAACAATAACAATAACAATAACAATAACAATAACAATAACAATAACAATAACAATAACAATAACAATAACAATAACAATAACAATAACAATAACAATAACAATAACAATAACAATAACAATAACAATAACAATAACAATAACAATAACAATAACAATAACAATAACAATAACAATAACAATAACAATAACAATAACAATAACAATAACAATAACAATAACAACAAAACAATAACAATAACAATAACAATAACAATAACAATAACAATAACAATAACAATAACAATAACAATAACAATAACAATAACAATAACAATAACAATAACAATAACAATAACAATAACAATAACAATAACAATAACAATAACAATAACAATAACAATAACAATAACAATAACAATAACAATAACAATAACAATAACAATAACAATAACAATAACAATAACAATAACAATAACAATAACAATAACAATAACAATAACAATAACAATAACAATAACAATAACAATAACAATAACAATAACAATAAACAATAACAATAACAATAACAATAACAATAACAATAACAATAACAATAACAATAACAATAACAATAACAATAACAATAACAATAACAATACAATAACAATAACAATAACAATAACAATAACAATAACAATAACAATAACAATAACAATAACAATAACAATAACAATAACAATAACAATAACAATAACAATAACAATAACAATAACAATAACAATAACAATAACAATAACAATAACAATAACAATAACAATAACAATAACAATAACAATAACAATAACAATAACAATAACAATAACAATAACAATAACAATAACAATAACAATAACAATAACAATAACAATAACAATAACAATAACAATAACAATAACAATAACAATAACAATAACAATAACAATAACAATAACAATAACAATAACAATAACATAACAATAACAATAACAATAACAATAACAATAACAATAACAATAACAATAACAATAACAATAACAATAACAATAACAATAACAATAACAATAACAATAACAATAACAATAACAATAACAATAACAATAACAATAACAATAACAATAACAATAACAATAACAATAACAATAACAATAACAATAACAATAACAATAACAATAACAATAACAATAACAATAACAATAACAATAACAATAACAATAACAATAACAATAACAATAACAATAACAATAACAATAACAATAACAATAACAATAACAATAACAATAACAATAACAATAACAATAACAATAACAATAACAATAACAATAACAATAAACAATAACAATAAAAAATAACAATAACAATAACAATAACAATAACAATAACAATAACAATAACAATAACAATAAAACAATAACAATAACAATAACAATAACAATAACAATAACAATAACAATAACAATAACAATAACAATAACAATAACAATAACAATAACAATAACAATAACAATAACAATAACAATAACAATAACAATAACAATAACAATAACAATAACAATAACAATAACAATAACAATAACAATAACAATAACAATAACAATAACAATAACAATAACAATAACAATAACAATAACAATAACAATAACAATAACAATAACAATAACAATAACAATAACAATAACAATAACAATAACAATAACAATAACAATAACAATAACAATAACAATAACAATAACAATAACAATAACAATAACAATAACAATAACAATAACAATAACAATAACAATAACAATAACAATAACAATAACAATAACAATAACAATAACAATAACAAACAATAACAATAACAATAACAATAACAATAACAATAACAATAACAATAACAATAACAATAACAATAACAATAACAATAACAATAACAATAACAATAACAATAACAATAACAATAACAATAACAATAACAATAACAATAACAATAACAATAATTAACAATAACAATAACAATAACAATAACAATAACAATAACAATAACAATAACAATAACAATAACAATAACAATAACAATAACAATAACAATAACAATAACAATAACAATAACAATAACAATAACAATAACAATAACAATAACAATAACAATAACAATAACAATAACAATAACAATAACAATAACAATAACAATAACAATAACAATAACAATAACAATAACAATAACAATAACAATAACAATAACAATAACAATAACAATAACAAAAACAATAACAATAACAATAACAATAACAATAACAATAACAATAACAATAACAATAACAATAACAATAACAATAACAATAACAATAACAATAACAATAACAATAACAATAACAATAACAATAACAATAACAATAACAATAACAATAACAATAACAATAACAATAACAATAACAATAACAATAACAATAACAATAACAATAACAATAACAATAACAATAACAATAACAATAACAATAACAATAACAATAACAATAACAATAACAATAACAATAACAATAACAATAACAATAACAATAACAATAACAATAACAATAACAATAACAATAACAATAACAATAACAATAACAATAACAATAACAATAACAATAACAATAACAATAACAATAACAATAACAAAACAATAACAATAACAATAACAATAACAATAACAATAACAATAACAATAACAATAACAATAAACAATAACAATAACAATAACAATAACAATAACAATAACAATAACAATAACAATAACAATAACAATAACAATAACAATAACAATAACAATAACAATAACAATAACAATAAAATAACAATAACAATAACAATAACAAAACAATAACAATAACAATAACAATAACAATAACAATAACAATAACAAATAACAATAACAATAACAATAACAATAACAATAACAAATAACAATAACAATAACAATAACAATAACAATAACAATAACAATAACAATAACAATAACAATAACAATAACAATAACAATAACAATAACAAAACAATAACAATAACAATAACAATAACAATAACAATAACAATAACAATAACAATAACAATAACAATAACAATAACAATAACAATAACAATAACAATAACAATAACAATAACAATAACAATAACAATAACAATAACAATAACAATAACAATAACAATAACAATAACAATAACAATAACAATAACAATAACAATAACAATAACAATAACAATAACAATAACAATAACAATAACAATAACAATAACAATAACAATAACAATAACAATAACAATAACAATAACAATAACAATAACAATAACAATAACAATAACAATAACAATAACAATAACAATAACAATAACAATAACAATAACAATAACAATAACAATAACAATAACAATAACAATAACAATAACAATAACAATAACAATAACAATAACAATAACAATAACAATAACAATAACAATAACAATAACAATAACAATAACAATAACAATAACAATAACAATAACAATAACAATAACAATAACAATAACAATAACAATAACAATAACAATAACAATAACAATAACAATAACAATAACAATAACAATAACAATAACAATAACAATAACAATAACAATAACAATAACAATAACAATAACAATAACAAAAACAATAACAATAACAATACAATAACAATAACAATAACAATAACAATAACAATAACAATAACAATAACAATAACAATAACAATAACAATAACAATAACAATAACAATAACAATAACAATAACAATAACAATAACAATAACAATAACAATAACAATAACAATAACAATAACAATAACAATAACAATAACAATAACAATAACAATAACAATAACAATAACAATAACAATAACAATAACAATAACAATAACAATAACAATAACAATAACAAAACAATAACAATAACAATAACAATAACAATAACAATAACAATAACAATAACAATAACAATAACAATAACAATAACGATAACAATAACAATAACAATAACAATAACAATAACAATAACAATAACAATAACAATAACAATAACAATAACAATAACAATAACAATACAATAACAATAACAATAACAATACAATAACAATAACAATAACAATAACAATAACAATAACAATAACAATAACAATAACAATAACAATAACAATAACAATAACAATAACAATAACAATAACAATAACAATAACAATAACAATAACAATAACAATAACAATAACAATAACAATAACAATAACAATAACAATAACAATAACAATAACAATAACAATAACAATAACAATAAAACAATAACAATAACAATAACAATAACAATAACAATAACAATAACAAAAACAATAACAATAACAATAACAATAACAATAACAATAACAATAACAATAACAATAACAAAACAATAACAATAACAATAACAATAACAATAACAATAACAATAACAAAAACAATAACAATAACAATAACAATAACAATAACAATAACAATAACAATAACAATAACAATAACAATAACAATAACAATAACAATAACAATAACAATAACAATAACAATAACAATAACAATAACAATAACAAACAAATAACAATAACAATAACAATAACAATAACAATAACAATAACAATAACAATAACATAACAATAACAATAACAATAACAATAACAATAACAATAACAATAACAATAACAATAACAATAACAATAACAATAACAATAACAATAACAATAACAATAACAATAACAATAACAATAACAATAACAATAACAATAACAATAACAATAACAATAACAATAACAATAACAATAACAATAACAATAACAATAACAATAACAATAACAATAACAATAAACAATAACAATAACAATAACAATAACAATAACAATAACAATAACAATAACAATAACAATAACAATAACAATAACAATAACAATAACAATAACAATAACAATAACAATAACAATAACAATAACAATAACAATAACAATAACAATAACAATAACAATAACAATAACAATAACAATAACAATAACAATAACAATAACAATAACAATAACAATAACAATAACAATAACAATAACAATAACAATAACAATAACAATAACAATAACAATAACAATAACAATAACATAACAATAACAATAACAATAACAATAACAATAACAATAACAATAACAATAACAATAACAATAACAAAACAATAACAATAACAATAACAATAACAATAACAATAACAATAACAATACAATAACAATAACAATAACAATAACAATAACAATAACAATAACAATAACAATAACAATAACAATAACAATAACAATAACAATAACAATAACAAAACAATAACAATAACAATAACAATAACAATAACAATAACAATACAATACAATAACAATAACAATAACAATAACAATAACAATAACAAAAACAATAACAATAACAATAACAATAACAATAACAATAACAATAACAATAACAATAACAATAACAATAACAAAACAATAACAATAACAATAACAATAACAATAACAATAACAATAACAATAACAATAACAATAACAATAACAATAACAATAACAATAACAATAACAATAACAATAACAATAACAATAACAATAACAATAACAATAACAATAACAATAACAATAACAATAACAATAACAATAACAATAACAATAACAATAACAATAACAATAACAATAACAATAACAATAACAATAACAATAACAATAACAATAACAATAACAATAACAATAACAATAACAATAACAATAACAATAACAATAAACAATAACAATAACAATAACAATAACAATAACAATAACAATAACAATAACAATAACAATAACAATAACAATAACAATAACAATAACAATAACAATAACAATAACAATAACAATAACAATAACAATAACAATAACAATAACAATAACAATAACAATAACAAACAATAACAATAACAATAACAATAACAATAACAATAACAATAACAATAACAATAACAATAACAATAACAATAAAATAACAATAACAATAACAATAACAATAACAATAACAATAACAATAACAATAACAATAACAATAACAATAACAATAACAATAACAATAACAATAACAATAACAATAACAATAACCAATAACAATAACAATAACAATAACAATAACAATAACAATAACAATAACAATAACAATAACATAACAATAACAATAACAATAACAATAACAATAACAATAACAATACAATAACAATAACAATAACAATAACAATAACAATAACAATAACAAAACAATAACAATAACAATAACAAAAACAATAACAAAACAATAACAATAACAATAACAATAACAATAACAATAACAATAACAATAACAATAACAATAACAATAACAATAACAATAACAATAACAATAACAATAACAATAACAATAACAATAACAATAACAATAACAATAACAATAACAATAACAAAAACAATAACAATAACAATAACAATAACAATAACAATAACAATAAACAATAACAATAACAATAACAATAACAATAACAATAACAATAACAATAACAATAACAATAACAATAACAATAACAATAAAAACAATAACAATAACAATAACAATAACAATAACATAACAATAACAATAACAATAACAATAACAATAACAATAACAATAACAATAACAATAACAATAACAATAACAATAACATAAACAATAACAATAACAATAACAATAACAATAACAATAACAATAACAATAACAATAACAATAACAAAACAATAACAATAACAATAACAATAACAATAACAATAACAATAACAATAACAATAACAATAACAATAACAATAACAATAACAATAACAAATAACAATAACAATAACAATAACAATAACAATAAAAATAACAATAACAATAACAAAACAATAACAATAACAATAACAAAAACAATAACAATAACAATAACAATAACAATAACAATAACAATAACAATAACAATAACAATAACAAATAACAAAACAATAACAATAACAATAACAATAACAATAACAATAACAATAACAATAACAATAACAATAACAATAACAATAACAATAACAATAACAATAACAATAACAATAACAATAACAATAACAATACAATAACAAAACAAATAACAATAACAATAACAATAACAATAACAATAACAATAACATAACAATAACAATAACAATAACAATAACAATAACAATAACAATAACAATAACAATAACAATAACAATAACAATAACAATCACAATAACAATAACAATAACATAACAATAACAATACAATAACAATAACAATAACAATAACAAAAACAATAACAATAACAATAACAATAACAATACAATAACAATAACAATAACAATAACAATAACAATAACAATAACAAATAAACATAACAATAACAATAACAATAACAATAACAATAACAATAACAATAACAATAACAATAACAAACAATAACATAACATAACAATAACAATAACAATAAAAAAAAAAAAAAA
>JAKKIB010000265.1:67500-124765 GCA_023089585.1 Melophagus ovinus | reverse complement strand
TTGTTATTGTTATTGTTATTGTTATTGTTATTGTTATTTGTTATTGTTATTGTTATTGTTTATTTTTATTGTTGTCTTGTTATTGTTATTGTTATTGTTATTGTTATTGTTATTGTTATTGTTATTGTATTGTTATTGTTATTGTTATTGTTACTTGTTATTGTTCATTGTTATTTTGTGTATTGTTATTGTTATTGTTATTGTTATTGTTTACTTTGTTATTGTTATTGTTATTGTTATTGTTATTGTTATTGTTTATTGTTATTGTTATTGTTATTGTTTTTATTGTTATTGTTATTGTTATTGTTATTGTTATTGTTATTGTTTATTGTTTATTGTTATTGTTATTGTTTATTGTTATTGTTATTGTTATTGTTATTGTTATTGTTATTGTTCTGTTTATTGTTTTGTTATAGTTATTGTTATTGTTATTGTTTATTGTTTTATAGTTATTGTTATTGTTATTGTTATTGTTATTGTTATTGTTATTGTTATTGTTATTGTTATTGTTATTGTTATTGTTTATTGTTATTGTTTATTGTTATTGTATTGTTATTGTTATTGTTATTGTTATTGTTATTGTTATTGTATTATTGTTATTGTTATTGTTATTGTTATTGTTATTGTTATTGTTATTGTTTACATATGTTATTGTTATTGTTATTGTTATTGTTATTGTTATTGTTATTGTTAATTGTTATTGTTATTGTTATTGTTATTGTTATTGTTATTGTTATTGTTATTGTTATTGTTATTGTTATTGTTATTGTTATTGTTATTGTTATTGTTATTGTTATTGTTATTGTTATTGTTTGTTATTGTTATTGTTATTGTTATTGTTATTGTTATTGTTATTGTTATTGTTATTGTTATTGTTATTGTTATTGTTATTGTTATTGTTATTGTTATTGTTATTATTGTTATTGTTATTGTTATTGTTATTGTTATTGTTATTGTTATTGTTATTGTTATTGTTATTGTTATTGTTATTGTTATTGTTATTGTTATTGTTATTGTTATTGTTATTGTTATTGTTATTGTTATTTGTTATTGTTATTGTTATTGTTATTGTTATTGTTATTGTTATTGTTATTGTTATTGTTATTGTTATTGTTATTGTTATTGTTTATTTTATTGTTATTGTTATTGTTTTTATTTTATTGTTTTCTTTTTATTGTTATTGTTATTGTTATTGTTATTGTTATTGTTATTGTTATTGTTATTGTTATTGTTATTGTTATTGTTATTGTTCTTGTTATTGTTATTGTTATTGTTATTGTTATTGTTATTGTTATTGTTATTGTTATTGTTATTGTTATTGTTATTGTTATTGTTATTGTTATTGTTATTGTTACTTGTTATTGTTATTGTTATTGTTATTGTTTATTGTTATTGTTATTGTTATTGTTATTGTTATTGTTATTGTTATTGTTATTGTTATTTGTTATTGTTATTGTTATTGTTATTGTTATTGTTATTGTTATTGTTATTGTTATTGTTATTGTATTGTTATTGTTATTGTTATTGTTATTGTTATTGTTATTGTTATTGTTATTGTTATTGTTATTGTTATTGTTATTGTTATTGTTATTGTTATTGTTATGTTATTGTTATTGTTATTGTTATTGTTATTGTTTATTGTTATTGTTATTGTTATTGTTATTGTTATTGTTATTGTATTGTTTATTGTTATTGTTATATGTTATTGTTTTTGTTATTGTTATTGTTATTGTTATTGTTATTGTTATTGTTATTGTTATTGTTATTGTTATTGTTATTGTTATTGTTATTGTTATTGTTATTGTTATTGTTATTGTTATTGTTATAGTTATTGTTATTGTTATTGTTATTGTTAATTGTTTCTTTGTTATTGTTATTGTTATTGTTATTGTTCATTGTTATTGTTTATTGTTTATTGTTATTGTTATTGTTATTGTTATTGTTATTGTTATTGTTATTGTTATTGTTATTGTTATTGTTATTGTTATTGTTATTGTTATTGTTATTGTTATTGTTATTGTTATTGTTATTGTTATTGTTATTGTTATTGTTTATTGTTTATTGTTATTGTTATTGTTTTTATTGTTATTGTTATTGTTTATTGTTATTGTTATTGTTATTGTTATTGTTATTGTTATTGTTATTGTTATTGTTATTGTTATTGTTATTGTTATTGTTATTGTTATTGTTATTGTTATTGTTATTGTTATTGTTATTGTATTATTGTTATTGTTTTAATTGTTATTGTTTTTGTTATTGTTATTGTTATTGTTATTGTTATTGTTATTGTTATTGTTATTGTTATTGTTATTGTTATTGTTATTGTTATTGTTATTGTTATTGTTATTGTTATAGTTATTGTTATTGTTATTGTTATTGTTATTGTTATTGTTATTGTTATTGTTATTGTTATTGTTATTGTTATTGTTATTGTTATTGTTATTGTTATTGTTATTGTTATTGTTATTGTTATTGTTTATTGTTATTGTTATTGTTATTGTTATTGTTATTGTTATTGTTTATTGTTATTGTTATTGTTATTGTTATTGTTATTGTTATTGTTATTGTTATTGTTATTGTTATTGTTATTGTTATTGTTATTGTTATTGTTATTGTTATTGTTATTGTTATTGTTATTGTTATTGTTATTGTTATTGTTATTGTTATTGTTATTGTTATTGTTATTGTTATTGTTATTGTTCTTGTTATTGTTATTGTTATTGTTATTGTTATTGTTATTGTTATTGTTATTGTTATTGTTTTTGTTATTGTTATTGTTATTGTTATTGTTATTGTTATTGTTATTGTTATTGTTATTGTTATTGTTATTGTTATTGTTATTGTTATTGTTATTGTTATTGTTATTGTTATTGTTATTGTTATTGTATTGTTATTGTTATTGTTATTGTTATTGTTATTGTTATTGTTATTGTTATTGTTATTGTTATTGTTATTGTTATTGTTATTGTTATTGTTATTGTTATTGTTATTGTTATTGTTATTGTTATTGTTATTGTTATTGTTACTTGTTTTGTTATTGTTATTGTTATTTTTATTGTTATTTGTTATTGTTATTGTTATTGTTATTGTTTATTGTTATTGTTATTGTTATTGTTATTGTTATTGTTATTGTTATTGTTATTGTTATTTTTATTGTTATTGTTATTGTTATTGTTATTGTTATTGTTATTGTTATTGTTATTGTTATTGTTATTGTTATATTGTTATTGTTATTGTTATTGTTATTGTTATTGTTATTGTTATTGTTATTGTTATTGTTATTGTTATTGTTATTGTTATTGTTATTGTTATTGTTATTGTTATTTGTTATTTGTTATTGTTATTGTTATTGTTATTGTTTCTGTTATTGTTATTGTTATTGTTATTGTTATTGTTATTGTTATTGTTATTGTTATTGTTATTGTTATTGTTATTGTTATTTGTTATTGTTATTGTTATTGTTATTGTTATTGTTATTGTTATTGTTATTGTTATTGTTATTGTTATTGTTATTGTTATTGTTATTGTTATTGTTATTGTTATTGTTATTGTTATTGTTTATTGTTATTGTTATTGTTATTGTTATTGTTATTGTTATTTGTTATTGTTATTGTTACTTGTTATTGTTATTGTTATTGTTATTGTTATTGTTATTGTTATTGTTATTGTTATTGTTATTGTTATTGTTATTGTTATTGTTATTGTTATTGTTATTGTTATTGTTATTGTTATTGTTATTGTTATTGTTATTGTTATTGTTATTGTTATTGTTATTGTTATTGTTATTGTATATTATTGTTAATTGTTATTGTTATTGTTATTGTTATTGTTATTGTTATTGTTATTGTTATTGTTATTGTTATTGTTATTGTTACTTGTTATTGTTATTGTTATTGTTATTGTTATTGTTATTGTTATTGTTATTGTTATTGTTATTGTTATTGTTATTGTTATTGTTATTGTTATTGTTATTGTTATTGTTATTGTTATTGTTATTGTTATTGTTATTGTTATTGTTATTGTTATTGTTCTTGTTCTTGTTATTGTTATTGTTATTGTTATTGTTATTGTTATTGTTATTGTTATTGTTATTGTTATTGTTATTGTTATTGTTATTGTTATTGTTATTGTTATTGTTATTGTTATTGTTATTGTTATTGTTATTGTTTATTGTTATTGTTATTGTTATTGTTATTGTTATTGTTATTGTTATTGTTATTGTTATTGTTATTGTTATTGTTTATTGTTATTGTTATTGTTATTGTTATTGTTATTGTTATTGTTTATTGTTATTGTTATTGTTATTGTTATTGTTATTGTTATTGTTATTGTTATTGTTATTGTTATTGTTATTGTTATTGTTATTGTTATTGTTATTGTTATTGTTATTGTTATTGTTATTGTTATTGTTATTGTTATTGTTATTGTTATTGTTATTGTTATTGTTATTGTTATTATTGTTATTGTTTATTGTTATTGTTATTGTTATTGTTATTGTTATTGTTATTGTTATTGTTATTGTTATTGTTATTGTTATTGTTTTATTGTTATTATTGTTCATGTTATTGTTATTGTTATTGTTATTGTTATTGTTTATTGTTATTGTTATTGTTATTGTTTATTGTTTGATTGTTTTATGTTATTGTTATTGTTATTGTTATTGTTATTGTTATTGTTATTGTTATTGTTTATTGTTATTGTTTCTTTTTATTGTTGTTATGTTATTGTTATTGTTATTGTTATTGTTATTGTTATTGTTATTGTTATTGTTATTGTTTATTGTTATTGTTATTGTTATTGTTATTGTTATTGTTTATTGTTATTGTTATTGTTATTGTTATTGTTATTGTTATTGTTAATTGTTATTGTTATTGTTATTGTTATTGTTATTGTTATTGTTATTGTTATTGTTTTGTTATTGTTATTGTTATGTTATTGTTATTGTTATTGTTATTTAGTTATTGTTATTGTTACATTGTTATTGTTATTGTTATTGTTATTGTTATTGTTATTGTTATTGTTATTGTTATTGTTATTGTTATTGTTATTGTTATTGTTATTGTTATTGTTATTGTTATTGTTATTGTTATTGTTTATTGTTATTGTTATTGTTATTGTTATTGTTATTGTTATTGTTAATTGTTATTGTTATTGTTATTGTTATTGTTTATTGTTATTGTTATTGTTATTGTTATTGTTATTGTTATTGTTATTGTTATTGTTATTGTTATTGTTATTTGTTATTGTTATTGTTATTGTTATTGTTATTGTTATTGTTATTGTTATTGTTATTGTTTGTTATTGTTATTGTTATTGTTATTGTTATTGTTATTTGTTATTGTTATTGTTATTGTTATTGTTATTGTTATTGTTATTGTTATTGTTATTGTTATTGTTATTGTTATTGTTATTGTTATTGTTATTGTTATTGTTATTGTTTATTGTTATTGTTATTGTTATTGTTTATTGTTATTGTATTGTTTATTGTTATTGTTATTGTTATTGTTATTGTTATTGTTATTGTTATTGTTATTGTTATTGTTATTGTTATTGTTATTGTTATTGTTATTGTTATTGTTATTGTTTATTGTTATTGTTATTGTTTGTTATTGTTATTGTTATTGTTATTGTTATTGTTATTGTTATTGTTATTGTTATTGTTATTGTTCTTTGTTATTGTTATTGTTATTGTTATTGTTATTGTTATTGTTATTGTTATTGTTATTGTTATTGTTATTGTTATTGTTATTGTTATTGTTATTGTTATTGTTATTGTTATTGTTATTGTTTATTGTTATTGTTATTGTTATTGTTATTGTTATTGTTATTGTTATTGTTATTGTTATTGTTATTGTTATTGTTATTGTTATTGTTATTGTTATTGTTATTGTTTATTGTTTTGTTATTGTTATTGTTATTGTTATTGTTATTGTTATTGTTATTGTTATTGTTATTGTTATTGTTATTGTTATTGTTTATTGTTATTGTTATTGTTATTGTTATTGTTATTGTTATTGTTATTGTTATTGTTATTGTTATTGTTATTGTTATTGTTATTGTTATTGTTATTGTTATTGTTATTGTTATTGTTTATTGTTATTGTTATTGTTATTGTTATTGTTATTGTTATTGTTATTGTTATTGTTATTGTTATTGTTATTGTTATTGTTATTGTTATTGTTATTTGTTATTGTTATTGTTATTGTTATTGTTATTTGTTATTGTTATTGTTATTGTTTATTGTTATTGTTATTGTTATTGTTATTGTTATTGTTATTGTTATTGTTATTGTTATTGTTTATTGTTATTGTTATTGTTATTGTTATTGTTATTGTTATTGTTTTATTGTTATTGTTTATTGTTATTGTTATTGTTATTGTTATTGTTATTGTTCTTGTTATTGTTATTGTTATTGTTATTGTCTATTGTTATTGTTATTGTTTATTGTTATTGTTATTGTTATTGTTATTGTTATTGTTATTGTTATTGTTTATTGTTATTGTTATTGTTATTGTTATTTTATTGTTATTGTTTATTGTTATTGTTATTGTTATTGTTATTGTTATTGTTATTGTTATTGTTATTGTTTTGTTATTGTTATTGTTTATTGTTTGTTTATATTGTTATTGTTATTGTTATTGTTTATTGTTATTGTTATTGTTATTGTTATTGTTATTGTTATTGTTATTGTTATTGTTTATTGTTATTGTTTTATTGTTATTGTTATTGTTATTGTTATTGTTATTGTTATTGTTTATTGTTTTATTGTTATTGTTTATTGTTTATTGTTATTGTTATTGTTATTGTTATTGTTATTGTTATTGTTATTGTTATTGTTATTGTTATTGTTATTGTTATTGTTATTGTTATTGTTTATTGTTATTGTTGTTTTTATTGTTTATTGTTATTGTTTATTGTTATTGTTATTGTTATTGTTATTGTTATTGTTATTGTTACATTGTTATTGTTATTGTTATTGTTATTGTTATTGTTATTGTTATTGTTATTGTTATTGTTATTGTTATTGTTATTGTTATTGTTATTGTTATTGTTATTGTTATTGTTATTGTTATTGTTATTGTTATTGTTTATTGTTATTGTTATTGTTATTGTTCATTGTTATTGTTTATTGTTATTGTTATTGTTATTGTTTATTGTTATTGTTATTGTTTATTGTTATTGTTATTGTTATTGTTATTGTTATTGTTATTGTTATTTGTTTTATTGTTATTGTTTTGTTATTGTTTTTATTGTTATTGTTATTGTTATTGTTATTGTTATTGTTATTGTTATTGTTATTGTTATTGTTATTGTTATTGTTATTGTTATTGTTATTGTTATTGTTATTGTTATTGTTATTGTTATTGTTATTGTTATTGTTATTGTTATTGTTATTGTTATTGTTATTGTTATTGTTATTGTTATTGTTTATTGTTATTTTTATTGTTATTGTTATTGTTATTGTTATTGTTATTGTTATTGTTATTGTTATTGTTAATTGTTATTGTTATTGTTATTGTTATTGTTATTGTTATTGTTATTGTTATTGTTATTGTTTATTGTTATTGTTATGTTGTTATTGTTATTGTTATTGTTATTGTTATTGTTATTGTTATTGTTATTGTTATTGTTATTGTTTTTATTTTGGTGTGTTTTTTATTGTTATTGTTATTGTTATTGTTTACATTGTTATTGTTATTGTTTATTGTTATTGTTATTGTTATTGTTATTGTTATTGTTATTGTTATTGTTATTGTTATTGTTCATTGTTATTGTTATTGTTATTGTTATTGTTATTGTTATTGTTATTGTTATTGTTATTGTTATTGTTATTGTTATTGTTATTGTTATTGTTTATTGTTATTGTTATTGTTATTGTTATTGTTATTGGTTATTGTTATTGTTCTGTTATTGTTATTGTTATTGTTTATTGTTATTGTTATTGTTATTGTTATTGTTATTGTTATTGTTTATTGTTATTGTTATTGTTATTGTTATTGTTATTGTTATTGTTTTGTTATTGTTATTGTTATTGTTATTGTTATTGTTATTGTTATTGTTATTGTTATTGTTATTGTTATTGTTATTGTTTATTGTTATTGTTATTGTTATTGTTATTGTTATTGTTATTGTTATTGTTTATTGTTATTGTTATTGTTATTGTTATTGTTATTGTTATTGTTATTGTTATTGTTATTGTTATTGTTATTGTTATTGTTATTGTTATTGTTATTGTTATTGTTATTGTTATTGTTATTGTTATTGTTATTGTTATTGTTATTGTTATTGTTATTGTTATTGTTATTGTTATTGTTATTGTTATTGTTCTTGTTATTGTTATTGTTTTATTGTTATTGTTTATTGTTATTGTTATTGTTATTGTTTTATTGTTATTGTTTATTGTTATTGTTATTGTTATTGTTATTGTTATTGTTATTGTTATTGTTATTGTTATTGTTATTGTTATTGTTATTGTTATTGTTATTGTTATTGTTATTGTTATTGTTCTTGTTATTGTTATTGTTATTGTTATTGTTATTGTTATTGTTATTGTTATTGTTATTGTTATTGTTATTGTTATTGTTATTGTTATTGTTATTGTTATTGTTATTGTTCATTGTTATTGTTATTGTTATTGTTATTGTTATTGTTATTGTTTATTGTTATTGTTATTGTTATTGTTATTGTTATTGTTATTGTTATTGTTATTGTTATTGTTATTGTTTATTGTTATTGTTATTGTTATTGTTATTGTTATTGTTATTGTTATTGTTATTGTTATTGTTATTGTTATTGTTATTGTTATTGTTTATTGTTATTGTTATTGTTATTGTTATTGTTATTGTTATTGTTTATTGTTATTGTTATTGTTATTGTTATTGTTATTGTTATTGTTATTGTTATTGTTATTGTTATTGTTATTGTTATTGTTATTGTTATTGTTATTGTTATTGTTATTGTTATTGTTATTGTTATTGTTATTGTTTGTTATTGTTATTGTTATTGTTATTGTTATTGTTATTGTTATTTGTTATTGTTATTGTTATTGTTTATTGTTATTGTTTTATTGTTATTGTTATTGTTATTGTTATTGTTATTGTTTATATTGTTATTGTTATTGTTATTGTTATTGTTATTGTTATTGTTATTGTTATTGTTATTGTTATTGTTATTGTTATTGTTATTGTTATTGTTATTGTTATTGTTATTGTTATTGTTATTGTTATTGTTATTGTTATTGTTATTGTTATTGTTATTGTTATTGTTTATTGTTATTGTTATTGTTATTGTTATTGTTATTGTTTATTGTTATTGTTATTGTTATTGTTATTGTTATTGTTATTGTTATTGTTATTGTTTATTGTTATTGTTATTGTTATTGTTTATTGTTATTGTTATTGTTATTGTTATTGTTATTGTTATTGTTATTTTGTTATTGTTATTGTTATTGTTATTGTTATTGTTATTGTTATTGTTATTGTTATTGTTTGTTTTATTGTTATTGTTATTGTTATTGTTATTGTTTTATTGTTATTGTTATTGTTATTGTTATTGTTATTGTTATTGTTATTGTTATTGTTATTGTTATTGTTATTGTTTATTGTTATTGTTATTGTTATTGTTATTGTTATTGTTATTGTTATTGTTATTGTTCTTGTTTATTGTTCTTGTTATTGTTATTGTTATTGTTATTGTTTATTGTTATTGTTATTGTTTATTGTTATTGTTATTGTTATTGTTATTGTTATTGTTATTGTTATTGTTATTGTTATTGTTATTGTTATTGTTATTGTTATTGTTATTGTTATTGTTATTGTTATTGTTATTGTTATTGTTATTGTTATTGTTATTGTTATTGTTATTGTTGTTATTGTTATGTTATTGTTATTGTTATTGTTTATTGTTTATTGTTATTGTTATTGTTATTGTTATTGTTATTGTTATTGTTATTGTTATTGTTATTTATTTTTATTGTTATTGTTATTGTTATTGTTATTGTTATTGTTATTGTTATTGTTATTGTTATTGTTATTGTTATTGTTATTGTTATTGTTATTGTTTATTGTTATTGTTATTGTTATTGTTATTGTTATTGTTATTGTTATTGTTATTGTTATTGTTATTGTTATTGTTATTGTTTATTGTTATTGTTATTGTTATTGTTATTGTTATTGTTATTGTTATTGTTATTGTTATTGTTATTGTTATTGTTATTGTTATTGTTATTGTTATTGTTATTGTTATTGTTATTGTTATTGTTATTGTTTATTGTTATTGTTATTGTTATTGTTATTGTTATTGTTATTGTTATTGTTATTGTTATTGTTATTGTTATTGTTATTGTTATTGTTATTGTTATTGTTATTGTTATTGTTATTGTTATTGTTATTGTTAGTTATTGTTATTGTTATTGTTATTGTTATGTGTTATTGTTATTGTTATTGTTATTGTTATTGTTATTGTTTGTTATTGTTATTGTTTATTGTTATTGTTTATTGTTATTGTTATTGTTATTGTTATTGTTATTGTTATTGTTATTGTTATTGTTATTGTTATTGTTATTGTTATTGTTATTGTTATTGTTTATTGTTATTGTTATTGTTATTGTTATTGTTATTGTTATTGTTATTGTTATTTTTGTTATTGTTATTGTTATTGTTATTGTTATTGTTATTGTTATTGTGTTATTGTTATTGTTTTATTGTTATTGTTATTGTTATTGTTATTGTTATTGTTATTGTTATTGTTATTGTTATTGTTATTGTTATTGTTATTGTTATTGTTATTGTTATTGTTTATTGTTATTGTTATTGTTATTGTTATTGTTATTGTTATTTGTGTTATTGTTATTGTTATTGTTATTGTTATTGTTATTGTTATTGTTATTGTTATTGTTTATTGTTATTGTTATTGTTATTGTTATTGTTATTGTTATTGTTATTGTTATTGTTATTGTTATTGTTATTGTTATTGTTATTGTTATTGTTTATTGTTATTGTTATTGTTTATTGTTATTGTTATTGTTATTGTTATTGTTATTGTTATTGTTATTGTTATTGTTATTGTTATTGTTATTGTTATTGTTATTGTTATTGTTATTGTTATTGTTATTGTTATTGTTATTGTTATTGTTATGTTTATTGTTATTGTTATTGTTATTGTTATTGTTATTGTTATTGTTTATTGTTATTGTTATTGTTATTGTTATTGTTATTGTTATTGTTTATTGTTATTGTTATTGTTATTGTTATTGTTATTGTTATTGTTTATGTTATTGTTATTGTTATTGTTATTGTTATTGTTATTGTTATTGTTATTGTTCTGTTTTATTGTTATTGTTATTGTTTATTGTTATTGTTATTGTTATTGTTATTGTTATTGTTATTGTTATTGTTATTGTTATTGTTATTGTTATTGTTATGTTATTTTTTTTATTGTTATTGTTTTTGGTTTGTTTTTTTTTTGTTATTGTTATTGTTATTGTTATTGTTATTGTTATTGTTATTGTTATTGTTATTGTTATTGTTATTGTTATTGTTATTGTTATTGTTTATTGTTATTGTTATTGTTATTGTTATTGTTATTGTTATTGTTATTGTTATTGTTATTGTTTATTGTTATTGTTATTGTTATTGTTATTGTTATTGTTATTGTTATTGTTATTGTTATTGTTATTGTTTATTGTTATTGTTATTGTTTATTGTTATTTGTTATTGTTATTGTTATTGTTAATTGTTATTGTTATTGTTATTGTTATTGTTTTTGTTATTGTTATTGTTATTGTTATTGTTATTGTTATTGTTTATTGTTATTGTTTATTGTTATTGTTATTGTTTATTGTTTATTTGTTATTGTTATTGTTATTGTTATTGTTATTGTTATTGTTATTGTTATTGTTATTGTTATTGTTATTGTTATTGTTATTGTTATTGTTATTGTTATTGTTATTGTTATTGTTATTGTTATTGTTATTGTTATTGTTATTGTTATTGTTATTGTTTAGTTTTGTTATTGTTATTGTTTATTGTTATTGTTATTGTTATTGTTATTGTTATTGTTATTGTTATTGTTATTGTTATTGTTATTGTTATTGTTATTGTTATTGTTATTGTTATTGTTATTGTTATTGTTATTGTTATTGTTTTATTGTTATTGTTATTGTTATTGTTATTGTTATTGTTATTGTTTATTGTTATTGTTATTGTTATTGTTATTGTTATTGTTATTGTTATTGTTATTGTTTATTGTATTGTTATTGTTATTGTTATTGTTATTGTTGTTATTGTTATTGTTTATTGTTATTGTTATTGTTATTGTTATTGTTATTGTTATTGTTATTGTTATTGTTATTGTTATTGTTATTGTTATTGTTATTGTTATTGTTATTGTTATTGTTATTGTTATTGTTTATTGTTATTGTTGTTATTGTTATTGTTATTGTTTATTGTTATTGTTATTGTTATTGTTATTGTTATTGTTTATTGTTATTGTTATTGTTATTGTTATTGTTATTGTTATTGTTATTGTTATTGTTATTGTTATTGTTATTGTTATTGTTATTGTTTATTGTTATTGTTATTGTTATTGTTATTGTTATTGTTTATTGTTATTGTTCTTTGTTATTGTTATTGTTATTGTTATTGTTATTGTTATTGTTATTGTTATTGTTATTGTTATTGTTATTGTTATTGTTATTGTTATTGTTATTGTTATTGTTGTTATTGTTATTGTTATTGTTATTGTTATTGTTATTGTTATTGTTATTGTTATTGTTATTGTTATTGTTATTGTTATTGTTATTGTTATTGTTATTGTTATTGTTTATTGTTATTGTTATTGTTATTGTTTATTGTTATTGTTATTGTTATTGTTATTGTTATTGTTATTGTTATTGTTATTGTTATTGTTATTGTTATTGTTATTGTTATTGTTATTGTTATTGTTATTGTTATTGTTATTGTTATTGTTATTGTTATTGTTATTGTTATTGTTTATTGTTATTGTTATTGTTATTGTTATTGTTTTATTGTTATTGTTATTGTTATTGTTATTGTTATTGTTATAGTTATTGTTATTGTTATTGTTATTGTTATTGTTATTGTTATTGTTATTGTTATTGTTATTGTTATTGTTATTGTTATTGTTATATTGTTATTGTTATTGTTATTGTTATTGTTATTGTTATTGTTATTGTTATTGTTATTGTTATTGTTATTGTTATTGTTATTGTTATTGTTATTGTTATTGTTATTGTTATTGTTATTGTTATTGTTATTGTTATTGTTATTGTTTATTGTTATTGTTATTGTTATTGTTATTGTTATTGTTATTGTTATTGTTATTGTTATTGTTATTGTTATTGTTATTGTTATTGTTATTGTTATTGTTATTGTTATTGTTATTGTTATTGTTATTGTTATTGTTATTGTTTATTGTTATTGTTATTGTTATTGTTATTGTTATTGTTATTGTTATTGTTATTGTTATTGTTATTGTTTATTGTTATTGTTATTGTTATTGTTATTGTTATTGTTATTGTTATTGTTATTGTTATTGTTATTGTTATTGTTATTGTTATTGTTATTGTTATTGTTATTGTTATTGTTATTGTTATTGTTATTGTTATTGTTATTGTTATTGTTATTGTTATTGTTATTGTTATTGTTATTGTTATTGTTATTGTTATTGTTTATTGTTATTGTTATTGTTATTGTTATTGTTATTGTTATTGTTATTGTTATTGTTATTGTTATTGTTATTGTTATTGTTATTGTTATTGTTATTGTTATTGTTATTGTTATTGTTATTGTTATTGTTATGTGTTATTGTTATTGTTATTGTTATTGTTATTGTTATTGTTATTGTTATTGTTATTGTTATTGTTATTGTTATTGTTATTGTTATTGTTATTGTTATTGTTATTGTTATTGTTATTGTTATTGTTATTGTTATTGTTATTGTTATTGTTATTGTTTATTGTTATTGTTATTGTTATTGTTATTGTTATTGTTATTGTTATTGTTATTGTTATTGTTATTGTTATTGTTATTGTTATTGTTATTGTTATTGTTATTGTTATTGTTTATTGTTATTGTTATTGTTATTGTTATTGTTTTATATTTTTATTGTTATTGTTATTGTTATTGTTTATTGTTATTGTTATTGTTATTGTTATTGTTATTGTTATTGTTATTGTTATTGTTATTGTTATTGTTATTGTTATTGTTTATTGTTTATTGTTATTGTTATTGTTATTGTTATTGTTATTGTTATTGTTATTGTTATTGTTATTGTTATTGTTATTGTTATTGTTATTGTATTGTTATTGTTATTGTTATTGTTATTGTTATTGTTATTGTTATTGTTATTGTTATTGTTATTGTTATTGTTATTGTTATTGTTATTGTTATTGTTTTATTGTTATTGTTATTGTTATTGTTATTGTTATTGTTTATTGTTATTGTTATTGTTATTGTTATTGTTATTGTTATTGTTATTGTTATTGTTTTATTGTTATTGTTATTGTTATTGTTATTGTTATTGTTATTGTTATTGTTATTGTTTTATTGTTATTGTTATTGTTATTGTTATTGTTATTGTTATTGTTATTGTTATTGTTATTGTTATTGTTATTGTTATTGTTATTGTTATTGTTATTGTTATTGTTATTGTTATTGTTTATTGTTATTGTTATTGTTTATTGTTATTGTTATTGTTATTGTTATTGTTATTGTTATTGTTATTGTTATTGTTATTGTTATTGTTATTGTTATTGTTATTGTTATTGTTATTGTTATTGTTATTGTTTTTATTGTTATTGTTTATTGTTATTGTTTTATTGTTATTGTTATTGTTATTGTTATTGTTATTGTTATTGTTATTGTTATTGTTATTGTTATTGTTTATTGTTATTGTTATTGTTATTGTTATTGTTATTGTTATTGTTATTGTTATTGTTATTGTTATTGTTATTGTTATTGTTATTGTTATTGTTATTGTTATTGTTATTGTTATTGTTATTGTTATTGTTATTGTTATTGTTATTGTTATTGTTATTGTTATTGTTATTGTTATTGTTATTGTTTATTGTTATTGTTATTGTTATTGTTATTGTTATTGTTATTGTTATTGTTATTGTTTATTGTTATTGTTATTGTTATTGTTATTGTTATTGTTATTGTTATTGTTATTGTTATTGTTATTGTTATTGTTATTGTTATTGTTATTGTTATTGTTATTGTTATTGTTATTGTTATTGTTATTGTTATTGTTATTGTTATTGTTATTGTTATTGTTATTGTTATTGTTATTGTTATTGTTATTGTTATTGTTATTGTTATTGTTATTGTTATTGTTATTGTTATTGTTATTGTTATTGTTATTGTTATTGTTATTGTTATTGTTATTGTTATTGTTATTGTTATTGTTATTGTTATTGTTATTGTTATTGTTATTGTTATTGTTATTGTTATTGTTATTGTTATTGTTATTGTTATTGTTATTGTTATTGTTATTGTTATTGTTATTGTTATTGTTATTGTTATTGTTATTGTTATTGTTATTGTTATTGTTATTGTTATTGTTATTGTTATTGTTATTGTTATTGTTATTGTTATTGTTATTGTTATTGTTATTGTTATTGTTATTGTTATTGTTATTGTTATTGTTATTGTTATTGTTATTGTTATTGTTATTGTTATTGTTATTGTTATTGTTATTGTTATTGTTATTGTTATTATTGTTATTGTTATTGTTATTGTTATTGTTATTGTTATTGTTTTGTTATTGTTATTGTTATTGTTGTTTTGTTATTGTTATTGTTATTGTTATTGTTATTGTTATTGTTATTGTTATTGTTATTGTTATTGTTATTGTTATTGTTATTGTTATTGTTATTGTTATTGTTATTGTTATTGTTATTGTTATTGTTATTGTTATTGTTATTGTTATTGTTATTGTTTATTGTTATTGTTATTGTTATTGTTTTATTGTTATTGTTATTGTTATTGTTATTGTTATTGTTATTGTTATTGTTATTGTTATTGTTATTGTTATTGTTATTGTTATTTTTATTGTTATTGTTATTGTTATTGTTATTGTTATTGTTATTGTTATTGTTATTGTTATTGTTATTGTTATTGTTATTGTTATTGTTATTGTTATTGTTATTGTTATTGTTATTGTTATTGTTATTGTTATTGTTATTGTTATTGTTATTGTTATTGTTATTGTTATTGTTATTGTTATTGTTATTGTTATTGTTATTGTTATTGTTATTGTTATTGTTATTGTTATTGTTATTGTTATTGTTATTGTTATTGTTATTGTTATTGTTATTGTTATTGTTATTGTTATTGTTATTGTTATTGTTATTGTTATTGTTTTGTTATTGTTATTGTTATTGTTATTGTTATTGTTATTGTTATTGTTATTGTTATTGTTATTGTTATTGTTATTGTTATTGTTATTGTTATTGTTATTGTTATTGTTATTGTTATTGTTATTGTTATTGTTATTGTTATTGTTATTGTTATTGTTATTGTTATTGTTATTGTTATTGTTATTGTTATTGTTATTGTTATTGTTATTGTTATTGTTATTGTTATTGTTATTGTTATTGTTATTGTTATTGTTATTGTTATTGTTATTGTTATTGTTATTGTTATTGTTATTGTTATTGTTATTGTTATTGTTATTGTTATTGTTATTGTTATTGTTATTGTTATTGTTATTGTTATTGTTATTGTTATTGTTATTGTTATTGTTATTGTTATTGTTATTGTTATTGTTATTGTTATTGTTATTGTTATTGTTATTGTTATTGTTATTGTTATTGTTATTGTTATTGTTATTGTTATTGTTATTGTTATTGTTATTGTTATTGTTATTGTTATTGTTATTGTTATTGTTATTGTTATTGTTATTGTTATTGTTATTGTTATTGTTATTGTTATTGTTATTGTTATTGTTATTGTTATTGTTATTGTTATTGTTATTGTTATTGTTATTGTTATTGTTATTGTTATTGTTATTGTTATTGTTATTGTTATTGTTATTGTTATTGTTATTGTTATTGTTATTGTTATTGTTATTGTTATTGTTATTGTTATTGTTATTGTTATTGTTATTGTTATTGTTATTGTTATTGTTATTGTTATTGTTATTGTTATTGTTATTGTTATTGTTATTGTTATTGTTATTGTTATTGTTATTGTTATTGTTATTGTTATTGTTATTGTTATTGTTATTGTTATTGTTATTGTTATTGTTATTGTTATTGTTATTGTTATTGTTATTGTTATTGTTATTGTTATTGTTATTGTTATTGTTATTGTTATTGTTATTGTTATTGTTATTGTTATTGTTATTGTTATTGTTATTGTTATTGTTATTGTTATTGTTATTGTTATTGTTATTGTTATTGTTATTGTTATTGTTATTGTTATTGTTATTGTTATTGTTATTGTTATTGTTATTGTTATTGTTATTGTTATTGTTATTGTTATTGTTATTGTTATTGTTATTGTTATTGTTATTGTTATTGTTATTGTTATTGTTATTGTTATTGTTATTGTTATTGTTATTGTTATTGTTATTGTTATTGTTATTGTTATTGTTATTGTTATTGTTATTGTTATTGTTATTGTTATTGTTATTGTTATTGTTATTGTTATTGTTATTGTTATTGTTATTGTTATTGTTATTGTTATTGTTATTGTTATTGTTATTGTTATTGTTATTGTTATTGTTATTGTTATTGTTATTGTTATTGTTATTGTTATTGTTATTGTTATTGTTATTGTTATTGTTATTGTTATTGTTATTGTTATTGTTATTGTTATTGTTTATTGTTATTGTTATTGTTATTGTTATTGTTATTGTTATTGTTATTGTTATTGTTATTGTTATTGTTATTGTTATTGTTATTGTTATTGTTATTGTTATTGTTATTGTTATTGTTATTGTTATTGTTATTGTTATTGTTATTGTTATTGTTATTGTTATTGTTATTGTTATTGTTATTGTTATTGTTATTGTTATTGTTATTGTTATTGTTATTGTTATTGTTATTGTTATTGTTATTGTTATTGTTATTGTTATTGTTATTGTTATTGTTATTGTTATTGTTATTGTTATTGTTATTGTTATTGTTATTGTTATTGTTATTGTTATTGTTATTGTTATTGTTATTGTTATTGTTATTGTTATTGTTATTGTTATTGTTATTGTTATTGTTATTGTTATTGTTATTGTTATTGTTATTGTTATTGTTATTGTTATTGTTATTGTTATTGTTATTGTTATTGTTATTGTTATTGTTATTGTTATTGTTATTGTTATTGTTATTGTTATTGTTATTGTTATTGTTATTGTTATTGTTATTGTTATTGTTATTGTTATTGTTATTGTTATTGTTATTGTTATTGTTATTGTTATTGTTATTGTTATTGTTATTGTTATTGTTATTGTTATTGTTATTGTTATTGTTATTGTTATTGTTATTGTTATTGTTATTGTTATTGTTATTGTTATTGTTATTGTTATTGTTATTGTTATTGTTATTGTTATTGTTATTGTTATTGTTATTGTTATTGTTATTGTTATTGTTATTGTTATTGTTATTGTTATTGTTATTGTTATTGTTATTGTTATTGTTATTGTTATTGTTATTGTTATTGTTATTGTTATTGTTATTGTTATTGTTATTGTTATTGTTATTGTTATTGTTATTGTTATTGTTATTGTTATTGTTATTGTTATTGTTATTGTTATTGTTATTGTTATTGTTATTGTTATTGTTATTGTTATTGTTATTGTTATTGTTATTGTTATTGTTATTGTTATTGTTATTGTTATTGTTATTGTTATTGTTATTGTTATTGTTATTGTTATTGTTATTGTTATTGTTATTGTTATTGTTATTGTTATTGTTATTGTTATTGTTATTGTTATTGTTATTGTTATTGTTATTGTTATTGTTATTGTTATTGTTATTGTTATTGTTATTGTTATTGTTATTGTTATTGTTATTGTTATTGTTATTGTTATTGTTATTGTTATTGTTATTGTTATTGTTATTGTTATTGTTATTGTTATTGTTATTGTTATTGTTATTGTTATTGTTATTGTTATTGTTATTGTTATTGTTATTGTTATTGTTATTGTTATTGTTATTGTTATTGTTATTGTTATTGTTATTGTTATTGTTATTGTTATTGTTATTGTTATTGTTATTGTTATTGTTATTGTTATTGTTATTGTTATTGTTATTGTTATTGTTATTGTTATTGTTATTGTTATTGTTATTGTTATTGTTATTGTTATTGTTATTGTTATTGTTATTGTTATTGTTATTGTTATTGTTATTGTTATTGTTATTGTTATTGTTATTGTTATTGTTATTGTTATTGTTATTGTTATTGTTATTGTTATTGTTATTGTTATTGTTATTGTTATTGTTATTGTTATTGTTATTGTTATTGTTATTGTTATTGTTATTGTTATTGTTATTGTTATTGTTATTGTTATTGTTATTGTTATTGTTATTGTTATTGTTATTGTTATTGTTATTGTTATTGTTATTGTTATTGTTATTGTTATTGTTATTGTTATTGTTATTGTTATTGTTATTGTTATTGTTATTGTTATTGTTATTGTTATTGTTATTGTTATTGTTATTGTTATTGTTATTGTTATTGTTATTGTTATTGTTATTGTTATTGTTATTGTTATTGTTATTGTTATTGTTATTGTTATTGTTATTGTTATTGTTATTGTTATTGTTATTGTTATTGTTATTGTTATTGTTATTGTTATTGTTATTGTTATTGTTATTGTTATTGTTATTGTTATTGTTATTGTTATTGTTATTGTTATTGTTATTGTTATTGTTATTGTTATTGTTATTGTTATTGTTATTGTTATTGTTATTGTTATTGTTATTGTTATTGTTATTGTTATTGTTATTGTTATTGTTATTGTTATTGTTATTGTTATTGTTATTGTTATTGTTATTGTTATTGTTATTGTTATTGTTATTGTTATTGTTATTGTTATTGTTATTGTTATTGTTATTGTTATTGTTATTGTTATTGTTATTGTTATTGTTATTGTTATTGTTATTGTTATTGTTATTGTTATTGTTATTGTTATTGTTATTGTTATTGTTATTGTTATTGTTATTGTTATTGTTATTGTTATTGTTATTGTTATTGTTATTGTTATTGTTATTGTTATTGTTATTGTTATTGTTATTGTTATTGTTATTGTTATTGTTATTGTTATTGTTATTGTTATTGTTATTGTTATTGTTATTGTTATTGTTATTGTTATTGTTATTGTTATTGTTATTGTTATTGTTATTGTTATTGTTATTGTTATTGTTATTGTTATTGTTATTGTTATTGTTATTGTTATTGTTATTGTTATTGTTATTGTTATTGTTATTGTTATTGTTATTGTTATTGTTATTGTTATTGTTATTGTTATTGTTATTGTTATTGTTATTGTTATTGTTATTGTTATTGTTATTGTTATTGTTATTGTTATTGTTATTGTTATTGTTATTGTTATTGTTATTGTTATTGTTATTGTTATTGTTATTGTTATTGTTATTGTTATTGTTATTGTTATTGTTATTGTTATTGTTATTGTTATTGTTATTGTTATTGTTATTGTTATTGTTATTGTTATTGTTATTGTTATTGTTATTGTTATTGTTATTGTTATTGTTATTGTTATTGTTATTGTTATTGTTATTGTTATTGTTATTGTTATTGTTATTGTTATTGTTATTGTTATTGTTATTGTTATTGTTATTGTTATTGTTATTGTTATTGTTATTGTTATTGTTATTGTTATTGTTATTGTTATTGTTATTGTTATTGTTATTGTTATTGTTATTGTTATTGTTATTGTTATTGTTATTGTTATTGTTATTGTTATTGTTATTGTTATTGTTATTGTTATTGTTATTGTTATTGTTATTGTTATTGTTATTGTTATTGTTATTGTTATTGTTATTGTTATTGTTATTGTTATTGTTATTGTTATTGTTATTGTTATTGTTATTGTTATTGTTATTGTTATTGTTATTGTTATTGTTATTGTTATTGTTATTGTTATTGTTATTGTTATTGTTATTGTTATTGTTATTGTTATTGTTATTGTTATTGTTATTGTTATTGTTATTGTTATTGTTATTGTTATTGTTATTGTTATTGTTATTGTTATTGTTATTGTTATTGTTATTGTTATTGTTATTGTTATTGTTATTGTTATTGTTATTGTTATTGTTATTGTTATTGTTATTGTTATTGTTATTGTTATTGTTATTGTTATTGTTATTGTTATTGTTATTGTTATTGTTATTGTTATTGTTATTGTTATTGTTATTGTTATTGTTATTGTTATTGTTATTGTTATTGTTATTGTTATTGTTATTGTTATTGTTATTGTTATTGTTATTGTTATTGTTATTGTTATTGTTATTGTTATTGTTATTGTTATTGTTATTGTTATTGTTATTGTTATTGTTATTGTTATTGTTATTGTTATTGTTATTGTTATTGTTATTGTTATTGTTATTGTTATTGTTATTGTTATTGTTATTGTTATTGTTATTGTTATTGTTATTGTTATTGTTATTGTTATTGTTATTGTTATTGTTATTGTTATTGTTATTGTTATTGTTATTGTTATTGTTATTGTTATTGTTATTGTTATTGTTATTGTTATTGTTATTGTTATTGTTATTGTTATTGTTATTGTTATTGTTATTGTTATTGTTATTGTTATTGTTATTGTTATTGTTATTGTTATTGTTATTGTTATTGTTATTGTTATTGTTATTGTTATTGTTATTGTTATTGTTATTGTTATTGTTATTGTTATTGTTATTGTTATTGTTATTGTTATTGTTATTGTTATTGTTATTGTTATTGTTATTGTTATTGTTATTGTTATTGTTATTGTTATTGTTATTGTTATTGTTATTGTTATTGTTATTGTTATTGTTATTGTTATTGTTATTGTTATTGTTATTGTTATTGTTATTGTTATTGTTATTGTTATTGTTATTGTTATTGTTATTGTTATTGTTATTGTTATTGTTATTGTTATTGTTATTGTTATTGTTATTGTTATTGTTATTGTTATTGTTATTGTTATTGTTATTGTTATTGTTATTGTTATTGTTATTGTTATTGTTATTGTTATTGTTATTGTTATTGTTATTGTTATTGTTATTGTTATTGTTATTGTTATTGTTATTGTTATTGTTATTGTTATTGTTATTGTTATTGTTATTGTTATTGTTATTGTTATTGTTATTGTTATTGTTATTGTTATTGTTATTGTTATTGTTATTGTTATTGTTATTGTTATTGTTATTGTTATTGTTATTGTTATTGTTATTGTTATTGTTATTGTTATTGTTATTGTTATTGTTATTGTTATTGTTATTGTTATTGTTATTGTTATTGTTATTGTTATTGTTATTGTTATTGTTATTGTTATTGTTATTGTTATTGTTATTGTTATTGTTATTGTTATTGTTATTGTTATTGTTATTGTTATTGTTATTGTTATTGTTATTGTTATTGTTATTGTTATTGTTATTGTTATTGTTATTGTTATTGTTATTGTTATTGTTATTGTTATTGTTATTGTTATTGTTATTGTTATTGTTATTGTTATTGTTATTGTTATTGTTATTGTTATTGTTATTGTTATTGTTATTGTTATTGTTATTGTTATTGTTATTGTTATTGTTATTGTTATTGTTATTGTTATTGTTATTGTTATTGTTATTGTTATTGTTATTGTTATTGTTATTGTTATTGTTATTGTTATTGTTATTGTTATTGTTATTGTTATTGTTATTGTTATTGTTATTGTTATTGTTATTGTTATTGTTATTGTTATTGTTATTGTTATTGTTATTGTTATTGTTATTGTTATTGTTATTGTTATTGTTATTGTTATTGTTATTGTTATTGTTATTGTTATTGTTATTGTTATTGTTATTGTTATTGTTATTGTTATTGTTATTGTTATTGTTATTGTTATTGTTATTGTTATTGTTATTGTTATTGTTATTGTTATTGTTATTGTTATTGTTATTGTTATTGTTATTGTTATTGTTATTGTTATTGTTATTGTTATTGTTATTGTTATTGTTATTGTTATTGTTATTGTTATTGTTATTGTTATTGTTATTGTTATTGTTATTGTTATTGTTATTGTTATTGTTATTGTTATTGTTATTGTTATTGTTATTGTTATTGTTATTGTTATTGTTATTGTTATTGTTATTGTTATTGTTATTGTTATTGTTATTGTTATTGTTATTGTTATTGTTATTGTTATTGTTATTGTTATTGTTATTGTTATTGTTATTGTTATTGTTATTGTTATTGTTATTGTTATTGTTATTGTTATTGTTATTGTTATTGTTATTGTTATTGTTATTGTTATTGTTATTGTTATTGTTATTGTTATTGTTATTGTTATTGTTATTGTTATTGTTATTGTTATTGTTATTGTTATTGTTATTGTTATTGTTATTGTTATTGTTATTGTTATTGTTATTGTTATTGTTATTGTTATTGTTATTGTTATTGTTATTGTTATTGTTATTGTTATTGTTATTGTTATTGTTATTGTTATTGTTATTGTTATTGTTATTGTTATTGTTATTGTTATTGTTATTGTTATTGTTATTGTTATTGTTATTGTTATTGTTATTGTTATTGTTATTGTTATTGTTATTGTTATTGTTATTGTTATTGTTATTGTTATTGTTATTGTTATTGTTATTGTTATTGTTATTGTTATTGTTATTGTTATTGTTATTGTTATTGTTATTGTTATTGTTATTGTTATTGTTATTGTTATTGTTATTGTTATTGTTATTGTTATTGTTATTGTTATTGTTATTGTTATTGTTATTGTTATTGTTATTGTTATTGTTATTGTTATTGTTATTGTTATTGTTATTGTTATTGTTATTGTTATTGTTATTGTTATTGTTATTGTTATTGTTATTGTTATTGTTATTGTTATTGTTATTGTTATTGTTATTGTTATTGTTATTGTTATTGTTATTGTTATTGTTATTGTTATTGTTATTGTTATTGTTATTGTTATTGTTATTGTTATTGTTATTGTTATTGTTATTGTTATTGTTATTGTTATTGTTATTGTTATTGTTATTGTTATTGTTATTGTTATTGTTATTGTTATTGTTATTGTTATTGTTATTGTTATTGTTATTGTTATTGTTATTGTTATTGTTATTGTTATTGTTATTGTTATTGTTATTGTTATTGTTATTGTTATTGTTATTGTTATTGTTATTGTTATTGTTATTGTTATTGTTATTGTTATTGTTATTGTTATTGTTATTGTTATTGTTATTGTTATTGTTATTGTTATTGTTATTGTTATTGTTATTGTTATTGTTATTGTTATTGTTATTGTTATTGTTATTGTTATTGTTATTGTTATTGTTATTGTTATTGTTATTGTTATTGTTATTGTTATTGTTATTGTTATTGTTATTGTTATTGTTATTGTTATTGTTATTGTTATTGTTATTGTTATTGTTATTGTTATTGTTATTGTTATTGTTATTGTTATTGTTATTGTTATTGTTATTGTTATTGTTATTGTTATTGTTATTGTTATTGTTATTGTTATTGTTATTGTTATTGTTATTGTTATTGTTATTGTTATTGTTATTGTTATTGTTATTGTTATTGTTATTGTTATTGTTATTGTTATTGTTATTGTTATTGTTATTGTTATTGTTATTGTTATTGTTATTGTTATTGTTATTGTTATTGTTATTGTTATTGTTATTGTTATTGTTATTGTTATTGTTATTGTTATTGTTATTGTTATTGTTATTGTTATTGTTATTGTTATTGTTATTGTTATTGTTATTGTTATTGTTATTGTTATTGTTATTGTTATTGTTATTGTTATTGTTATTGTTATTGTTATTGTTATTGTTATTGTTATTGTTATTGTTATTGTTATTGTTATTGTTATTGTTATTGTTATTGTTATTGTTATTGTTATTGTTATTGTTATTGTTATTGTTATTGTTATTGTTATTGTTATTGTTATTGTTATTGTTATTGTTATTGTTATTGTTATTGTTATTGTTATTGTTATTGTTATTGTTATTGTTATTGTTATTGTTATTGTTATTGTTATTGTTATTGTTATTGTTATTGTTATTGTTATTGTTATTGTTATTGTTATTGTTATTGTTATTGTTATTGTTATTGTTATTGTTATTGTTATTGTTATTGTTATTGTTATTGTTATTGTTATTGTTATTGTTATTGTTATTGTTATTGTTATTGTTATTGTTATTGTTATTGTTATTGTTATTGTTATTGTTATTGTTATTGTTATTGTTATTGTTATTGTTATTGTTATTGTTATTGTTATTGTTATTGTTATTGTTATTGTTATTGTTATTGTTATTGTTATTGTTATTGTTATTGTTATTGTTATTGTTATTGTTATTGTTATTGTTATTGTTATTGTTATTGTTATTGTTATTGTTATTGTTATTGTTATTGTTATTGTTATTGTTATTGTTATTGTTATTGTTATTGTTATTGTTATTGTTATTGTTATTGTTATTGTTATTGTTATTGTTATTGTTATTGTTATTGTTATTGTTATTGTTATTGTTATTGTTATTGTTATTGTTATTGTTATTGTTATTGTTATTGTTATTGTTATTGTTATTGTTATTGTTATTGTTATTGTTATTGTTATTGTTATTGTTATTGTTATTGTTATTGTTATTGTTATTGTTATTGTTATTGTTATTGTTATTGTTATTGTTATTGTTATTGTTATTGTTATTGTTATTGTTATTGTTATTGTTATTGTTATTGTTATTGTTATTGTTATTGTTATTGTTATTGTTATTGTTATTGTTATTGTTATTGTTATTGTTATTGTTATTGTTATTGTTATTGTTATTGTTATTGTTATTGTTATTGTTATTGTTATTGTTATTGTTATTGTTATTGTTATTGTTATTGTTATTGTTATTGTTATTGTTATTGTTATTGTTATTGTTATTGTTATTGTTATTGTTATTGTTATTGTTATTGTTATTGTTATTGTTATTGTTATTGTTATTGTTATTGTTATTGTTATTGTTATTGTTATTGTTATTGTTATTGTTATTGTTATTGTTATTGTTATTGTTATTGTTATTGTTATTGTTATTGTTATTGTTATTGTTATTGTTATTGTTATTGTTATTGTTATTGTTATTGTTATTGTTATTGTTATTGTTATTGTTATTGTTATTGTTATTGTTATTGTTATTGTTATTGTTATTGTTATTGTTATTGTTATTGTTATTGTTATTGTTATTGTTATTGTTATTGTTATTGTTATTGTTATTGTTATTGTTATTGTTATTGTTATTGTTATTGTTATTGTTATTGTTATTGTTATTGTTATTGTTATTGTTATTGTTATTGTTATTGTTATTGTTATTGTTATTGTTATTGTTATTGTTATTGTTATTGTTATTGTTATTGTTATTGTTATTGTTATTGTTATTGTTATTGTTATTGTTATTGTTATTGTTATTGTTATTGTTATTGTTATTGTTATTGTTATTGTTATTGTTATTGTTATTGTTATTGTTATTGTTATTGTTATTGTTATTGTTATTGTTATTGTTATTGTTATTGTTATTGTTATTGTTATTGTTATTGTTATTGTTATTGTTATTGTTATTGTTATTGTTATTGTTATTGTTATTGTTATTGTTATTGTTATTGTTATTGTTATTGTTATTGTTATTGTTATTGTTATTGTTATTGTTATTGTTATTGTTATTGTTATTGTTATTGTTATTGTTATTGTTATTGTTATTGTTATTGTTATTGTTATTGTTATTGTTATTGTTATTGTTATTGTTATTGTTATTGTTATTGTTATTGTTATTGTTATTGTTATTGTTATTGTTATTGTTATTGTTATTGTTATTGTTATTGTTATTGTTATTGTTATTGTTATTGTTATTGTTATTGTTATTGTTATTGTTATTGTTATTGTTATTGTTATTGTTATTGTTATTGTTATTGTTATTGTTATTGTTATTGTTATTGTTATTGTTATTGTTATTGTTATTGTTATTGTTATTGTTATTGTTATTGTTATTGTTATTGTTATTGTTATTGTTATTGTTATTGTTATTGTTATTGTTATTGTTATTGTTATTGTTATTGTTATTGTTATTGTTATTGTTATTGTTATTGTTATTGTTATTGTTATTGTTATTGTTATTGTTATTGTTATTGTTATTGTTATTGTTATTGTTATTGTTATTGTTATTGTTATTGTTATTGTTATTGTTATTGTTATTGTTATTGTTATTGTTATTGTTATTGTTATTGTTATTGTTATTGTTATTGTTATTGTTATTGTTATTGTTATTGTTATTGTTATTGTTATTGTTATTGTTATTGTTATTGTTATTGTTATTGTTATTGTTATTGTTATTGTTATTGTTATTGTTATTGTTATTGTTATTGTTATTGTTATTGTTATTGTTATTGTTATTGTTATTGTTATTGTTATTGTTATTGTTATTGTTATTGTTATTGTTATTGTTATTGTTATTGTTATTGTTATTGTTATTGTTATTGTTATTGTTATTGTTATTGTTATTGTTATTGTTATTGTTATTGTTATTGTTATTGTTATTGTTATTGTTATTGTTATTGTTATTGTTATTGTTATTGTTATTGTTATTGTTATTGTTATTGTTATTGTTATTGTTATTGTTATTGTTATTGTTATTGTTATTGTTATTGTTATTGTTATTGTTATTGTTATTGTTATTGTTATTGTTATTGTTATTGTTATTGTTATTGTTATTGTTATTGTTATTGTTATTGTTATTGTTATTGTTATTGTTATTGTTATTGTTATTGTTATTGTTATTGTTATTGTTATTGTTATTGTTATTGTTATTGTTATTGTTATTGTTATTGTTATTGTTATTGTTATTGTTATTGTTATTGTTATTGTTATTGTTATTGTTATTGTTATTGTTATTGTTATTGTTATTGTTATTGTTATTGTTATTGTTATTGTTATTGTTATTGTTATTGTTATTGTTATTGTTATTGTTATTGTTATTGTTATTGTTATTGTTATTGTTATTGTTATTGTTATTGTTATTGTTATTGTTATTGTTATTGTTATTGTTATTGTTATTGTTATTGTTATTGTTATTGTTATTGTTATTGTTATTGTTATTGTTATTGTTATTGTTATTGTTATTGTTATTGTTATTGTTATTGTTATTGTTATTGTTATTGTTATTGTTATTGTTATTGTTATTGTTATTGTTATTGTTATTGTTATTGTTATTGTTATTGTTATTGTTATTGTTATTGTTATTGTTATTGTTATTGTTATTGTTATTGTTATTGTTATTGTTATTGTTATTGTTATTGTTATTGTTATTGTTATTGTTATTGTTATTGTTATTGTTATTGTTATTATTGTTATTGTTATTGTTATTGTTATTGTTATTGTTATTGTTATTGTTATTGTTATTGTTATTGTTATTGTTATTGTTATTGTTATTGTTATTGTTATTGTTATTGTTATTGTTATTGTTATTGTTATTGTTATTGTTATTGTTATTGTTATTGTTATTGTTATTGTTATTGTTATTGTTATTGTTATTGTTATTGTTATTGTTATTGTTATTGTTATTGTTATTGTTATTGTTATTGTTATTGTTATTGTTATTGTTATTGTTATTGTTATTGTTATTGTTATTGTTATTGTTATTGTTATTGTTATTGTTATTGTTATTGTTATTGTTATTGTTATTGTTATTGTTATTGTTATTGTTATTGTTATTGTTATTGTTATTGTTATTGTTATTGTTATTGTTATTGTTATTGTTATTGTTATTGTTATTGTTATTGTTATTGTTATTGTTATTGTTATTGTTATTGTTATTGTTATTGTTATTGTTATTGTTATTGTTATTGTTATTGTTATTGTTATTGTTATTGTTATTGTTATTGTTATTGTTATTGTTATTGTTATTGTTATTGTTATTGTTATTGTTATTGTTATTGTTATTGTTATTGTTATTGTTATTGTTATTGTTATTGTTATTGTTATTGTTATTGTTATTGTTATTGTTATTGTTATTGTTATTGTTATTGTTATTGTTATTGTTATTGTTATTGTTATTGTTATTGTTATTGTTATTGTTATTGTTATTGTTATTGTTATTGTTATTGTTATTGTTATTGTTATTGTTATTGTTATTGTTATTGTTATTGTTATTGTTATTGTTATTGTTATTGTTATTGTTATTGTTATTGTTATTGTTATTGTTATTGTTATTGTTATTGTTATTGTTATTGTTATTGTTATTGTTATTGTTATTGTTATTGTTATTGTTATTGTTATTGTTATTGTTATTGTTATTGTTATTGTTATTGTTATTGTTATTGTTATTGTTATTGTTATTGTTATTGTTATTGTTATTGTTATTGTTATTGTTATTGTTATTGTTATTGTTATTGTTATTGTTATTGTTATTGTTATTGTTATTGTTATTGTTATTGTTATTGTTATTGTTATTGTTATTGTTATTGTTATTGTTATTGTTATTGTTATTGTTATTGTTATTGTTATTGTTATTGTTATTGTTATTGTTATTGTTATTGTTATTGTTATTGTTATTGTTATTGTTATTGTTATTGTTATTGTTATTGTTATTGTTATTGTTATTGTTATTGTTATTGTTATTGTTATTGTTATTGTTATTGTTATTGTTATTGTTATTGTTATTGTTATTGTTATTGTTATTGTTATTGTTATTGTTATTGTTATTGTTATTGTTATTGTTATTGTTATTGTTATTGTTATTGTTATTGTTATTGTTATTGTTATTGTTATTGTTATTGTTATTGTTATTGTTATTGTTATTGTTATTGTTATTGTTATTGTTATTGTTATTGTTATTGTTATTGTTATTGTTATTGTTATTGTTATTGTTATTGTTATTGTTATTGTTATTGTTATTGTTATTGTTATTGTTATTGTTATTGTTATTGTTATTGTTATTGTTATTGTTATTGTTATTGTTATTGTTATTGTTATTGTTATTGTTATTGTTATTGTTATTGTTATTGTTATTGTTATTGTTATTGTTATTGTTATTGTTATTGTTATTGTTATTGTTATTGTTATTGTTATTGTTATTGTTATTGTTATTGTTATTGTTATTGTTATTGTTATTGTTATTGTTATTGTTATTGTTATTGTTATTGTTATTGTTATTGTTATTGTTATTGTTATTGTTATTGTTATTGTTATTGTTATTGTTATTGTTATTGTTATTGTTATTGTTATTGTTATTGTTATTGTTATTGTTATTGTTATTGTTATTGTTATTGTTATTGTTATTGTTATTGTTATTGTTATTGTTATTGTTATTGTTATTGTTATTGTTATTGTTATTGTTATTGTTATTGTTATTGTTATTGTTATTGTTATTGTTATTGTTATTGTTATTGTTATTGTTATTGTTATTGTTATTGTTATTGTTATTGTTATTGTTATTGTTATTGTTATTGTTATTGTTATTGTTATTGTTATTGTTATTGTTATTGTTATTGTTATTGTTATTGTTATTGTTATTGTTATTGTTATTGTTATTGTTATTGTTATTGTTATTGTTATTGTTATTGTTATTGTTATTGTTATTGTTATTGTTATTGTTATTGTTATTGTTATTGTTATTGTTATTGTTATTGTTATTGTTATTGTTATTGTTATTGTTATTGTTATTGTTATTGTTATTGTTATTGTTATTGTTATTGTTATTGTTATTGTTATTGTTATTGTTATTGTTATTGTTATTGTTATTGTTATTGTTATTGTTATTGTTATTGTTATTGTTATTGTTATTGTTATTGTTATTGTTATTGTTATTGTTATTGTTATTGTTATTGTTATTGTTATTGTTATTGTTATTGTTATTGTTATTGTTATTGTTATTGTTATTGTTATTGTTATTGTTATTGTTATTGTTATTGTTATTGTTATTGTTATTGTTATTGTTATTGTTATTGTTATTGTTATTGTTATTGTTATTGTTATTGTTATTGTTATTGTTATTGTTATTGTTATTGTTATTGTTATTGTTATTGTTATTGTTATTGTTATTGTTATTGTTATTGTTATTGTTATTGTTATTGTTATTGTTATTGTTATTGTTATTGTTATTGTTATTGTTATTGTTATTGTTATTGTTATTGTTATTGTTATTGTTATTGTTATTGTTATTGTTATTGTTATTGTTATTGTTATTGTTATTGTTATTGTTATTGTTATTGTTATTGTTATTGTTATTGTTATTGTTATTGTTATTGTTATTGTTATTGTTATTGTTATTGTTATTGTTATTGTTATTGTTATTGTTATTGTTATTGTTATTGTTATTGTTATTGTTATTGTTATTGTTATTGTTATTGTTATTGTTATTGTTATTGTTATTGTTATTGTTATTGTTATTGTTATTGTTATTGTTATTGTTATTGTTATTGTTATTGTTATTGTTATTGTTATTGTTATTGTTATTGTTATTGTTATTGTTATTGTTATTGTTATTGTTATTGTTATTGTTATTGTTATTGTTATTGTTATTGTTATTGTTATTGTTATTGTTATTGTTATTGTTATTGTTATTGTTATTGTTATTGTTATTGTTATTGTTATTGTTATTGTTATTGTTATTGTTATTGTTATTGTTATTGTTATTGTTATTGTTATTGTTATTGTTATTGTTATTGTTATTGTTATTGTTATTGTTATTGTTATTGTTATTGTTATTGTTATTGTTATTGTTATTGTTATTGTTATTGTTATTGTTATTGTTATTGTTATTGTTATTGTTATTGTTATTGTTATTGTTATTGTTATTGTTATTGTTATTGTTATTGTTATTGTTATTGTTATTGTTATTGTTATTGTTATTGTTATTGTTATTGTTATTGTTATTGTTATTGTTATTGTTATTGTTATTGTTATTGTTATTGTTATTGTTATTGTTATTGTTATTGTTATTGTTATTGTTATTGTTATTGTTATTGTTATTGTTATTGTTATTGTTATTGTTATTGTTATTGTTATTGTTATTGTTATTGTTATTGTTATTGTTATTGTTATTGTTATTGTTATTGTTATTGTTATTGTTATTGTTATTGTTATTGTTATTGTTATTGTTATTGTTATTGTTATTGTTATTGTTATTGTTATTGTTATTGTTATTGTTATTGTTATTGTTATTGTTATTGTTATTGTTATTGTTATTGTTATTGTTATTGTTATTGTTATTGTTATTGTTATTGTTATTGTTATTGTTATTGTTATTGTTATTGTTATTGTTATTGTTATTGTTATTGTTATTGTTATTGTTATTGTTATTGTTATTGTTATTGTTATTGTTATTGTTATTGTTATTGTTATTGTTATTGTTATTGTTATTGTTATTGTTATTGTTATTGTTATTGTTATTGTTATTGTTATTGTTATTGTTATTGTTATTGTTATTGTTATTGTTATTGTTATTGTTATTGTTATTGTTATTGTTATTGTTATTGTTATTGTTATTGTTATTGTTATTGTTATTGTTATTGTTATTGTTATTGTTATTGTTATTGTTATTGTTATTGTTATTGTTATTGTTATTGTTATTGTTATTGTTATTGTTATTGTTATTGTTATTGTTATTGTTATTGTTATTGTTATTGTTATTGTTATTGTTATTGTTATTGTTATTGTTATTGTTATTGTTATTGTTATTGTTATTGTTATTGTTATTGTTATTGTTATTGTTATTGTTATTGTTATTGTTATTGTTATTGTTATTGTTATTGTTATTGTTATTGTTATTGTTATTGTTATTGTTATTGTTATTGTTATTGTTATTGTTATTGTTATTGTTATTGTTATTGTTATTGTTATTGTTATTGTTATTGTTATTGTTATTGTTATTGTTATTGTTATTGTTATTGTTATTGTTATTGTTATTGTTATTGTTATTGTTATTGTTATTGTTATTGTTATTGTTATTGTTATTGTTATTGTTATTGTTATTGTTATTGTTATTGTTATTGTTATTGTTATTGTTATTGTTATTGTTATTGTTATTGTTATTGTTATTGTTATTGTTATTGTTATTGTTATTGTTATTGTTATTGTTATTGTTATTGTTATTGTTATTGTTATTGTTATTGTTATTGTTATTGTTATTGTTATTGTTATTGTTATTGTTATTGTTATTGTTATTGTTATTGTTATTGTTATTGTTATTGTTATTGTTATTGTTATTGTTATTGTTATTGTTATTGTTATTGTTATTGTTATTGTTATTGTTATTGTTATTGTTATTGTTATTGTTATTGTTATTGTTATTGTTATTGTTATTGTTATTGTTATTGTTATTGTTATTGTTATTGTTATTGTTATTGTTATTGTTATTGTTATTGTTATTGTTATTGTTATTGTTATTGTTATTGTTATTGTTATTGTTATTGTTATTGTTATTGTTATTGTTATTGTTATTGTTATTGTTATTGTTATTGTTATTGTTATTGTTATTGTTATTGTTATTGTTATTGTTATTGTTATTGTTATTGTTATTGTTATTGTTATTGTTATTGTTATTGTTATTGTTATTGTTATTGTTATTGTTATTGTTATTGTTATTGTTATTGTTATTGTTATTGTTATTGTTATTGTTATTGTTATTGTTATTGTTATTGTTATTGTTATTGTTATTGTTATTGTTATTGTTATTGTTATTGTTATTGTTATTGTTATTGTTATTGTTATTGTTATTGTTATTGTTATTGTTATTGTTATTGTTATTGTTATTGTTATTGTTATTGTTATTGTTATTGTTATTGTTATTGTTATTGTTATTGTTATTGTTATTGTTATTGTTATTGTTATTGTTATTGTTATTGTTATTGTTATTGTTATTGTTATTGTTATTGTTATTGTTATTGTTATTGTTATTGTTATTGTTATTGTTATTGTTATTGTTATTGTTATTGTTATTGTTATTGTTATTGTTATTGTTATTGTTATTGTTATTGTTATTGTTATTGTTATTGTTATTGTTATTGTTATTGTTATTGTTATTGTTATTGTTATTGTTATTGTTATTGTTATTGTTATTGTTATTGTTATTGTTATTGTTATTGTTATTGTTATTGTTATTGTTATTGTTATTGTTATTGTTATTGTTATTGTTATTGTTATTGTTATTGTTATTGTTATTGTTATTGTTATTGTTATTGTTATTGTTATTGTTATTGTTATTGTTATTGTTATTGTTATTGTTATTGTTATTGTTATTGTTATTGTTATTGTTATTGTTATTGTTATTGTTATTGTTATTGTTATTGTTATTGTTATTGTTATTGTTATTGTTATTGTTATTGTTATTGTTATTGTTATTGTTATTGTTATTGTTATTGTTATTGTTATTGTTATTGTTATTGTTATTGTTATTGTTATTGTTATTGTTATTGTTATTGTTATTGTTATTGTTATTGTTATTGTTATTGTTATTGTTATTGTTATTGTTATTGTTATTGTTATTGTTATTGTTATTGTTATTGTTATTGTTATTGTTATTGTTATTGTTATTGTTATTGTTATTGTTATTGTTATTGTTATTGTTATTGTTATTGTTATTGTTATTGTTATTGTTATTGTTATTGTTATTGTTATTGTTATTGTTATTGTTATTGTTATTGTTATTGTTATTGTTATTGTTATTGTTATTGTTATTGTTATTGTTATTGTTATTGTTATTGTTATTGTTATTGTTATTGTTATTGTTATTGTTATTGTTATTGTTATTGTTATTGTTATTGTTATTGTTATTGTTATTGTTATTGTTATTGTTATTGTTATTGTTATTGTTATTGTTATTGTTATTGTTATTGTTATTGTTATTGTTATTGTTATTGTTATTGTTATTGTTATTGTTATTGTTATTGTTATTGTTATTGTTATTGTTATTGTTATTGTTATTGTTATTGTTATTGTTATTGTTATTGTTATTGTTATTGTTATTGTTATTGTTATTGTTATTGTTATTGTTATTGTTATTGTTATTGTTATTGTTATTGTTATTGTTATTGTTATTGTTATTGTTATTGTTATTGTTATTGTTATTGTTATTGTTATTGTTATTGTTATTGTTATTGTTATTGTTATTGTTATTGTTATTGTTATTGTTATTGTTATTGTTATTGTTATTGTTATTGTTATTGTTATTGTTATTGTTATTGTTATTGTTATTGTTATTGTTATTGTTATTGTTATTGTTATTGTTATTGTTATTGTTATTGTTATTGTTATTGTTATTGTTATTGTTATTGTTATTGTTATTGTTATTGTTATTGTTATTGTTATTGTTATTGTTATTGTTATTGTTATTGTTATTGTTATTGTTATTGTTATTGTTATTGTTATTGTTATTGTTATTGTTATTGTTATTGTTATTGTTATTGTTATTGTTATTGTTATTGTTATTGTTATTGTTATTGTTATTGTTATTGTTATTGTTATTGTTATTGTTATTGTTATTGTTATTGTTATTGTTATTGTTATTGTTATTGTTATTGTTATTGTTATTGTTATTGTTATTGTTATTGTTATTGTTATTGTTATTGTTATTGTTATTGTTATTGTTATTGTTATTGTTATTGTTATTGTTATTGTTATTGTTATTGTTATTGTTATTGTTATTGTTATTGTTATTGTTATTGTTATTGTTATTGTTATTGTTATTGTTATTGTTATTGTTATTGTTATTGTTATTGTTATTGTTATTGTTATTGTTATTGTTATTGTTATTGTTATTGTTATTGTTATTGTTATTGTTATTGTTATTGTTATTGTTATTGTTATTGTTATTGTTATTGTTATTGTTATTGTTATTGTTATTGTTATTGTTATTGTTATTGTTATTGTTATTGTTATTGTTATTGTTATTGTTATTGTTATTGTTATTGTTATTGTTATTGTTATTGTTATTGTTATTGTTATTGTTATTGTTATTGTTATTGTTATTGTTATTGTTATTGTTATTGTTATTGTTATTGTTATTGTTATTGTTATTGTTATTGTTATTGTTATTGTTATTGTTATTGTTATTGTTATTGTTATTGTTATTGTTATTGTTATTGTTATTGTTATTGTTATTGTTATTGTTATTGTTATTGTTATTGTTATTGTTATTGTTATTGTTATTGTTATTGTTATTGTTATTGTTATTGTTATTGTTATTGTTATTGTTATTGTTATTGTTATTGTTATTGTTATTGTTATTGTTATTGTTATTGTTATTGTTATTGTTATTGTTATTGTTATTGTTATTGTTATTGTTATTGTTATTGTTATTGTTATTGTTATTGTTATTGTTATTGTTATTGTTATTGTTATTGTTATTGTTATTGTTATTGTTATTGTTATTGTTATTGTTATTGTTATTGTTATTGTTATTGTTATTGTTATTGTTATTGTTATTGTTATTGTTATTGTTATTGTTATTGTTATTGTTATTGTTATTGTTATTGTTATTGTTATTGTTATTGTTATTGTTATTGTTATTGTTATTGTTATTGTTATTGTTATTGTTATTGTTATTGTTATTGTTATTGTTATTGTTATTGTTATTGTTATTGTTATTGTTATTGTTATTGTTATTGTTATTGTTATTGTTATTGTTATTGTTATTGTTATTGTTATTGTTATTGTTATTGTTATTGTTATTGTTATTGTTATTGTTATTGTTATTGTTATTGTTATTGTTATTGTTATTGTTATTGTTATTGTTATTGTTATTGTTATTGTTATTGTTATTGTTATTGTTATTGTTATTGTTATTGTTATTGTTATTGTTATTGTTATTGTTATTGTTATTGTTATTGTTATTGTTATTGTTATTGTTATTGTTATTGTTATTGTTATTGTTATTGTTATTGTTATTGTTATTGTTATTGTTATTGTTATTGTTATTGTTATTGTTATTGTTATTGTTATTGTTATTGTTATTGTTATTGTTATTGTTATTGTTATTGTTATTGTTATTGTTATTGTTATTGTTATTGTTATTGTTATTGTTATTGTTATTGTTATTGTTATTGTTATTGTTATTGTTATTGTTATTGTTATTGTTATTGTTATTGTTATTGTTATTGTTATTGTTATTGTTATTGTTATTGTTATTGTTATTGTTATTGTTATTGTTATTGTTATTGTTATTGTTATTGTTATTGTTATTGTTATTGTTATTGTTATTGTTATTGTTATTGTTATTGTTATTGTTATTGTTATTGTTATTGTTATTGTTATTGTTATTGTTATTGTTATTGTTATTGTTATTGTTATTGTTATTGTTATTGTTATTGTTATTGTTATTGTTATTGTTATTGTTATTGTTATTGTTATTGTTATTGTTATTGTTATTGTTATTGTTATTGTTATTGTTATTGTTATTGTTATTGTTATTGTTATTGTTATTGTTATTGTTATTGTTATTGTTATTGTTATTGTTATTGTTATTGTTATTGTTATTGTTATTGTTATTGTTATTGTTATTGTTATTGTTATTGTTATTGTTATTGTTATTGTTATTGTTATTGTTATTGTTATTGTTATTGTTATTGTTATTGTTATTGTTATTGTTATTGTTATTGTTATTGTTATTGTTATTGTTATTGTTATTGTTATTGTTATTGTTATTGTTATTGTTATTGTTATTGTTATTGTTATTGTTATTGTTATTGTTATTGTTATTGTTATTGTTATTGTTATTGTTATTGTTATTGTTATTGTTATTGTTATTGTTATTGTTATTGTTATTGTTATTGTTATTGTTATTGTTATTGTTATTGTTATTGTTATTGTTATTGTTATTGTTATTGTTATTGTTATTGTTATTGTTATTGTTATTGTTATTGTTATTGTTATTGTTATTGTTATTGTTATTGTTATTGTTATTGTTATTGTTATTGTTATTGTTATTGTTATTGTTATTGTTATTGTTATTGTTATTGTTATTGTTATTGTTATTGTTATTGTTATTGTTATTGTTATTGTTATTGTTATTGTTATTGTTATTGTTATTGTTATTGTTATTGTTATTGTTATTGTTATTGTTATTGTTATTGTTATTGTTATTGTTATTGTTATTGTTATTGTTATTGTTATTGTTATTGTTATTGTTATTGTTATTGTTATTGTTATTGTTATTGTTATTGTTATTGTTATTGTTATTGTTATTGTTATTGTTATTGTTATTGTTATTGTTATTGTTATTGTTATTGTTATTGTTATTGTTATTGTTATTGTTATTGTTATTGTTATTGTTATTGTTATTGTTATTGTTATTGTTATTGTTATTGTTATTGTTATTGTTATTGTTATTGTTATTGTTATTGTTATTGTTATTGTTATTGTTATTGTTATTGTTATTGTTATTGTTATTGTTATTGTTATTGTTATTGTTATTGTTATTGTTATTGTTATTGTTATTGTTATTGTTATTGTTATTGTTATTGTTATTGTTATTGTTATTGTTATTGTTATTGTTATTGTTATTGTTATTGTTATTGTTATTGTTATTGTTATTGTTATTGTTATTGTTATTGTTATTGTTATTGTTATTGTTATTGTTATTGTTATTGTTATTGTTATTGTTATTGTTATTGTTATTGTTATTGTTATTGTTATTGTTATTGTTATTGTTATTGTTATTGTTATTGTTATTGTTATTGTTATTGTTATTGTTATTGTTATTGTTATTGTTATTGTTATTGTTATTGTTATTGTTATTGTTATTGTTATTGTTATTGTTATTGTTATTGTTATTGTTATTGTTATTGTTATTGTTATTGTTATTGTTATTGTTATTGTTATTGTTATTGTTATTGTTATTGTTATTGTTATTGTTATTGTTATTGTTATTGTTATTGTTATTGTTATTGTTATTGTTATTGTTATTGTTATTGTTATTGTTATTGTTATTGTTATTGTTATTGTTATTGTTATTGTTATTGTTATTGTTATTGTTATTGTTATTGTTATTGTTATTGTTATTGTTATTGTTATTGTTATTGTTATTGTTATTGTTATTGTTATTGTTATTGTTATTGTTATTGTTATTGTTATTGTTATTGTTATTGTTATTGTTATTGTTATTGTTATTGTTATTGTTATTGTTATTGTTATTGTTATTGTTATTGTTATTGTTATTGTTATTGTTATTGTTATTGTTATTGTTATTGTTATTGTTATTGTTATTGTTATTGTTATTGTTATTGTTATTGTTATTGTTATTGTTATTGTTATTGTTATTGTTATTGTTATTGTTATTGTTATTGTTATTGTTATTGTTATTGTTATTGTTATTGTTATTGTTATTGTTATTGTTATTGTTATTGTTATTGTTATTGTTATTGTTATTGTTATTGTTATTGTTATTGTTATTGTTATTGTTATTGTTATTGTTATTGTTATTGTTATTGTTATTGTTATTGTTATTGTTATTGTTATTGTTATTGTTATTGTTATTGTTATTGTTATTGTTATTGTTATTGTTATTGTTATTGTTATTGTTATTGTTATTGTTATTGTTATTGTTATTGTTATTGTTATTGTTATTGTTATTGTTATTGTTATTGTTATTGTTATTGTTATTGTTATTGTTATTGTTATTGTTATTGTTATTGTTATTGTTATTGTTATTGTTATTGTTATTGTTATTGTTATTGTTATTGTTATTGTTATTGTTATTGTTATTGTTATTGTTATTGTTATTGTTATTGTTATTGTTATTGTTATTGTTATTGTTATTGTTATTGTTATTGTTATTGTTATTGTTATTGTTATTGTTATTGTTATTGTTATTGTTATTGTTATTGTTATTGTTATTGTTATTGTTATTGTTATTGTTATTGTTATTGTTATTGTTATTGTTATTGTTATTGTTATTGTTATTGTTATTGTTATTGTTATTGTTATTGTTATTGTTATTGTTATTGTTATTGTTATTGTTATTGTTATTGTTATTGTTATTGTTATTGTTATTGTTATTGTTATTGTTATTGTTATTGTTATTGTTATTGTTATTGTTATTGTTATTGTTATTGTTATTGTTATTGTTATTGTTATTGTTATTGTTATTGTTATTGTTATTGTTATTGTTATTGTTATTGTTATTGTTATTGTTATTGTTATTGTTATTGTTATTGTTATTGTTATTGTTATTGTTATTGTTATTGTTATTGTTATTGTTATTGTTATTGTTATTGTTATTGTTATTGTTATTGTTATTGTTATTGTTATTGTTATTGTTATTGTTATTGTTATTGTTATTGTTATTGTTATTGTTATTGTTATTGTTATTGTTATTGTTATTGTTATTGTTATTGTTATTGTTATTGTTATTGTTATTGTTATTGTTATTGTTATTGTTATTGTTATTGTTATTGTTATTGTTATTGTTATTGTTATTGTTATTGTTATTGTTATTGTTATTGTTATTGTTATTGTTATTGTTATTGTTATTGTTATTGTTATTGTTATTGTTATTGTTATTGTTATTGTTATTGTTATTGTTATTGTTATTGTTATTGTTATTGTTATTGTTATTGTTATTGTTATTGTTATTGTTATTGTTATTGTTATTGTTATTGTTATTGTTATTGTTATTGTTATTGTTATTGTTATTGTTATTGTTATTGTTATTGTTATTGTTATTGTTATTGTTATTGTTATTGTTATTGTTATTGTTATTGTTATTGTTATTGTTATTGTTATTGTTATTGTTATTGTTATTGTTATTGTTATTGTTATTGTTATTGTTATTGTTATTGTTATTGTTATTGTTATTGTTATTGTTATTGTTATTGTTATTGTTATTGTTATTGTTATTGTTATTGTTATTGTTATTGTTATTGTTATTGTTATTGTTATTGTTATTGTTATTGTTATTGTTATTGTTATTGTTATTGTTATTGTTATTGTTATTGTTATTGTTATTGTTATTGTTATTGTTATTGTTATTGTTATTGTTATTGTTATTGTTATTGTTATTGTTATTGTTATTGTTATTGTTATTGTTATTGTTATTGTTATTGTTATTGTTATTGTTATTGTTATTGTTATTGTTATTGTTATTGTTATTGTTATTGTTATTGTTATTGTTATTGTTATTGTTATTGTTATTGTTATTGTTATTGTTATTGTTATTGTTATTGTTATTGTTATTGTTATTGTTATTGTTATTGTTATTGTTATTGTTATTGTTATTGTTATTGTTATTGTTATTGTTATTGTTATTGTTATTGTTATTGTTATTGTTATTGTTATTGTTATTGTTATTGTTATTGTTATTGTTATTGTTATTGTTATTGTTATTGTTATTGTTATTGTTATTGTTATTGTTATTGTTATTGTTATTGTTATTGTTATTGTTATTGTTATTGTTATTGTTATTGTTATTGTTATTGTTATTGTTATTGTTATTGTTATTGTTATTGTTATTGTTATTGTTATTGTTATTGTTATTGTTATTGTTATTGTTATTGTTATTGTTATTGTTATTGTTATTGTTATTGTTATTGTTATTGTTATTGTTATTGTTATTGTTATTGTTATTGTTATTGTTATTGTTATTGTTATTGTTATTGTTATTGTTATTGTTATTGTTATTGTTATTGTTATTGTTATTGTTATTGTTATTGTTATTGTTATTGTTATTGTTATTGTTATTGTTATTGTTATTGTTATTGTTATTGTTATTGTTATTGTTATTGTTATTGTTATTGTTATTGTTATTGTTATTGTTATTGTTATTGTTATTGTTATTGTTATTGTTATTGTTATTGTTATTGTTATTGTTATTGTTATTGTTATTGTTATTGTTATTGTTATTGTTATTGTTATTGTTATTGTTATTGTTATTGTTATTGTTATTGTTATTGTTATTGTTATTGTTATTGTTATTGTTATTGTTATTGTTATTGTTATTGTTATTGTTATTGTTATTGTTATTGTTATTGTTATTGTTATTGTTATTGTTATTGTTATTGTTATTGTTATTGTTATTGTTATTGTTATTGTTATTGTTATTGTTATTGTTATTGTTATTGTTATTGTTATTGTTATTGTTATTGTTATTGTTATTGTTATTGTTATTGTTATTGTTATTGTTATTGTTATTGTTATTGTTATTGTTATTGTTATTGTTATTGTTATTGTTATTGTTATTGTTATTGTTATTGTTATTGTTATTGTTATTGTTATTGTTATTGTTATTGTTATTGTTATTGTTATTGTTATTGTTATTGTTATTGTTATTGTTATTGTTATTGTTATTGTTATTGTTATTGTTATTGTTATTGTTATTGTTATTGTTATTGTTATTGTTATTGTTATTGTTATTGTTATTGTTATTGTTATTGTTATTGTTATTGTTATTGTTATTGTTATTGTTATTGTTATTGTTATTGTTATTGTTATTGTTATTGTTATTGTTATTGTTATTGTTATTGTTATTGTTATTGTTATTGTTATTGTTATTGTTATTGTTATTGTTATTGTTATTGTTATTGTTATTGTTATTGTTATTGTTATTGTTATTGTTATTGTTATTGTTATTGTTATTGTTATTGTTATTGTTATTGTTATTGTTATTGTTATTGTTATTGTTATTGTTATTGTTATTGTTATTGTTATTGTTATTGTTATTGTTATTGTTATTGTTATTGTTATTGTTATTGTTATTGTTATTGTTATTGTTATTGTTATTGTTATTGTTATTGTTATTGTTATTGTTATTGTTATTGTTATTGTTATTGTTATTGTTATTGTTATTGTTATTGTTATTGTTATTGTTATTGTTATTGTTATTGTTATTGTTATTGTTATTGTTATTGTTATTGTTATTGTTATTGTTATTGTTATTGTTATTGTTATTGTTATTGTTATTGTTATTGTTATTGTTATTGTTATTGTTATTGTTATTGTTATTGTTATTGTTATTGTTATTGTTATTGTTATTGTTATTGTTATTGTTATTGTTATTGTTATTGTTATTGTTATTGTTATTGTTATTGTTATTGTTATTGTTATTGTTATTGTTATTGTTATTGTTATTGTTATTGTTATTGTTATTGTTATTGTTATTGTTATTGTTATTGTTATTGTTATTGTTATTGTTATTGTTATTGTTATTGTTATTGTTATTGTTATTGTTATTGTTATTGTTATTGTTATTGTTATTGTTATTGTTATTGTTATTGTTATTGTTATTGTTATTGTTATTGTTATTGTTATTGTTATTGTTATTGTTATTGTTATTGTTATTGTTATTGTTATTGTTATTGTTATTGTTATTGTTATTGTTATTGTTATTGTTATTGTTATTGTTATTGTTATTGTTATTGTTATTGTTATTGTTATTGTTATTGTTATTGTTATTGTTATTGTTATTGTTATTGTTATTGTTATTGTTATTGTTATTGTTATTGTTATTGTTATTGTTATTGTTATTGTTATTGTTATTGTTATTGTTATTGTTATTGTTATTGTTATTGTTATTGTTATTGTTATTGTTATTGTTATTGTTATTGTTATTGTTATTGTTATTGTTATTGTTATTGTTATTGTTATTGTTATTGTTATTGTTATTGTTATTGTTATTGTTATTGTTATTGTTATTGTTATTGTTATTGTTATTGTTATTGTTATTGTTATTGTTATTGTTATTGTTATTGTTATTGTTATTGTTATTGTTATTGTTATTGTTATTGTTATTGTTATTGTTATTGTTATTGTTATTGTTATTGTTATTGTTATTGTTATTGTTATTGTTATTGTTATTGTTATTGTTATTGTTATTGTTATTGTTATTGTTATTGTTATTGTTATTGTTATTGTTATTGTTATTGTTATTGTTATTGTTATTGTTATTGTTATTGTTATTGTTATTGTTATTGTTATTGTTATTGTTATTGTTATTGTTATTGTTATTGTTATTGTTATTGTTATTGTTATTGTTATTGTTATTGTTATTGTTATTGTTATTGTTATTGTTATTGTTATTGTTATTGTTATTGTTATTGTTATTGTTATTGTTATTGTTATTGTTATTGTTATTGTTATTGTTATTGTTATTGTTATTGTTATTGTTATTGTTATTGTTATTGTTATTGTTATTGTTATTGTTATTGTTATTGTTATTGTTATTGTTATTGTTATTGTTATTGTTATTGTTATTGTTATTGTTATTGTTATTGTTATTGTTATTGTTATTGTTATTGTTATTGTTATTGTTATTGTTATTGTTATTGTTATTGTTATTGTTATTGTTATTGTTATTGTTATTGTTATTGTTATTGTTATTGTTATTGTTATTGTTATTGTTATTGTTATTGTTATTGTTATTGTTATTGTTATTGTTATTGTTATTGTTATTGTTATTGTTATTGTTATTGTTATTGTTATTGTTATTGTTATTGTTATTGTTATTGTTATTGTTATTGTTATTGTTATTGTTATTGTTATTGTTATTGTTATTGTTATTGTTATTGTTATTGTTATTGTTATTGTTATTGTTATTGTTATTGTTATTGTTATTGTTATTGTTATTGTTATTGTTATTGTTATTGTTATTGTTATTGTTATTGTTATTGTTATTGTTATTGTTATTGTTATTGTTATTGTTATTGTTATTGTTATTGTTATTGTTATTGTTATTGTTATTGTTATTGTTATTGTTATTGTTATTGTTATTGTTATTGTTATTGTTATTGTTATTGTTATTGTTATTGTTATTGTTATTGTTATTGTTATTGTTATTGTTATTGTTATTGTTATTGTTATTGTTATTGTTATTGTTATTGTTATTGTTATTGTTATTGTTATTGTTATTGTTATTGTTATTGTTATTGTTATTGTTATTGTTATTGTTATTGTTATTGTTATTGTTATTGTTATTGTTATTGTTATTGTTATTGTTATTGTTATTGTTATTGTTATTGTTATTGTTATTGTTATTGTTATTGTTATTGTTATTGTTATTGTTATTGTTATTGTTATTGTTATTGTTATTGTTATTGTTATTGTTATTGTTATTGTTATTGTTATTGTTATTGTTATTGTTATTGTTATTGTTATTGTTATTGTTATTGTTATTGTTATTGTTATTGTTATTGTTATTGTTATTGTTATTGTTATTGTTATTGTTATTGTTATTGTTATTGTTATTGTTATTGTTATTGTTATTGTTATTGTTATTGTTATTGTTATTGTTATTGTTATTGTTATTGTTATTGTTATTGTTATTGTTATTGTTATTGTTATTGTTATTGTTATTGTTATTGTTATTGTTATTGTTATTGTTATTGTTATTGTTATTGTTATTGTTATTGTTATTGTTATTGTTATTGTTATTGTTATTGTTATTGTTATTGTTATTGTTATTGTTATTGTTATTGTTATTGTTATTGTTATTGTTATTGTTATTGTTATTGTTATTGTTATTGTTATTGTTATTGTTATTGTTATTGTTATTGTTATTGTTATTGTTATTGTTATTGTTATTGTTATTGTTATTGTTATTGTTATTGTTATTGTTATTGTTATTGTTATTGTTATTGTTATTGTTATTGTTATTGTTATTGTTATTGTTATTGTTATTGTTATTGTTATTGTTATTGTTATTGTTATTGTTATTGTTATTGTTATTGTTATTGTTATTGTTATTGTTATTGTTATTGTTATTGTTATTGTTATTGTTATTGTTATTGTTATTGTTATTGTTATTGTTATTGTTATTGTTATTGTTATTGTTATTGTTATTGTTATTGTTATTGTTATTGTTATTGTTATTGTTATTGTTATTGTTATTGTTATTGTTATTGTTATTGTTATTGTTATTGTTATTGTTATTGTTATTGTTATTGTTATTGTTATTGTTATTGTTATTGTTATTGTTATTGTTATTGTTATTGTTATTGTTATTGTTATTGTTATTGTTATTGTTATTGTTATTGTTATTGTTATTGTTATTGTTATTGTTATTGTTATTGTTATTGTTATTGTTATTGTTATTGTTATTGTTATTGTTATTGTTATTGTTATTGTTATTGTTATTGTTATTGTTATTGTTATTGTTATTGTTATTGTTATTGTTATTGTTATTGTTATTGTTATTGTTATTGTTATTGTTATTGTTATTGTTATTGTTATTGTTATTGTTATTGTTATTGTTATTGTTATTGTTATTGTTATTGTTATTGTTATTGTTATTGTTATTGTTATTGTTATTGTTATTGTTATTGTTATTGTTATTGTTATTGTTATTGTTATTGTTATTGTTATTGTTATTGTTATTGTTATTGTTATTGTTATTGTTATTGTTATTGTTATTGTTATTGTTATTGTTATTGTTATTGTTATTGTTATTGTTATTGTTATTGTTATTGTTATTGTTATTGTTATTGTTATTGTTATTGTTATTGTTATTGTTATTGTTATTGTTATTGTTATTGTTATTGTTATTGTTATTGTTATTGTTATTGTTATTGTTATTGTTATTGTTATTGTTATTGTTATTGTTATTGTTATTGTTATTGTTATTGTTATTGTTATTGTTATTGTTATTGTTATTGTTATTGTTATTGTTATTGTTATTGTTATTGTTATTGTTATTGTTATTGTTATTGTTATTGTTATTGTTATTGTTATTGTTATTGTTATTGTTATTGTTATTGTTATTGTTATTGTTATTGTTATTGTTATTGTTATTGTTATTGTTATTGTTATTGTTATTGTTATTGTTATTGTTATTGTTATTGTTATTGTTATTGTTATTGTTATTGTTATTGTTATTGTTATTGTTATTGTTATTGTTATTGTTATTGTTATTGTTATTGTTATTGTTATTGTTATTGTTATTGTTATTGTTATTGTTATTGTTATTGTTATTGTTATTGTTATTGTTATTGTTATTGTTATTGTTATTGTTATTGTTATTGTTATTGTTATTGTTATTGTTATTGTTATTGTTATTGTTATTGTTATTGTTATTGTTATTGTTATTGTTATTGTTATTGTTATTGTTATTGTTATTGTTATTGTTATTGTTATTGTTATTGTTATTGTTATTGTTATTGTTATTGTTATTGTTATTGTTATTGTTATTGTTATTGTTATTGTTATTGTTATTGTTATTGTTATTGTTATTGTTATTGTTATTGTTATTGTTATTGTTATTGTTATTGTTATTGTTATTGTTATTGTTATTGTTATTGTTATTGTTATTGTTATTGTTATTGTTATTGTTATTGTTATTGTTATTGTTATTGTTATTGTTATTGTTATTGTTATTGTTATTGTTATTGTTATTGTTATTGTTATTGTTATTGTTATTGTTATTGTTATTGTTATTGTTATTGTTATTGTTATTGTTATTGTTATTGTTATTGTTATTGTTATTGTTATTGTTATTGTTATTGTTATTGTTATTGTTATTGTTATTGTTATTGTTATTGTTATTGTTATTGTTATTGTTATTGTTATTGTTATTGTTATTGTTATTGTTATTGTTATTGTTATTGTTATTGTTATTGTTATTGTTATTGTTATTGTTATTGTTATTGTTATTGTTATTGTTATTGTTATTGTTATTGTTATTGTTATTGTTATTGTTATTGTTATTGTTATTGTTATTGTTATTGTTATTGTTATTGTTATTGTTATTGTTATTGTTATTGTTATTGTTATTGTTATTGTTATTGTTATTGTTATTGTTATTGTTATTGTTATTGTTATTGTTATTGTTATTGTTATTGTTATTGTTATTGTTATTGTTATTGTTATTGTTATTGTTATTGTTATTGTTATTGTTATTGTTATTGTTATTGTTATTGTTATTGTTATTGTTATTGTTATTGTTATTGTTATTGTTATTGTTATTGTTATTGTTATTGTTATTGTTATTGTTATTGTTATTGTTATTGTTATTGTTATTGTTATTGTTATTGTTATTGTTATTGTTATTGTTATTGTTATTGTTATTGTTATTGTTATTGTTATTGTTATTGTTATTGTTATTGTTATTGTTATTGTTATTGTTATTGTTATTGTTATTGTTATTGTTATTGTTATTGTTATTGTTATTGTTATTGTTATTGTTATTGTTATTGTTATTGTTATTGTTATTGTTATTGTTATTGTTATTGTTATTGTTATTGTTATTGTTATTGTTATTGTTATTGTTATTGTTATTGTTATTGTTATTGTTATTGTTATTGTTATTGTTATTGTTATTGTTATTGTTATTGTTATTGTTATTGTTATTGTTATTGTTATTGTTATTGTTATTGTTATTGTTATTGTTATTGTTATTGTTATTGTTATTGTTATTGTTATTGTTATTGTTATTGTTATTGTTATTGTTATTGTTATTGTTATTGTTATTGTTATTGTTATTGTTATTGTTATTGTTATTGTTATTGTTATTGTTATTGTTATTGTTATTGTTATTGTTATTGTTATTGTTATTGTTATTGTTATTGTTATTGTTATTGTTATTGTTATTGTTATTGTTATTGTTATTGTTATTGTTATTGTTATTGTTATTGTTATTGTTATTGTTATTGTTATTGTTATTGTTATTGTTATTGTTATTGTTATTGTTATTGTTATTGTTATTGTTATTGTTATTGTTATTGTTATTGTTATTGTTATTGTTATTGTTATTGTTATTGTTATTGTTATTGTTATTGTTATTGTTATTGTTATTGTTATTGTTATTGTTATTGTTATTGTTATTGTTATTGTTATTGTTATTGTTATTGTTATTGTTATTGTTATTGTTATTGTTATTGTTATTGTTATTGTTATTGTTATTGTTATTGTTATTGTTATTGTTATTGTTATTGTTATTGTTATTGTTATTGTTATTGTTATTGTTATTGTTATTGTTATTGTTATTGTTATTGTTATTGTTATTGTTATTGTTATTGTTATTGTTATTGTTATTGTTATTGTTATTGTTATTGTTATTGTTATTGTTATTGTTATTGTTATTGTTATTGTTATTGTTATTGTTATTGTTATTGTTATTGTTATTGTTATTGTTATTGTTATTGTTATTGTTATTGTTATTGTTATTGTTATTGTTATTGTTATTGTTATTGTTATTGTTATTGTTATTGTTATTGTTATTGTTATTGTTATTGTTATTGTTATTGTTATTGTTATTGTTATTGTTATTGTTATTGTTATTGTTATTGTTATTGTTATTGTTATTGTTATTGTTATTGTTATTGTTATTGTTATTGTTATTGTTATTGTTATTGTTATTGTTATTGTTATTGTTATTGTTATTGTTATTGTTATTGTTATTGTTATTGTTATTGTTATTGTTATTGTTATTGTTATTGTTATTGTTATTGTTATTGTTATTGTTATTGTTATTGTTATTGTTATTGTTATTGTTATTGTTATTGTTATTGTTATTGTTATTGTTATTGTTATTGTTATTGTTATTGTTATTGTTATTGTTATTGTTATTGTTATTGTTATTGTTATTGTTATTGTTATTGTTATTGTTATTGTTATTGTTATTGTTATTGTTATTGTTATTGTTATTGTTATTGTTATTGTTATTGTTATTGTTATTGTTATTGTTATTGTTATTGTTATTGTTATTGTTATTGTTATTGTTATTGTTATTGTTATTGTTATTGTTATTGTTATTGTTATTGTTATTGTTATTGTTATTGTTATTGTTATTGTTATTGTTATTGTTATTGTTATTGTTATTGTTATTGTTATTGTTATTGTTATTGTTATTGTTATTGTTATTGTTATTGTTATTGTTATTGTTATTGTTATTGTTATTGTTATTGTTATTGTTATTGTTATTGTTATTGTTATTGTTATTGTTATTGTTATTGTTATTGTTATTGTTATTGTTATTGTTATTGTTATTGTTATTGTTATTGTTATTGTTATTGTTATTGTTATTGTTATTGTTATTGTTATTGTTATTGTTATTGTTATTGTTATTGTTATTGTTATTGTTATTGTTATTGTTATTGTTATTGTTATTGTTATTGTTATTGTTATTGTTATTGTTATTGTTATTGTTATTGTTATTGTTATTGTTATTGTTATTGTTATTGTTATTGTTATTGTTATTGTTATTGTTATTGTTATTGTTATTGTTATTGTTATTGTTATTGTTATTGTTATTGTTATTGTTATTGTTATTGTTATTGTTATTGTTATTGTTATTGTTATTGTTATTGTTATTGTTATTGTTATTGTTATTGTTATTGTTATTGTTATTGTTATTGTTATTGTTATTGTTATTGTTATTGTTATTGTTATTGTTATTGTTATTGTTATTGTTATTGTTATTGTTATTGTTATTGTTATTGTTATTGTTATTGTTATTGTTATTGTTATTGTTATTGTTATTGTTATTGTTATTGTTATTGTTATTGTTATTGTTATTGTTATTGTTATTGTTATTGTTATTGTTATTGTTATTGTTATTGTTATTGTTATTGTTATTGTTATTGTTATTGTTATTGTTATTGTTATTGTTATTGTTATTGTTATTGTTATTGTTATTGTTATTGTTATTGTTATTGTTATTGTTATTGTTATTGTTATTGTTATTGTTATTGTTATTGTTATTGTTATTGTTATTGTTATTGTTATTGTTATTGTTATTGTTATTGTTATTGTTATTGTTATTGTTATTGTTATTGTTATTGTTATTGTTATTGTTATTGTTATTGTTATTGTTATTGTTATTGTTATTGTTATTGTTATTGTTATTGTTATTGTTATTGTTATTGTTATTGTTATTGTTATTGTTATTGTTATTGTTATTGTTATTGTTATTGTTATTGTTATTGTTATTGTTATTGTTATTGTTATTGTTATTGTTATTGTTATTGTTATTGTTATTGTTATTGTTATTGTTATTGTTATTGTTATTGTTATTGTTATTGTTATTGTTATTGTTATTGTTATTGTTATTGTTATTGTTATTGTTATTGTTATTGTTATTGTTATTGTTATTGTTATTGTTATTGTTATTGTTATTGTTATTGTTATTGTTATTGTTATTGTTATTGTTATTGTTATTGTTATTGTTATTGTTATTGTTATTGTTATTGTTATTGTTATTGTTATTGTTATTGTTATTGTTATTGTTATTGTTATTGTTATTGTTATTGTTATTGTTATTGTTATTGTTATTGTTATTGTTATTGTTATTGTTATTGTTATTGTTATTGTTATTGTTATTGTTATTGTTATTGTTATTGTTATTGTTATTGTTATTGTTATTGTTATTGTTATTGTTATTGTTATTGTTATTGTTATTGTTATTGTTATTGTTATTGTTATTGTTATTGTTATTGTTATTGTTATTGTTATTGTTATTGTTATTGTTATTGTTATTGTTATTGTTATTGTTATTGTTATTGTTATTGTTATTGTTATTGTTATTGTTATTGTTATTGTTATTGTTATTGTTATTGTTATTGTTATTGTTATTGTTATTGTTATTGTTATTGTTATTGTTATTGTTATTGTTATTGTTATTGTTATTGTTATTGTTATTGTTATTGTTATTGTTATTGTTATTGTTATTGTTATTGTTATTGTTATTGTTATTGTTATTGTTATTGTTATTGTTATTGTTATTGTTATTGTTATTGTTATTGTTATTGTTATTGTTATTGTTATTGTTATTGTTATTGTTATTGTTATTGTTATTGTTATTGTTATTGTTATTGTTATTGTTATTGTTATTGTTATTGTTATTGTTATTGTTATTGTTATTGTTATTGTTATTGTTATTGTTATTGTTATTGTTATTGTTATTGTTATTGTTATTGTTATTGTTATTGTTATTGTTATTGTTATTGTTATTGTTATTGTTATTGTTATTGTTATTGTTATTGTTATTGTTATTGTTATTGTTATTGTTATTGTTATTGTTATTGTTATTGTTATTGTTATTGTTATTGTTATTGTTATTGTTATTGTTATTGTTATTGTTATTGTTATTGTTATTGTTATTGTTATTGTTATTGTTATTGTTATTGTTATTGTTATTGTTATTGTTATTGTTATTGTTATTGTTATTGTTATTGTTATTGTTATTGTTATTGTTATTGTTATTGTTATTGTTATTGTTATTGTTATTGTTATTGTTATTGTTATTGTTATTGTTATTGTTATTGTTATTGTTATTGTTATTGTTATTGTTATTGTTATTGTTATTGTTATTGTTATTGTTATTGTTATTGTTATTGTTATTGTTATTGTTATTGTTATTGTTATTGTTATTGTTATTGTTATTGTTATTGTTATTGTTATTGTTATTGTTATTGTTATTGTTATTGTTATTGTTATTGTTATTGTTATTGTTATTGTTATTGTTATTGTTATTGTTATTGTTATTGTTATTGTTATTGTTATTGTTATTGTTATTGTTATTGTTATTGTTATTGTTATTGTTATTGTTATTGTTATTGTTATTGTTATTGTTATTGTTATTGTTATTGTTATTGTTATTGTTATTGTTATTGTTATTGTTATTGTTATTGTTATTGTTATTGTTATTGTTATTGTTATTGTTATTGTTATTGTTATTGTTATTGTTATTGTTATTGTTATTGTTATTGTTATTGTTATTGTTATTGTTATTGTTATTGTTATTGTTATTGTTATTGTTATTGTTATTGTTATTGTTATTGTTATTGTTATTGTTATTGTTATTGTTATTGTTATTGTTATTGTTATTGTTATTGTTATTGTTATTGTTATTGTTATTGTTATTGTTATTGTTATTGTTATTGTTATTGTTATTGTTATTGTTATTGTTATTGTTATTGTTATTGTTATTGTTATTGTTATTGTTATTGTTATTGTTATTGTTATTGTTATTGTTATTGTTATTGTTATTGTTATTGTTATTGTTATTGTTATTGTTATTGTTATTGTTATTGTTATTGTTATTGTTATTGTTATTGTTATTGTTATTGTTATTGTTATTGTTATTGTTATTGTTATTGTTATTGTTATTGTTATTGTTATTGTTATTGTTATTGTTATTGTTATTGTTATTGTTATTGTTATTGTTATTGTTATTGTTATTGTTATTGTTATTGTTATTGTTATTGTTATTGTTATTGTTATTGTTATTGTTATTGTTATTGTTATTGTTATTGTTATTGTTATTGTTATTGTTATTGTTATTGTTATTGTTATTGTTATTGTTATTGTTATTGTTATTGTTATTGTTATTGTTATTGTTATTGTTATTGTTATTGTTATTGTTATTGTTATTGTTATTGTTATTGTTATTGTTATTGTTATTGTTATTGTTATTGTTATTGTTATTGTTATTGTTATTGTTATTGTTATTGTTATTGTTATTGTTATTGTTATTGTTATTGTTATTGTTATTGTTATTGTTATTGTTATTGTTATTGTTATTGTTATTGTTATTGTTATTGTTATTGTTATTGTTATTGTTATTGTTATTGTTATTGTTATTGTTATTGTTATTGTTATTGTTATTGTTATTGTTATTGTTATTGTTATTGTTATTGTTATTGTTATTGTTATTGTTATTGTTATTGTTATTGTTATTGTTATTGTTATTGTTATTGTTATTGTTATTGTTATTGTTATTGTTATTGTTATTGTTATTGTTATTGTTATTGTTATTGTTATTGTTATTGTTATTGTTATTGTTATTGTTATTGTTATTGTTATTGTTATTGTTATTGTTATTGTTATTGTTATTGTTATTGTTATTGTTATTGTTATTGTTATTGTTATTGTTATTGTTATTGTTATTGTTATTGTTATTGTTATTGTTATTGTTATTGTTATTGTTATTGTTATTGTTATTGTTATTGTTATTGTTATTGTTATTGTTATTGTTATTGTTATTGTTATTGTTATTGTTATTGTTATTGTTATTGTTATTGTTATTGTTATTGTTATTGTTATTGTTATTGTTATTGTTATTGTTATTGTTATTGTTATTGTTATTGTTATTGTTATTGTTATTGTTATTGTTATTGTTATTGTTATTGTTATTGTTATTGTTATTGTTATTGTTATTGTTATTGTTATTGTTATTGTTATTGTTATTGTTATTGTTATTGTTATTGTTATTGTTATTGTTATTGTTATTGTTATTGTTATTGTTATTGTTATTGTTATTGTTATTGTTATTGTTATTGTTATTGTTATTGTTATTGTTATTGTTATTGTTATTGTTATTGTTATTGTTATTGTTATTGTTATTGTTATTGTTATTGTTATTGTTATTGTTATTGTTATTGTTATTGTTATTGTTATTGTTATTGTTATTGTTATTGTTATTGTTATTGTTATTGTTATTGTTATTGTTATTGTTATTGTTATTGTTATTGTTATTGTTATTGTTATTGTTATTGTTATTGTTATTGTTATTGTTATTGTTATTGTTATTGTTATTGTTATTGTTATTGTTATTGTTATTGTTATTGTTATTGTTATTTTTGTTATTGTTATTGTTATTGTTATTGTTATTGTTATTGTTATTGTTATTGTTATTGTTATTGTTATTGTTATTGTTATTGTTATTGTTATTGTTATTGTTATTGTTATTGTTATTGTTATTGTTATTGTTATTGTTATTGTTATTGTTATTGTTATTGTTATTGTTATTGTTATTGTTATTGTTATTGTTATTGTTATTGTTATTGTTATTGTTATTGTTATTGTTATTGTTATTGTTATTGTTATTGTTATTGTTATTGTTATTGTTATTGTTATTGTTATTGTTATTGTTATTGTTATTGTTATTGTTATTGTTATTGTTATTGTTATTGTTATTGTTATTGTTATTGTTATTGTTATTGTTATTGTTATTGTTATTGTTATTGTTATTGTTATTGTTATTGTTATTGTTATTGTTATTGTTATTGTTATTGTTATTGTTATTGTTATTGTTATTGTTATTGTTATTGTTATTGTTATTGTTATTGTTATTGTTATTGTTATTGTTATTGTTATTGTTATTGTTATTGTTATTGTTATTGTTATTGTTATTGTTATTGTTATTGTTATTGTTATTGTTATTGTTATTGTTATTGTTATTGTTATTGTTATTGTTATTGTTATTGTTATTGTTATTGTTATTGTTATTGTTATTGTTATTGTTATTGTTATTGTTATTGTTATTGTTATTGTTATTGTTATTGTTATTGTTATTGTTATTGTTATTGTTATTGTTATTGTTATTGTTATTGTTATTGTTATTGTTATTGTTATTGTTATTGTTATTGTTATTGTTATTGTTATTGTTATTGTTATTGTTATTGTTATTGTTATTGTTATTGTTATTGTTATTGTTATTGTTATTGTTATTGTTATTGTTATTGTTATTGTTATTGTTATTGTTATTGTTATTGTTTTTGTTATTGTTATTGTTATTGTTATTGTTATTGTTATTGTTATTGTTATTGTTATTGTTATTGTTATTGTTATTGTTATTGTTATTGTTATTGTTATTGTTATTGTTATTGTTATTGTTATTGTTATTGTTATTGTTATTGTTATTGTTATTGTTATTGTTATTGTTATTGTTATTGTTATTGTTATTGTTATTGTTATTGTTATTGTTATTGTTATTGTTATTGTTATTGTTATTGTTATTGTTATTGTTATTGTTATTGTTATTGTTTTGTTATTGTTATTGTTATTGTTATTGTTATTGTTATTGTTATTGTTATTGTTATTGTTATTGTTATTGTTATTGTTATTGTTATTGTTATTGTTATTGGTTTTTATTGTTATTGTTATTGTTATTGTTTTGTTTTTGTTATTGTTATTGTTATTGTTATTGTTATTGTTATTGTTATTGTTATTGTTATTGTTATTGTTATTGTTATTGTTATTGTATTGTTTTGTTATTGTTATTGTTATTGTTATTGTTATTGTTATGTGTTTGTTATTGTTATTGTTATTGTTATTGTTATTGTTATTGTTATGGTTATTGTTATTGTTATTGTTATTGTTATTGTTATTGTTATTGTTTTGTTATTGTTATTGTTATTGTTAGGGTGTTTGGTTATTGTTATTGTTATGGGTTTGTTTTGTTATTGTTAGTTTGGGTTTGTATTGTTTGGTTTGTTATTGGGTTTTGTTTGGGTTATTGTTATTGTTTTGGGTTTGGGTGGGGTTATTGTTTTGTTATTGGTTATTGTTATGGTGGTGTGGGTTGGGGTTGTTATTGGGGTGGGTTATTGTTATTGTTATGGGTTATTGGTTTTGTTATGGGTTGGGGTGGGGGTGGGGTTATTGTTATGTGTTATTGTTGGTGGTTATTGTTATTGTTATTGTTGGGGGTGGGGTTGGGGTTGGGGTTGGGGGGGGGTGGTGGTGGGGGTTATTGTTATTGTTGGGGGTGGGTGTGGGGGTTATTGTTATTGTTATTGTTATTGTTTTGTTATTGGTGGGGTGGGGGTGGGTGTTGTGGGTGGGGGTGGGGGTGGGGGTTGGGGGTGGGGTGGGGGTGGGGGTGTGTGTTGGGGGTGGGGGTGGGGGTGGGGGTGGGGGTGGGGGTGGGGGTGGGGGTGGGTGGTGGGGGTGGGGGTGGTGGGTGGGGGTGGGGGTGGGGGTGGGTTAGGGGTTATTGTTGGGGTTGGTTAGGGGGTGGGGGTGGGGTGGGGGTGGGGGTGGGGGTGGGGGTGGGGGTGGGGGGTGGTTGTGGGGGTGGGGGTTGGGGTGGGGGTGGGGGTGGGGGTGGGGGTGGGGGTGGGGGTGGGGGTGGGGGTGGGGGTGGGTTGTTGGGGGTGGGGGTGTGGGTGGGGGTGGGGGTTGGGGTGGGGGTGGGGTGGGGGTTGGTGGGGGTGGGGGTGGGGGTGGGGGTGGGGGTGGGGGTGGGGGTGGGGGTGGGGTTAGGGGGTATTGGTGGGGGTGTTGGTGGGGGTGGGGGTGGGGGTGGGGGTGGGGGGGTGGGGGGGGGGGGTGTGGGGTGTGGGGGGGGTGGGGGTGGTGTGGGGGTGGGGGTGGGGGTGGGGGTGGGGTTGGGGTGGGGGTGGGGTTG
>JAKKIB010000265.1:0-65000 GCA_023089585.1 Melophagus ovinus | reverse complement strand
TTGTTATTGTTATTGTTATTGTTATTGTTATTGTTATTGTTATTGTTATTGTTATTGTTATTGTTATTGTTATTGTTATTGTTATTGTTATTGTTATTGTTATTGTTATTGTTATTGTTATTGTTATTGTTATTGTTATTGTTATTGTTATTGTTATTGTTATTGTTATTGTTATTGTTATTGTTATTGTTATTGTTATTGTTATTGTTATTGTTATTGTTATTGTTATTGTTATTGTTATTGTTATTGTTATTGTTATTGTTATTGTTATTGTTATTGTTATTGTTATTGTTATTGTTATTGTTATTGTTATTGTTATTGTTATTGTTATTGTTATTGTTATTGTTATTGTTATTGTTATTGTTATTGTTATTGTTATTGTTATTGTTATTGTTATTGTTATTGTTATTGTTATTGTTATTGTTATTGTTATTGTTATTGTTATTGTTATTGTTATTGTTATTGTTATTGTTATTGTTATTGTTATTGTTATTGTTATTGTTATTGTTATTGTTATTGTTATTGTTATTGTTATTGTTATTGTTATTGTTATTGTTATTGTTATTGTTATTGTTATTGTTATTGTTATTGTTATTGTTATTGTTATTGTTATTGTTATTGTTATTGTTATTGTTATTGTTATTGTTATTGTTATTGTTATTGTTATTGTTATTGTTATTGTTATTGTTATTGTTATTGTTATTGTTATTGTTATTGTTATTGTTATTGTTATTGTTATTGTTATTGTTATTGTTATTGTTATTGTTATTGTTATTGTTATTGTTATTGTTATTGTTATTGTTATTGTTATTGTTATTGTTATTGTTATTGTTATTGTTATTGTTATTGTTATTGTTATTGTTATTGTTATTGTTATTGTTATTGTTATTGTTATTGTTATTGTTATTGTTATTGTTATTGTTATTGTTATTGTTATTGTTATTGTTATTGTTATTGTTATTGTTATTGTTATTGTTATTGTTATTGTTATTGTTATTGTTATTGTTATTGTTATTGTTATTGTTATTGTTATTGTTATTGTTTATTGTTATTGTTATTGTTATTGTTATTGTTATTGTTATTGTTATTGTTATTGTTATTGTTATTGTTATTGTTATTGTTATTGTTATTGTTATTGTTATTGTTATTGTTATTGTTATTGTTATTGTTATTGTTATTGTTATTGTTATTGTTATTGTTATTGTTATTGTTATTGTTATTGTTATTGTTATTGTTATTGTTATTGTTATTGTTATTGTTATTGTTATTGTTATTGTTTTTGTTATTGTTATTGTTATTGTTATTGTTATTGTTATTGTTATTGTTATTGTTATTGTTATTGTTATTGTTATTGTTATTGTTATTGTTATTGTTATTGTTATTGTTATTGTTATTGTTATTGTTATTGTTATTGTTATTGTTATTGTTATTGTTATTGTTATTGTTATTGTTATTGTTATTGTTATTGTTATTGTTATTGTTATTGTTATTGTTATTGTTATTGTTATTGTTATTGTTATTGTTATTGTTATTGTTATTGTTATTGTTATTGTTATTGTTATTGTTATTGTTATTGTTATTGTTATTGTTATTGTTATTGTTATTGTTATTGTTATTGTTATTGTTATTGTTATTGTTATTGTTATTGTTATTGTTATTGTTATTGTTATTGTTATTGTTATTGTTATTGTTATTGTTATTGTTATTGTTATTGTTATTGTTATTGTTATTGTTATTGTTATTGTTATTGTTATTGTTATTGTTATTGTTATTGTTATTGTTATTGTTATTGTTATTGTTATTGTTATTGTTATTGTTATTGTTATTGTTATTGTTATTGTTATTGTTATTGTTATTGTTATTGTTATTGTTATTGTTATTGTTATTGTTATTGTTATTGTTATTGTTATTGTTATTGTTATTGTTATTGTTATTGTTATTGTTATTGTTATTGTTATTGTTATTGTTATTGTTATTGTTATTGTTATTGTTATTGTTATTGTTATTGTTATTGTTATTGTTATTGTTATTGTTATTGTTATTGTTATTGTTATTGTTATTGTTATTGTTATTGTTATTGTTATTGTTATTGTTATTGTTATTGTTATTGTTATTGTTATTGTTATTGTTATTGTTATTGTTATTGTTATTGTTATTGTTATTGTTATTGTTATTGTTATTGTTATTGTTATTGTTATTGTTATTGTTATTGTTATTGTTATTGTTATTGTTATTGTTATTGTTATTGTTATTGTTATTGTTATTGTTATTGTTATTGTTATTGTTATTGTTATTGTTATTGTTATTGTTATTGTTATTGTTATTGTTATTGTTATTGTTATTGTTATTGTTATTGTTATTGTTATTGTTATTGTTTTGTTTTGTTATTGTTATTGTTATTGTTATTGTTATTGTTATTGTTATTGTTATTGTTATTGTTATTGTTATTGTTATTGTTATTGTTATTGTTATTGTTATTGTTATTGTTATTGTTATTGTTATTGTTATTGTTATTGTTATTGTTATTGTTATTGTTATTGTTATTGTTATTGTTATTGTTATTGTTATTGTTATTGTTATTGTTATTGTTTATTGTTATTGTTATTGTTATTGTTATTGTTATTGTTATTGTTATTGTTATTGTTTATTGTTATTGTTATTGTTATTGTTATTGTTATTGTTATTGTTATTGTTATTGTTATTGTTATTGTTATTGTTATTGTTATTGTTATTGTTATTGTTATTGTTATTGTTATTGTTATTGTTATTGTTATTGTTATTGTTATTGTTATTGTTATTGTTATTGTTATTGTTATTGTTATTGTTATTGTTATTGTTATTGTTATTGTTATTGTTATTGTTATTGTTATTGTTATTGTTATTGTTATTGTTATTGTTATTGTTATTGTTATTGTTATTGTTATTGTTATTGTTATTGTTATTGTTATTGTTATTGTTATTGTTATTGTTATTGTTATTGTTATTGTTATTGTTATTGTTATTGTTATTGTTATTGTTATTGTTATTGTTATTGTTATTGTTATTGTTATTGTTATTGTTATTGTTATTGTTATTGTTATTGTTATTGTTATTGTTATTGTTATTGTTTATTGTTATTGTTATTGTTATTGTTATTGTTATTGTTATTGTTATTGTTATTGTTATTGTTATTGTTATTGTTATTGTTATTGTTATTGTTATTGTTATTGTTATTGTTATTGTTATTGTTATTGTTATTGTTATTGTTATTGTTATTGTTATTGTTATTGTTATTGTTATTGTTATTGTTATTGTTATTGTTATTGTTATTGTTATTGTTATTGTTATTGTTATTGTTATTGTTATTGTTATTGTTATTGTTATTGTTATTGTTATTGTTATTGTTATTGTTATTGTTATTGTTATTGTTATTGTTATTGTTATTGTTATTGTTATTGTTATTGTTATTGTTATTGTTATTGTTATTGTTATTGTTATTGTTATTGTTATTGTTATTGTTATTGTTATTGTTATTGTTATTGTTATTGTTATTGTTATTGTTATTGTTATTGTTATTGTTATTGTTATTGTTATTGTTATTGTTATTGTTATTGTTATTGTTATTGTTATTGTTATTGTTATTGTTATTGTTATTGTTATTGTTATTGTTATTGTTATTGTTATTGTTATTGTTATTGTTATTGTTATTGTTATTGTTATTGTTATTGTTATTGTTATTGTTATTGTTATTGTTATTGTTATTGTTATTGTTATTGTTATTGTTATTGTTATTGTTATTGTTATTGTTATTGTTATTGTTATTGTTATTGTTATTGTTATTGTTATTGTTATTGTTATTGTTATTGTTATTGTTATTGTTATTGTTTTTGTTATTGTTATTGTTATTGTTATTGTTATTGTTATTGTTATTGTTATTGTTATTGTTATTGTTATTGTTATTGTTATTGTTATTGTTATTGTTATTGTTATTGTTATTGTTATTGTTATTGTTATTGTTATTGTTATTGTTATTGTTATTGTTATTGTTATTGTTATTGTTATTGTTATTGTTATTGTTATTGTTATTGTTATTGTTATTGTTATTGTTATTGTTTATTGTTATTGTTATTGTTATTGTTATTGTTATTGTTATTGTTATTGTTATTGTTATTGTTATTGTTATTGTTATTGTTATTGTTATTGTTATTGTTATTGTTATTGTTATTGTTATTGTTATTGTTATTGTTATTGTTATTGTTATTGTTATTGTTATTGTTATTGTTATTGTTATTGTTATTGTTATTGTTATTGTTATTGTTATTGTTATTGTTATTGTTATTGTTATTGTTATTGTTATTGTTATTGTTATTGTTATTGTTATTGTTATTGTTATTGTTATTGTTATTGTTATTGTTATTGTTATTGTTATTGTTATTGTTATTGTTATTGTTATTGTTATTGTTATTGTTATTGTTATTGTTATTGTTATTGTTATTGTTATTGTTATTGTTATTGTTATTGTTATTGTTATTGTTATTGTTATTGTTATTGTTATTGTTATTGTTATTGTTATTGTTATTGTTATTGTTATTGTTATTGTTATTGTTATTGTTATTGTTATTGTTATTGTTATTGTTATTGTTATTGTTATTGTTATTGTTATTGTTATTGTTATTGTTATTGTTATTGTTATTGTTATTGTTATTGTTATTGTTATTGTTATTGTTATTGTTATTGTTATTGTTATTGTTATTGTTATTGTTATTGTTATTGTTATTGTTATTGTTATTGTTATTGTTATTGTTTGTTATTGTTATTGTTATTGTTATTGTTATTGTTATTGTTATTGTTATGTTAGTTATTGTTATTGTTATTGTTATTGTTATTGTTATTGTTATTGTTATTGTTATTGTTATTGTTATTGTTATTGTTATTGTTATTGTTATTGTTATTGTTATTGTTATTGTTATTGTTATTGTTATTGTTATTGTTATTGTTATTGTTATTGTTATTGTTATTGTTATTGTTATTGTTATTGTTATTGTTATTGTTATTGTTATTGTTATTGTTATTGTTATTGTTATTGTTATTGTTATTGTTATTGTTATTGTTATTGTTATTGTTATTGTTATTGTTATTGTTATTGTTATTTTTATTGTTATTGTTATTGTTATTGTTATTGTTATTGTTATTGTTATTGTTATTGTTATTGTTATTGTTATTGTTATTGTTATTGTTATTGTTATTGTTATTGTTATTGTTATTGTTATTGTTATTGTTATTGTTATTGTTATTGTTATTGTTATTGTTATTGTTGTTATTGTTATTGTTATTGTTATTGTTATTGTTATTGTTATTGTTATTGTTATTGTTATTGTTATTGTTATTGTTATTGTTATTGTTATTGTTATTGTTATTGTTATTGTTATTGTTATTGTTATTGTTATTGTTATTGTTATTGTTATTGTTATTGTTATTGTTATTGTTATTGTTATTGTTATTGTTATTGTTATTGTTATTGTTATTGTTATTGTTATTGTTATTGTTATTGTTATTGTTATTGTTATTGTTATTGTTATTTTTATTGTTATTGTTATTGTTATTGTTATTGTTATTGTTATTGTTATTGTTATTGTTATTGTTATTGTTATTGTTATTGTTATTGTTATTGTTATTGTTATTGTTATTGTTATTGTTATTGTTATTGTTATTGTTATTGTTATTGTTATTGTTATTGTTATTGTTATTGTTATTGTTATTGTTATTGTTATTGTTATTGTTATTGTTATTGTTATTGTTATTGTTATTGTTATTGTGTTATTGTTATTGTTATTGTTATTGTTATTGTTATTGTTATTGTTATTGTTATTGTTATTGTTATTGTTATTGTTATTGTTATTGTTATTGTTATTGTTATTGTTATTGTTATTGTTATTGTTATTGTTATTGTTATTGTTATTGTTATTTTTTATTGTTATTGTTATTGTTATTGTTATTGTTATTGTTATTGTTATTGTTATTGTTATTGTTATTGTTATTGTTATTGTTATTGTTATTGTTATTGTTATTGTTATTGTTATTGTTATTGTTATTGTTATTGTTATTGTTATTGTTATTGTTATTGTTATTGTTATTGTTATTGTTATTGTTATTGTTATTGTTATTGTTATTGTTATTGTTATTGTTAGTTTGTTATTGTTATTGTTTATTGTTATTGTTATTGTTATTGTTATTGTTATTGTTATTGTTATTGTTATTGTTATTGTTATTGTTATTGTTATTGTTATTGTTATTGTTATTGTTATTGTTATTGTTATTGTTATTGTTATTGTTATTGTTATTGTTATTGTTATTGTTATTGTTATTGTTATTGTTATTGTTATTGTTATTGTTATTGTTATTGTTATTGTTATTGTTATTGTTTATTGTTATTGTTATTGTTATTGTTATTTGTTATTGTTATTGTTATTGTTATTGTTATTGTTATTGTTATTGTTATTGTTATTGTTATTGTATTATTGTATTGTTATTGTTATTGTTATTGTTATTGTTATTGTTATTGTTTATTGTTATTGTTATTGTTATTGTTATTGTTATTGTTATTGTTATTGTTATTGTTATTGTTATTGTTATTGTTATTGTTATTGTTATTGTTTTATTGTTATTGTTATTGTTATTGTTATTGTTATTGTTATTGTTATTGTTATTGTTATTGTTATTGTTATTGTTATTGTTATTGTTATTGTTATTGTTATTGTTATTGTTATTGTTATTGTTATTGTTATTGTTATTGTTATTGTTATTGTTATTGTTTATTGTTATTGTTATTGTTTATTGTTATTGTTATTGTTATTGTTATTGTTATTGTTATTGTTATTGTTATTGTTATTGTTATTGTTATTGTTATTGTTATTGTTATTGTTATTGTTATTGTTATTGTTATTGTTATTGTTATTGTTATTGTTATTGTTTTATTGTTATTGTTATTGTTATTGTTATTGTTATTGTTATTGTTATTGTTATTGTTATATTGTTATTGTTATTGTTATTGTTATTGTTATTGTTATTGTTTATTGTTATTGTTATTGTTATTGTTATTGTTATTGTTATTGTTATTGTTATTGTTATTGTTATTGTTATTGTTATTGTTATTGTTATTGTTATTGTTATTGTTATTGTTATTGTTATTGTTATTGTTATTGTTATTGTTATTGTTATTGTTATTGTTATTGTTATTGTATTGTATTGTTATGTTATTGTTATTGTTATTGTTATTGTTATTGTTATTGTTATTGTTATTGTTATTGTTATTGTTATTGTTATTGTTATTGTTATTGTTATTGTTATTGTTATTGTTATTGTTATTGTTATTGTTATTGTTATTGTTTTATTGTTATTGTTATTGTTATTGTTATTGTTATTGTTATTGTTATTGTTATTGTTATTGTTTTATTGTTATTGTTATTGTTATTGTTATTGTTATTGTTATTGTTATTGTTATTGTTATTGTTATTGTTATTGTTATTGTTATTGTTATTGTTATTGTTATTGTTATTGTTATTGTTATTGTTATTGTTATTGTTATTGTTATTGTTATTGTTATTGTTATTGTTATTGTTATTGTTATTGTGTTATTGTTATTGTTATTGTTATTGTTATTGTTATTGTTATTGTTTTTATTGTTATTGTTATTGTTATTGTTTATTGTTATTGTTATTGTTATTGTTATTGTTTTATTGTTATTGTTATTGTTATTGTTATTGTTATTGTTTATTGTTATTGTTATTGTTATTGTTATTGTTATTGTTATTGTTATTGTTATTGTTATTGTTATTGTTATTGTTATTGTTATTGTTATTGTTATTGTTTTATTGTTATTGTTATTGTTATTGTTATTGTTATTGTTATTGTTATTGTTATTGTTATTGTTATTGTTATTGTTATTGTTATTGTTATTGTTATTGTTATTGTTATTGTTATTGTTATTGTTATTGTTATTGTTATTGTTATTGTTATTGTTATTGTTATTGTTATTGTTATTGTTATTGTTATTGTTATTGTTATTGTTATTGTTATTGTTTATTGTTATTGTTATTGTTATTGTTATTGTTATTGTTATTGTTATTGTTTATTGTTATTGTTATTGTTATTGTTATTGTTATTGTTATTGTTTGTTTTGTTATTTGTTATTGTTATTGTTATTGTTATTGTTATTTGTTATTGTTATTGTTATTGTTATTGTTATTGTTATTGTTATTGTTATTGTTATTGTTATTGTTATTGTTATTGTTATTGTTATTGTTATTGTTATTGTTATTGTTATTGTTATTGTTATTGTTATTGTTATTGTTATTGTTATTGTTATTGTTATTGTTATTGTTATTGTTATTGTTATTGTTATTGTTATTGTTATTGTTATTGTTATTGTTATTGTTATTGTTATTGTTATTGTTATTGTTATTGTTTATTGTTATTGTTATTGTTATTGTTATTGTTATTGTTATTGTTATTGTTATTGTTATTGTTATTGTTATTGTTATTGTTATTGTTATTGTTATTGTTATTGTTTATTGTTATTGTTATTGTTATTGTTATTGTTATTGTTATTGTTATTGTTATTGTTATTGTTATTGTTATTGTTATTGTTATTGTTATTGTTATTGTTATTGTTTATTGTTATTGTTATTGTTATTGTTATTGTTATTGTTATTGTTATTGTTATTGTTATTGTTATTGTTATTGTTATTGTTATTGTTATTGTTATTGTTATTGTTATTGTTATTGTTATTGTTATTGTTATTGTTATTGTTATTGTTATTGTTATTGTTATTGTTATTGTTATTGTTATTGTTATTGTTTATTGTTATTGTTTATTGTTATTGTTATTGTTATTGTTATTGTTATTGTTATTGTTATTGTTATTGTTATTGTTATTATTGTTATTGTTATTGTTATTGTTATTGTTATTGTTATTGTTATTGTTATTGTTATTGTTATTGTTATTGTTATTGTTATTGTTATTGTTATTGTTATTGTTATTGTTATTGTTATTGTTATTGTTATTGTTATTGTTATTGTTATTGTTATTGTTATTGTTATTGTTATTGTTATTGTTATTGTTATTGTTATTGTTATTGTTATTGTTATTGTTATTGTTATTGTTATTGTTATTGTTATTGTTATTGTTATTGTTATTGTTATTGTTATTGTTATTGTTATTGTTATTGTTATTGTTATTGTTATTGTTATTGTTATTGTTATTGTTATTGTTATTGTTATTGTTATTGTTTTATTGTTATTGTTATTGTTATTGTTATTGTTATTGTTATTGTTATTGTTATTGTTATTGTTATTGTTATTGTTATTGTTATTGTTATTGTTATTGTTATTGTTATTGTTATTGTTATTGTTTTATTGTTATTGTTATTGTTATTGTTATTGTTATTGTTATTGTTATTGTTATTGTTATTGTTATTGTTTTATTGTTATTGTTATTGTTATTGTTATTGTTATTGTTATTGTTATTGTTATTGTTTTGTTATTGTTTATTGTTATTGTTATTGTTATTGTTATTGTTATTGTTATTGTTATTGTTATTGTTATTGTTATTGTTATTGTTATTGTTATTGTTATTGTTATTGTTATTGTATTGTTATTGTTATTGTTATTGTTATTGTTATTGTTATTGTTATTGTTATTGTTATTGTTATTGTTATTGTTATTATTTATTGTTATTGTTATTGTTATTGTTATTGTTATTGTTATTGTTATTGTTATTGTTATTGTTATTGTTATTGTTATTGTTATTGTTATTGTTATTGTTATTGTTATTGTTATTGTTATTGTTATTGTTATTGTTATTGTTATTGTTTATTGTTATTGTTATTGTTTATTGTTATTGTTATTGTTATTGTTATTGTTATTGTTATTGTTATTGTTATTGTTATTGTTATTGTTATTGTTATTGTTATTGTTATTGTTATTGTTATTGTTATTGTTATTGTTATTGTTATTGTTATTGTTATTGTTATTGTTATTGTTATTGTTATTGTTATTGTTATTTTGTTATTGTTATTGTTATTGTTATTGTTATTGTTATTGTTATTGTTATTGTTTTATTGTTATTGTTATTGTTATTGTTATTGTTATTGTTATTGTTATTGTTATTGTTATTGTTATTGTTATTGTTATTGTTTATTGTTATTGTTATTGTTATTGTTATTGTTTATTGTTATTGTTATTGTTATTGTTATTGTTATTGTTATTGTTATTGTTATTGTTATTGTTATTGTTATTGTTATTGTTATTGTTATTGTTATTGTTATTGTTATTGTTATTGTTTATTGTTATTGTTATTGTTATTGTTATTGTTATTGTTATTGTTATTGTTATTGTTATTGTTATTGTTATTGTTATTGTTATTGTTATTGTTATTGTTATTGTTATTGTTATTGTTATTGTTATTGTTATTGTTATTGTTATTGTTATTGTTATTGTTATTGTTATTGTTATTGTTATTGTTATGTTATTGTTATTGTTATTGTTATTGTTATTGTTATTGTTATTGTTATTGTTATTGTTATTGTTATTGTTATTGTTTATTGTTATTGTTATTGTTATTGTTATTGTTATTGTTATTGTTATTGTTATTGTTATTGTTATTGTTATTGTTATTGTTATTGTTATTGTTATTGTTATTGTTATTGTTATTGTTTATTGTTATTGTTATTGTTATTGTTATTGTTATTGTTATTGTTATTGTTATTGTTATTGTTTATTGTTATTGTTATTGTTATTGTTATTGTTATTGTTATTGTTATTGTTATTGTTATTGTTATTGTTATTGTTATTGTTATGTGTTATTGTTATTGTTATTGTTATTTGTTATTGTTATTGTTATTGTTATTGTTATTGTTATTGTTATTGTTATTGTTATTGTTATTGTTATTGTTATTGTTATTGTTATTGTTATTGTTATTGTTATTGTTATTGTTATTGTTATTGTTATTGTTATTGTTATTGTTATTGTTATTGTTATTGTTATTGTTATTGTTATTGTTATTGTTATTGTTATTGTTATTGTTATTGTTATTGTTATTGTTATTGTTATTGTTATTGTTATTGTTATTGTTATTGTTATTGTTATTGTTATTGTTATTGTTATTGTTATTGTTATTGTTATTGTTATTGTTATTGTTTATTGTTATTGTTTTATTGTTATTGTTATTGTTATTGTTATTGTTATTGTTATTGTTATTGTTATGTTATTGTTATTGTTATTGTTATTGTTATTGTTATTGTTATTGTTATTGTTATTGTTATTGTTATTGTTATTGTTATTGTTATTGTTATTGTTATTGTTATTGTTATTGTTATTGTTATTGTTATTGTTATTGTTATTGTTATTGTTATTGTTATTGTTATTGTTATTGTTATTGTTATTGTTATTGTTATTGTTATTGTTATTGTTATTGTTATTGTTATTGTTATTGTTATTGTTATTGTTATTGTTATTGTTATTGTTATTGTTATTGTTATTGTTATTGTTATTGTTATTGTTATTGTTTATTGTTATTGTTATTGTTATTGTTATTGTTATTGTTATTGTTTATTGTTATTGTTATTGTTATTGTTATTGTTATTGTTTATTGTTATTGTTATTGTTATTGTTATTGTTATTGTTATTGTTATTGTTATTGTTATTGTTATTGTTATTGTTATTGTTATTGTTATTGTTATTGTTATTGTTATTGTTATTGTTATTGTTATTGTTATTGTTATTGTTATTGTTATTGTTATTGTTATTGTTATTGTTATTGTTATTGTTATTGTTATTGTTATTGTTATTGTTATTGTTATTGTTATTGTTATTGTTATTGTTATTGTTATTGTTATTGTTATTGTTATTGTTATTGTTATTGTTATTGTTATTGTTATTGTTATTGTTATTGTTATTGTTATTGTTATTGTTATTGTTATGTTATTGTTATTGTTATTGTTATTGTTATTGTTATTGTTATTGTTATTGTTATTGTTATTGTTATTGTTATTGTTATTGTTATTGTTATTGTTATTGTTATTGTTATTGTTATTGTTATTGTTATTGTTATTGTTATTGTTATTGTTATTGTTATTGTTATTGTTATTGTTATTGTTATTGTTATTGTTATTGTTATTGTTATTGTTATTGTTATTGTTATTGTTATTGTTATTGTTATTGTTATTGTTATTGTTATTGTTATTGTTATTGTTATTGTTATTGTTATTGTTATTGTTATTGTTATTGTTATTGTTATTGTTATTGTTATTGTTATTGTTATTGTTATTGTTATTGTTATTGTTATTGTTATTGTTATTGTTATTGTTATTGTTATTGTTATTGTTATTGTTATTGTTATTGTTATTGTTATTGTTATTGTTATTGTTATTGTTATTGTTATTGTTATTGTTATTGTTATTGTTATTGTTATTGTTATTGTTATTGTTTTGTTATTGTTATTGTTATTGTTATTGTTATTGTTATTGTTATTGTTATTGTTATTGTTATTGTTATTGTTATTGTTTATTGTTATTGTTATTGTTATTGTTATTGTTATGTTATTGTTATTGTTATTGTTATTGTTATTGTTATTGTTATTGTTATTGTTATTGTTATTGTTATTGTTATTGTTATTGTTATTGTTATTGTTATTGTTATTGTTATTGTTATTGTTATTGTTATTGTTATTGTTATTGTTATTGTTATTGTTATTGTTATATTGTTATTGTTATTGTTATTGTTATTGTTATTGTTATTGTTATTGTTATTGTTATTGTTATTGTTATTGTTATTGTTATTGTTATTGTTATTGTTATTGTTATTGTTATTGTTATTGTTATTGTTATTGTTATTGTTATTGTTATTGTTATTGTTATTGTTATTGTTATTGTTATTGTTATTGTTATTGTTATTGTTATTGTTATTGTTATTGTTATTGTTATTGTTATTGTTATTGTTATTGTTATTTTTTATTGTTATTGTTATTGTTATTGTTATTGTTATTGTTATTGTTATTGTTATTGTTATTGTTATTGTTATTGTTATTGTTATTGTTATTGTTATTGTTATTGTTATTGTTATTGTTTATGTTATTGTTATTGTTATTGTTATTGTTATTGTTATTGTTATTGTTATTGTTATTGTTATTGTTATTGTTATTGTTATTGTTATTGTTATTGTTATTGTTATTGTTATTGTTATTGTTATTGTTATTGTTATTGTTATTGTTATTGTTATTGTTATTGTTATTGTTATTGTTATTGTTATTGTTATTGTTATTGTTATTGTTATTGTTATTGTTATTGTTATTGTTATTGTTATTGTTATTGTTATTGTTATTGTTATTGTTATTGTTATTGTTATTGTTATTGTTATTGTTATTGTTATTGTTATTGTTATTGTTATTGTTATTGTTATTGTTATTGTTATTGTTATTGTTATTGTTATTGTTATTGTTATTGTTATTGTTATTGTTATTGTTATTGTTATTGTTATTGTTTTGTTTATTGTTATTGTTATTGTTATTGTTATTGTTATTGTTATTGTTTATTGATTGTTATTGTTATTGTTATTGTTATTGTTATTGTTATTGTTATTGTTATTGTTATTGTTATTGTTATTGTTATTGTTATTGTTATTGTTATTGTTATTGTTATTGTTATTGTTATTGTTATTGTTATTGTTATTGTTATTGTTATTGTTATTGTTATTGTTATTGTTTATTGTTATTGTTATTGTTATTGTTATTGTTATTGTTATTGTTTATTTGTGTTTTGTTATTGTTATTGTTTTATTGTTATTGTTATTGTTATTGTTTTTGTTATTGTTATTGTTATTGTTATTGTTATTGTTATTGTTATTGTTATTGTTATTGTTATTGTTATTGTTATTGTTATTGTTATTGTTATTGTTTTGTTATTGTTATTGTTATTGTTATTGTTATTGTTATTGTTATTGTTATTGTTATTGTTATTGTTATTGTTATTGTTATTGTTATTGTTATTGTTATTGTTATTGTTATTGTTATTGTTATTGTTATTGTTATTGTTATTGTTATTGTTATTGTTATTGTTATTGTATTGTTTTTTTGTTATTGTTATTGTTATTGTTATTGTTATTGTTATTGTTATTGTTATTGTTATTGTTATTGTTATTGTTATTGTTATTGTTATTGTTATTGTTATTGTTATTGTTATTGTTATTGTTATTGTTATTGTTATTGTTATTGTTATTGTTATTGTTATTGTTATTGTTATTGTTATTGTTATTGTTCTGTTATTGTTATTGTTATTGTTATTGTTATTGTTTTGTTATTGTTATTGTTATTGTTATTGTTATTGTTATTGTTATTGTTTTGTTATTGTTATTGTTATTTTTTATTGTTATTGTTTATTTTTATTTATATTGTTATTGATTGTTATTGTTATTGTTATTGTTATTGTTATTTGTTATTGTTATTGTTATTGTTATTATTGTTATTGTTATTGTTATTGTTATTGTTATTGTTATTGTTATTGTTATTGTTATTTTTATTTTATTGTTATTGTTATTTATTGTTATTTTATTGTTATTGTTATTGTTATTGTTATTGTTATTGTTATTGTATATTTATTGTTATTGTTGTTATATTGTTATTGTTATTGTTATTGTTATTGTTATTGTTATTGTTATTGTTATTGTTATTGTTATTGTTATTGTTATTGTTATTGTTATTGTTTATTTTATTTTTATTATTATAATTATTATTAATATTTATTGTTATTACATTGTTATTGTTATTTTATTGTTATTTGTTATTGTTATTGTTATTGTTATTGTTATTGTTATTGTTATTGTTATTGTTATTTTTATTTTTATTGTTTATTGTTATTGTTATTTGTTTTTATTTAATTGTTGTTATTGTTATTGTTATTGTTATTGTTATTGTTATTGTTACATTATTTATATTTTATTGTTATTATATTGTTATTTTTTATTTTAATGTTATTGTTATTTAATTGTTACTTATTTTATTTTATTTATTGTTATTGTTATTGTTATTATTTTTTATATTTTATTATGTTATTGTATTGTTATTTTATTGTTCTTGTTATTGTTTATTTATTGTTATATTGTTATTATATTGTTATTTGTTATTGTTATTGTTATTGTTATTATTGTTATTGTTTGTTATTGTTTATTGTTATGTTTATTTGTTATTATTATTTTAATTATTATTATTATTATATGTTTATTATTACAATAACTTGTATTGTTATTGTTATTTTATTGTTATTGTTATATGTTATTGTTATTGTTATTGTGTTATTGTATTGTTTATTGTTATTGTTATTGTTATGTTATTGTTATGTTATTGTTATTTATTATTTATTGTTATATTGTTATTTATATTGTTATTGTTATTGTTATTGTTTATTGTTATTGTTTATTGTTGTTATTGTATGTTTTTATTATTATATTATTATTATTATTATTTATTGTTATTGTTATTGTTATTGTTATTGTTATTGTTATTGTTATTGTTATTGTATTGTTATTGTTATTGTTATGTTGTTATGTATTGTTATTGTTATTGTTATTGTTATTGTTTATTGTTATTGTTATTGTTATTGTTATTGTTATTGTTATTTGTTATTGTTATTGTTATTGTTATTGTTATTGTTATTGTTATTGTTATTGTTATTGTTATTGTTATTGTTATTGTTATTGTTATTGTTATTGTTATTGTTATTGTTATTGTTATTGTTATTGTTATTGTTATTGTTATTGTTATTGTTATTGTTATTGTTATTGTTATTGTTATTGTTATTGTTATTGTTATTGTTATTGTTATTGTTATTGTTATTGTTATTGTTATTGTTATTGTTATTGTTATTGTTATTGTTATTGTTATTGTTATTGTTATTTTATTGTTATTGTTATTGTTATTGTTATTGTTATTGTTATTGTTATTGTTATTGTTATTGTTATTGTTATTTTTATTGTTATTGTTATTGTTATTGTTATTGTTATTGTTATTGTTATTGTTATTGTTATTGTTATTGTTATTGTTATTGTTATTGTTATTGTTTATTGTTATTGTTATTGTTATTGTTATTGTTATTGTTATTGTTATTGTTATTGTTATTGTTATTGTTATTGTTTATTGTTATTGTTATTGTTATTGTTATTGTTATTGTTATTGTTATTGTTATTGTTATTGTTATTGTTATTGTTATTGTTATTGTTATTGTTATTGTTATTGTTATTGTTATTGTTATTGTTATTGTTATTGTTATTGTTTATTGTTATTGTTATTGTTATTGTTATTGTTATTGTTATTGTTATTGTTATTGTTATTGTTATTGTTATTTGTTATTGTTATTGTTATTGTTATTGTTATTGTTATTGTTTATTGTTATTGTTATTGTTATTGTTATTGTTATTGTTATTGTTATTGTTATTGTTATTGTTATTGTTATTGTTATTGTTATTGTTATTGTTATTGTTATTGTTATTGTTATTGTTATTGTTTATTGTTATTGTTATTGTTATTGTTATTGTTATTGTTATTGTTATTGTTATTGTTATTGTTATTGTTATTGTTATTGTTATTGTTATTGTTATTGTTATTGATTGTTTTATTGTTATTGTTATTGTTATTGTTATTGTTATTGTTATTGTTATTGTTATTGTTATTGTTATTGTTATTGTTATTGTTATTGTTATTGTTTATTGTTATTGTTATTGTTATTGTTATTGTTATTGTTATTGTTATTGTTATTGTTATTGTTATTGTTATTGTTATTGTTATTGTTATTGTTATTGTTATTGTTATTGTTATTGTTATTGTTATTGTTATTGTTATTGTTATTGTTATTGTTATTGTTATTGTTATTGTTATTGTTATTGTTATTGTTATTGTTATTGTTATTGTTATTGTTTATTGTTATTGTTATTGTGTTATTGTTATTGTTATTGTTATTGTTATTGTTATTGTTATTGTTATTGTTATTGTTATTGTTATTGTTATTGTTATTGTTATTGTTATTGTTATTGTTATTGTTATTGTTATTGTTATTGTTATTGTTATTGTTATTGTTATTGTTATTGTTATTGTTATTGTTATTGTTATTGTTTATTGTTATTGTTATTGTTATTGTTATTGTTAATTGTTATTGTTATTGTTATTGTTATTGTTATTGTTATTGTTATTGTTATTGTTATTGTTATTGTTATTGTTATTGTTATTGTTTATTGTTATTGTTATTGTTATTGTTATTGTTATTGTTATTGTTATTGTTATTGTTATTGTTATTGTTATTGTTATTGTTATTGTTATTGTTATTGTTATTGTTATTGTTATTGTTATTGTTATTGTTATTGTTATTGTTATTGTTATTGTTATTGTTATTGTTATTGTTATTGTTATTGTTATTGTTATTGTTATTGTTATTGTTATTGTTATTGTTATTGTTATTGTTATTGTTATTGTTTATTGTTATTGTTATTGTTATTGTTATTGTTATTGTTATTGTTTATTGTTATTGTTATTGTTATTGTTATTGTTATTGTTATTGTTATTGTTATTGTTATTGTTATTGTTATTGTTATTGTTATTGTTATTGTTATTGTTATTGTTATTGTTATTGTTATTGTTATTGTTATTGTTATTGTTATTGTTATTGTTATTGTTTATTGTTATTGTTATTGTTATTGTTATTGTTATTGTTATTGTTATTGTTATTGTTATTGTTATTGTTATTGTTATTGTTATTGTTATTGTTATTGTTATTGTTATTGTTATTGTTATTGTTATTGTTATTGTTTATTGTTATTGTTATTGTTATTGTTATTGTTATTGTTATTGTTATTGTTATTGTTATTGTTATTGTTATTGTTATTGTTATTGTTATTGTTATTGTTATTGTTATTGTTATTGTTATTGTTATTGTTATTGTTATTGTTATTGTTATTGTTATTGTTATTGTTATTGTTATTGTTATTGTTATTGTTATTGTTTATTGTTATTGTTATTGTTATTGTTATTGTTATTGTTATTGTTATTGTTATTGTTATTGTTATTGTTATTGTTATTGTTATTGTTATTGTTATTGTTATTGTTATTGTTATTGTTATTGTTATTGTTATTGTTATTGTTATTGTTATTGTTATTGTTATTGTTATTGTTATTGTTATTGTTATTGTTATTGTTATTGTTATTGTTATTGTTATTGTTATTGTTATTGTTATTGTTATTGTTATTGTTATTGTTATTGTTATTGTTATTGTTATTGTTATTGTTATTGTTATTGTTATTGTTTATTTTTTTATTGTTTTATTGTTATTGTTATTGTTATTGTTATTGTTATTGTTATTGTTATTGTTATTGTTATTGTTATTGTTATTGTTATTGTTATTATTTTATTGTTATTGTTATTGTTATTGTTATTGTTATTGTTATTGTTATTGTTATTGTTATTGTTATTGTTATTGTTATTGTTATTGTTATTGTTATTGTTATTGTTATTTTTGTTATTGTTATTGTTATTGTTATTGTTTTATTGTTATTGTTATTGTTATTGTTATTGTTATTGTTATTGTTATTGTTATTGTTATTGTTATTGTTATTGTTATTGTTATTGTTATTGTTATTGTTATTGTTATTGTTATTGTTATTGTTATTGTTATTGTTATTGTTATTGTTTTATTGTTATTGTTATTGTTATTGTTATTGTTATTGTTATTGTTATTGTTATTGTTATTGTTATTGTTTTTTATTGTTATTGTTATTGTTATTGTTATTGTTATTGTTATTGTTATTGTTATTGTTATTGTTATTGTTATTGTTATTGTTATTGTTATTGTTATTGTTATTGTTATTGTTATTGTTATTGTTATTGTTATTGTTATTGTTATTGTTATTGTTATTGTTATTGTTATTGTTATTGTTATTGTTTTATTGTTATTGTTATTGTTATTGTTATTGTTATTGTTATTGTTATTGTTTATTGTTATTGTTATTGTTATTGTTATTGTTATTGTTATTGTTATTGTTATTGTTATTGTTATTGTTATTGTTATTGTTTATTGTTATTGTTATTGTTATTGTTATTGTTATTGTTATTGTTATTGTTATTGTTATTGTTATTGTTATTGTTATTGTTATTGTTATTGTTATTGTTATTGTTATTGTTATTGTTATTGTTATTGTTATTGTTATTGTTATTGTTATTGTTATTGTTATTGTTATTGTTATTGTTATTGTTATTGTTATTGTTATTGTTATTGTTATTGTTATTGTTATTGTTATTGTTATTGTTATTGTTATTGTTATTGTTATTGTTATTGTTATTGTTATTGTTATTGTTATTGTTATTGTTATTGTTATTGTTATTGTTATTGTTATTGTTATTGTTATTGTTATTGTTATTGTTATTGTTATTGTTATTGTTATTGTTATTGTTATTGTTATTGTTATTGTTATTGTTATTGTTATTGTTATTGTTATTGTTATTGTTATTGTTATTGTTATTGTTATTGTTATTGTTATTGTTATTGTTATTGTTATTGTTATTGTTATTGTTATTGTTATTGTTATTGTTATTGTTATTGTTATTGTTATTGTTATTGTTATTGTTATTGTTATTGTTATTGTTATTGTTATTGTTATTGTTATTGTTATTGTTATTGTTATTGTTATTGTTATTGTTATTGTTATTGTTATTGTTATTGTTATTGTTATTGTTATTGTTATTGTTATTGTTATTGTTATTGTTATTGTTATTGTTATTGTTATTGTTATTGTTATTGTTATTGTTATTGTTATTGTTATTGTTATTGTTATTGTTATTGTTATTGTTATTGTTATTGTTATTGTTATTGTTATTGTTATTGTTATTGTTATTGTTATTGTTATTGTTATTGTTATTGTTATTGTTATTGTTATTGTTATTGTTATTGTTATTGTTATTGTTATTGTTATTGTTATTGTTATTGTTATTGTTATTGTTATTGTTATTGTTATTGTTATTGTTATTGTTATTGTTATTGTTATTGTTATTGTTATTGTTATTGTTATTGTTATTGTTATTGTTATTGTTATTGTTATTGTTATTGTTATTGTTATTGTTATTGTTATTGTTATTGTTATTGTTATTGTTATTGTTATTGTTATTGTTATTGTTATTGTTATTGTTATTGTTATTGTTTATTGTTATTGTTATTGTTATTGTTATTGTTATTGTTATTGTTATTGTTATTGTTATTGTTATTGTTATTGTTATTGTTATTGTTATTGTTATTGTTATTGTTATTGTTATTGTTATTGTTATTGTTATTGTTATTGTTATTGTTATTGTTATTGTTATTGTTATTGTTATTGTTATTGTTATTGTTATTGTTATTGTTATTGTTATTGTTATTGTTATTGTTATTGTTATTGTTATTGTTATTGTTATTGTTATTGTTATTGTTATTGTTATTGTTATTGTTATTGTTATTGTTATTGTTATTGTTATTGTTATTGTTATTGTTATTGTTATTGTTATTGTTATTGTTATTGTTATTGTTATTGTTATTGTTATTGTTATTGTTATTGTTATTGTTATTGTTATTGTTATTGTTATTGTTATTGTTATTGTTATTGTTATTGTTATTGTTATTGTTATTGTTATTGTTATTGTTATTGTTATTGTTATTGTTATTGTTATTGTTATTGTTATTGTTATTGTTATTGTTATTGTTATTGTTATTGTTATTGTTATTGTTATTGTTATTGTTATTGTTATTGTTATTGTTATTGTTATTGTTATTGTTATTGTTATTGTTATTGTTATTGTTATTGTTATTGTTATTGTTATTGTTATTGTTATTGTTATTGTTATTGTTATTGTTATTGTTATTGTTATTGTTATTGTTATTGTTATTGTTATTGTTATTGTTATTGTTATTGTTATTGTTATTGTTATTGTTATTGTTATTGTTATTGTTATTGTTATTGTTATTGTTATTGTTATTGTTATTGTTATTGTTATTGTTATTGTTATTGTTATTGTTATTGTTATTGTTATTGTTATTGTTATTGTTATTGTTATTGTTATTGTTATTGTTATTGTTATTGTTATTGTTATTGTTATTGTTATTGTTATTGTTATTGTTATTGTTATTGTTATTGTTATTGTTATTGTTATTGTTATTGTTATTGTTATTGTTATTGTTATTGTTATTGTTATTGTTATTGTTATTGTTATTGTTATTGTTATTGTTATTGTTATTGTTATTGTTATTGTTATTGTTATTGTTATTGTTATTGTTATTGTTATTGTTATTGTTATTGTTATTGTTATTGTTATTGTTATTGTTATTGTTATTGTTATTGTTATTGTTATTGTTATTGTTATTGTTATTGTTATTGTTATTGTTATTGTTATTGTTATTGTTATTGTTATTGTTATTGTTATTGTTATTGTTATTGTTATTGTTATTGTTATTGTTATTGTTATTGTTATTGTTATTGTTATTGTTATTGTTATTGTTATTGTTATTGTTATTGTTATTGTTATTGTTATTGTTATTGTTATTGTTATTGTTATTGTTATTGTTATTGTTATTGTTATTGTTATTGTTATTGTTATTGTTATTGTTATTGTTATTGTTATTGTTATTGTTATTGTTATTGTTATTGTTATTGTTATTGTTATTGTTATTGTTATTGTTATTGTTATTGTTATTGTTATTGTTATTGTTATTGTTATTGTTATTGTTATTGTTATTGTTATTGTTTATTGTTATTGTTATTGTTATTGTTATTGTTATTGTTATTGTTATTGTTATTGTTATTGTTATTGTTATTGTTATTGTTATTGTTATTGTTATTGTTATTGTTATTGTTATTGTTATTGTTATTGTTATTGTTATTGTTATTGTTATTGTTATTGTTATTGTTATTGTTATTGTTATTGTTATTGTTATTGTTATTGTTATTGTTATTGTTATTGTTATTGTTATTGTTATTGTTATTGTTATTGTTATTGTTATTGTTATTGTTATTGTTATTGTTATTGTTATTGTTATTGTTATTGTTATTGTTATTGTTATTGTTATTGTTATTGTTATTGTTATTGTTATTGTTATTGTTATTGTTATTGTTATTGTTATTGTTATTGTTATTGTTATTGTTATTGTTATTGTTATTGTTATTGTTATTGTTATTGTTATTGTTATTGTTATTGTTATTGTTATTGTTATTGTTATTGTTATTGTTATTGTTATTGTTATTGTTATTGTTATTGTTATTGTTATTGTTATTGTTATTGTTATTGTTATTGTTATTGTTATTGTTATTGTTATTGTTATTGTTATTGTTATTGTTATTGTTATTGTTATTGTTATTGTTATTGTTATTGTTATTGTTATTGTTATTGTTATTGTTATTGTTATTGTTATTTTATTGTTATTGTTATTGTTATTGTTATTGTTATTGTTATTGTTATTGTTATTGTTATTGTTATTGTTATTGTTATTGTTATTGTTATTGTTATTGTTATTGTTATTGTTATTGTTATTGTTATTGTTATTGTTATTGTTATTGTTATTGTTATTGTTATTGTTATTGTTATTGTTTATTGTTATTGTTATTGTTATTGTTATTGTTATTGTTATTGTTATTGTTATTGTTATTGTTATTGTTATTGTTATTGTTATTGTTATTGTTATTGTTATTGTTATTGTTATTGTTATTGTTATTGTTATTGTTATTGTTATTGTTATTGTTATTGTTATTGTTATTGTTATTGTTATTGTTATTGTTATTGTTATTGTTATTGTTATTGTTATTGTTATTGTTATTGTTATTGTTATTGTTATTGTTATTGTTATTGTTATTGTTATTGTTATTGTTATTGTTATTGTTATTGTTATTGTTATTGTTATTGTTATTGTTATTGTTATTGTTATTGTTATTGTTATTGTTATTGTTATTGTTATTGTTATTGTTATTGTTATTGTTATTGTTATTGTTATTGTTATTGTTATTGTTATTGTTATTGTTATTGTTATTGTTATTGTTATTGTTATTGTTATTGTTATTGTTATTGTTATTGTTATTGTTATTGTTATTGTTATTGTTATTGTTATTGTTATTGTTATTGTTATTGTTATTGTTATTGTTATTGTTATTGTTATTGTTATTGTTATTGTTATTGTTATTGTTATTGTTATTGTTATTGTTATTGTTATTGTTATTGTTATTGTTATTGTTATTGTTATTGTTATTGTTATTGTTATTGTTATTGTTATTGTTATTGTTATTGTTATTGTTATTGTTATTGTTATTGTTATTGTTATTGTTATTGTTATTGTTATTGTTATTGTTATTGTTATTGTTATTGTTATTGTTATTGTTATTGTTATTGTTATTGTTATTGTTATTGTTATTGTTATTGTTATTGTTATTGTTATTGTTATTGTTATTGTTATTGTTATTGTTATTGTTATTGTTATTGTTATTGTTATTGTTATTGTTATTGTTATTGTTATTGTTATTGTTATTGTTATTGTTATTGTTATTGTTATTGTTATTGTTATTGTTATTGTTATTGTTATTGTTATTGTTATTGTTATTGTTATTGTTATTGTTATTGTTATTGTTATTGTTATTGTTATTGTTATTGTTATTGTTATTGTTATTGTTATTGTTATTGTTATTGTTATTGTTATTGTTATTGTTATTGTTATTGTTATTGTTATTGTTATTGTTATTGTTATTGTTATTGTTATTGTTATTGTTATTGTTATTGTTATTGTTATTGTTATTGTTATTGTTATTGTTATTGTTATTGTTATTGTTATTGTTATTGTTATTGTTATTGTTATTGTTATTGTTATTGTTATTGTTATTGTTATTGTTATTGTTATTGTTATTGTTATTGTTATTGTTATTGTTATTGTTATTGTTATTGTTATTGTTATTGTTATTGTTATTGTTATTGTTATTGTTATTGTTATTGTTATTGTTATTGTTATTGTTATTGTTATTGTTATTGTTATTGTTATTGTTATTGTTATTGTTATTGTTATTGTTATTGTTATTGTTATTGTTATTGTTATTGTTATTGTTATTGTTATTGTTATTGTTATTGTTATTGTTATTGTTATTGTTATTGTTATTGTTATTGTTATTGTTATTGTTATTGTTATTGTTATTGTTATTGTTATTGTTATTGTTATTGTTATTGTTATTGTTATTGTTATTGTTATTGTTATTGTTATTGTTATTGTTATTGTTATTGTTATTGTTATTGTTATTGTTATTGTTATTGTTATTGTTATTGTTATTGTTATTGTTATTGTTATTGTTATTGTTATTGTTATTGTTATTGTTATTGTTATTGTTATTGTTATTGTTATTGTTATTGTTATTGTTATTGTTATTGTTATTGTTATTGTTATTGTTATTGTTATTGTTATTGTTATTGTTATTGTTATTGTTATTGTTATTGTTATTGTTATTGTTATTGTTATTGTTATTGTTATTGTTATTGTTATTGTTATTGTTATTGTTATTGTTATTGTTATTGTTATTGTTATTGTTATTGTTATTGTTATTGTTATTGTTATTGTTATTGTTATTGTTATTGTTATTGTTATTGTTATTGTTATTGTTATTGTTATTGTTATTGTTATTGTTATTGTTATTGTTATTGTTATTGTTATTGTTATTGTTATTGTTATTGTTATTGTTATTGTTATTGTTATTGTTATTGTTATTGTTATTGTTATTGTTATTGTTATTGTTATTGTTATTGTTATTGTTATTGTTATTGTTATTGTTATTGTTATTGTTATTGTTATTGTTATTGTTATTGTTATTGTTATTGTTATTGTTATTGTTATTGTTATTGTTATTGTTATTGTTATTGTTATTGTTATTGTTATTGTTATTGTTATTGTTATTGTTATTGTTATTGTTATTGTTATTGTTATTGTTATTGTTATTGTTATTGTTATTGTTATTGTTATTGTTATTGTTATTGTTTATTGTTATTGTTATTGTTATTGTTATTGTTATTGTTATTGTTATTGTTATTGTTATTGTTATTGTTATTGTTATTGTTATTGTTATTGTTATTGTTATTGTTATTGTTATTGTTATTGTTATTGTTATTGTTATTGTTATTGTTATTGTTATTGTTATTGTTATTGTTATTGTTATTGTTATTGTTATTGTTATTGTTATTGTTATTGTTATTGTTATTGTTATTGTTATTGTTATTGTTATTGTTATTGTTATTGTTATTGTTATTGTTATTGTTATTGTTATTGTTATTGTTATTGTTATTGTTATTGTTATTGTTATTGTTATTGTTATTGTTATTGTTATTGTTATTGTTATTGTTATTGTTATTGTTATTGTTATTGTTATTGTTATTGTTTATTGTTATTGTTATTGTTATTGTTATTGTTATTGTTATTGTTATTGTTATTGTTATTGTTATTGTTATTGTTATTGTTATTGTTATTGTTATTGTTATTGTTATTGTTATTGTTATTGTTATTGTTATTGTTATTGTTATTGTTATTGTTATTGTTATTGTTATTGTTATTGTTATTGTTATTGTTATTGTTATTGTTATTGTTATTGTTATTGTTATTGTTATTGTTATTGTTATTGTTATTGTTATTGTTATTGTTATTGTTATTGTTATTGTTATTGTTATTGTTATTGTTATTGTTATTGTTATTGTTATTGTTATTGTTATTGTTATTGTTATTGTTATTGTTATTGTTATTGTTATTGTTATTGTTATTGTTATTGTTATTGTTATTGTTATTGTTATTGTTATTGTTATTGTTATTGTTATTGTTATTGTTATTGTTATTGTTATTGTTATTGTTATTGTTATTGTTATTGTTATTGTTATTGTTATTGTTATTGTTATTGTTATTGTTATTGTTATTGTTATTGTTATTGTTATTGTTATTGTTATTGTTATTGTTATTGTTATTGTTATTGTTATTGTTATTGTTATTGTTATTGTTATTGTTATTGTTATTGTTATTGTTATTGTTATTGTTATTGTTATTGTTATTGTTATTGTTATTGTTATTGTTATTGTTATTGTTATTGTTATTGTTATTGTTATTGTTATTGTTATTGTTATTGTTATTGTTATTGTTATTGTTATTGTTATTGTTATTGTTATTGTTATTGTTATTGTTATTGTTATTGTTATTGTTATTGTTATTGTTATTGTTATTGTTATTGTTATTGTTATTGTTATTGTTATTGTTATTGTTATTGTTATTGTTATTGTTATTGTTATTGTTATTGTTATTGTTATTGTTATTGTTATTGTTATTGTTATTGTTATTGTTATTGTTATTGTTATTGTTATTGTTATTGTTATTGTTATTGTTATTGTTATTGTTATTGTTATTGTTATTGTTATTGTTATTGTTATTGTTATTGTTATTGTTATTGTTATTGTTATTGTTATTGTTATTGTTATTGTTATTGTTATTGTTATTGTTATTGTTATTGTTATTGTTATTGTTATTGTTATTGTTATTGTTATTGTTATTGTTATTGTTATTGTTATTGTTATTGTTATTGTTATTGTTATTGTTATTGTTATTGTTATTGTTATTGTTATTGTTATTGTTATTGTTATTGTTATTGTTATTGTTATTGTTATTGTTATTGTTATTGTTATTGTTATTGTTATTGTTATTGTTATTGTTATTGTTATTGTTATTGTTATTGTTATTGTTATTGTTATTGTTATTGTTATTGTTATTGTTATTGTTATTGTTATTGTTATTGTTATTGTTATTGTTATTGTTATTGTTATTGTTATTGTTATTGTTATTGTTATTGTTATTGTTATTGTTATTGTTATTGTTATTGTTATTGTTATTGTTATTGTTATTGTTATTGTTATTGTTATTGTTATTGTTATTGTTATTGTTATTGTTATTGTTATTGTTATTGTTATTGTTATTGTTATTGTTATTGTTATTGTTATTGTTATTGTTATTGTTATTGTTATTGTTATTGTTATTGTTATTGTTATTGTTATTGTTATTGTTATTGTTATTGTTATTGTTATTGTTATTGTTATTGTTATTGTTATTGTTATTGTTATTGTTATTGTTATTGTTATTGTTATTGTTATTGTTATTGTTATTGTTATTGTTATTGTTATTGTTATTGTTATTGTTATTGTTATTGTTATTGTTATTGTTATTGTTATTGTTATTGTTATTGTTATTGTTATTGTTATTGTTATTGTTATTGTTATTGTTATTGTTATTGTTATTGTTATTGTTATTGTTATTGTTATTGTTATTGTTATTGTTATTGTTATTGTTATTGTTATTGTTATTGTTATTGTTATTGTTATTGTTATTGTTATTGTTATTGTTATTGTTATTGTTATTGTTATTGTTATTGTTATTGTTATTGTTATTGTTATTGTTATTGTTATTGTTATTGTTATTGTTATTGTTATTGTTATTGTTATTGTTATTGTTATTGTTATTGTTATTGTTATTGTTATTGTTATTGTTATTGTTATTGTTATTGTTATTGTTATTGTTATTGTTATTGTTATTGTTATTGTTATTGTTATTGTTATTGTTATTGTTATTGTTATTGTTATTGTTATTGTTATTGTTATTGTTATTGTTATTGTTATTGTTATTGTTATTGTTATTGTTATTGTTATTGTTATTGTTATTGTTATTGTTATTGTTATTGTTATTGTTATTGTTATTGTTATTGTTATTGTTATTGTTATTGTTATTGTTATTGTTATTGTTATTGTTATTGTTATTGTTATTGTTATTGTTATTGTTATTGTTATTGTTATTGTTATTGTTATTGTTATTGTTATTGTTATTGTTATTGTTATTGTTATTGTTATTGTTATTGTTATTGTTATTGTTATTGTTATTGTTATTGTTATTGTTATTGTTATTGTTATTGTTATTGTTATTGTTATTGTTATTGTTATTGTTATTGTTATTGTTATTGTTATTGTTATTGTTATTGTTATTGTTATTGTTATTGTTATTGTTATTGTTATTGTTATTGTTATTGTTATTGTTATTGTTATTGTTATTGTTATTGTTATTGTTATTGTTATTGTTATTGTTATTGTTATTGTTATTGTTTTATTGTTATTGTTATTGTTATTGTTATTGTTATTGTTATTGTTATTGTTATTGTTATTGTTATTGTTATTGTTATTGTTATTGTTATTGTTATTGTTATTGTTATTGTTATTGTTATTGTTATTGTTATTGTTATTGTTATTGTTATTGTTATTGTTATTGTTATTGTTATTGTTATTGTTATTGTTATTGTTATTGTTATTGTTATTGTTATTGTTATTGTTATTGTTATTGTTATTGTTATTGTTATTGTTATTGTTATTGTTATTGTTATTGTTATTGTTATTGTTATTGTTATTGTTATTGTTATTGTTATTGTTATTGTTATTGTTATTGTTATTGTTATTGTTATTGTTATTGTTATTGTTATTGTTATTGTTATTGTTATTGTTATTGTTATTGTTATTGTTATTGTTATTGTTATTGTTATTGTTATTGTTATTGTTATTGTTATTGTTATTGTTATTGTTATTGTTATTGTTATTGTTATTGTTATTGTTATTGTTATTGTTATTGTTATTGTTATTGTTATTGTTATTGTTATTGTTATTGTTATTGTTATTGTTATTGTTATTGTTATTGTTATTGTTATTGTTATTGTTATTGTTATTGTTATTGTTATTGTTATTGTTATTGTTATTGTTATTGTTATTGTTATTGTTATTGTTATTGTTATTGTTATTGTTATTGTTATTGTTATTGTTATTGTTATTGTTATTGTTATTGTTATTGTTATTGTTATTGTTATTGTTATTGTTATTGTTATTGTTATTGTTATTGTTATTGTTATTGTTATTGTTATTGTTATTGTTATTGTTATTGTTATTGTTATTGTTATTGTTATTGTTATTGTTATTGTTATTGTTATTGTTATTGTTATTGTTATTGTTATTGTTATTGTTATTGTTATTGTTATTGTTATTTTGTTTATTGTTATTGTTATTGTTATTGTTATTGTTATTGTTATTGTTATTGTTATTGTTATTGTTATTGTTATTGTTATTGTTATTGTTATTGTTATTGTTATTGTTATTGTTATTGTTATTGTTATTGTTATTGTTATTGTTATTGTTATTGTTATTGTTATTGTTATTGTTATTGTTATTGTTATTGTTATTGTTATTGTTATTGTTATTGTTATTGTTATTGTTATTGTTATTGTTATTGTTATTGTTATTGTTATTGTTATTGTTATTGTTATTGTTATTGTTATTGTTATTGTTATTGTTATTGTTATTGTTATTGTTATTGTTATTGTTATTGTTATTGTTATTGTTATTGTTATTGTTATTGTTATTGTTATTGTTATTGTTATTGTTATTGTTATTGTTATTGTTATTGTTATTGTTATTGTTATTGTTATTGTTATTGTTATTGTTATTGTTATTGTTATTGTTATTGTTATTGTTATTGTTATTGTTATTGTTATTGTTATTGTTATTGTTATTGTTATTGTTATTGTTATTGTTATTGTTATTGTTATTGTTATTGTTATTGTTATTGTTATTGTTATTGTTATTGTTATTGTTATTGTTATTGTTATTGTTATTGTTATTGTTATTGTTATTGTTATTGTTATTGTTATTGTTATTGTTATTGTTATTGTTATTGTTATTGTTATTGTTATTGTTATTGTTATTGTTATTGTTATTGTTATTGTTATTGTTATTGTTATTGTTATTGTTATTGTTATTGTTATTGTTATTGTTATTGTTATTGTTATTGTTATTGTTATTGTTATTGTTATTGTTATTGTTATTGTTATTGTTATTGTTATTGTTATTGTTATTGTTATTGTTATTGTTATTGTTATTGTTATTGTTATTGTTATTGTTATTGTTATTGTTATTGTTATTGTTATTGTTATTGTTATTGTTATTGTTATTGTTATTGTTATTGTTATTGTTATTGTTATTGTTATTGTTATTGTTATTGTTATTGTTATTGTTATTGTTATTGTTATTGTTATTGTTATTGTTATTGTTATTGTTATTGTTATTGTTATTGTTATTGTTATTGTTATTGTTATTGTTATTGTTATTGTTATTGTTATTGTTATTGTTATTGTTATTGTTATTGTTATTGTTATTGTTATTGTTATTGTTATTGTTATTGTTATTGTTATTGTTATTGTTATTGTTATTGTTATTGTTATTGTTATTGTTATTGTTATTGTTATTGTTATTGTTATTGTTATTGTTATTGTTATTGTTATTGTTATTGTTATTGTTATTGTTATTGTTATTGTTATTGTTATTGTTATTGTTATTGTTATTGTTATTGTTATTGTTATTGTTATTGTTATTGTTATTGTTATTGTTATTGTTATTGTTATTGTTATTGTTATTGTTTATTGTTATTGTTATTGTTATTGTTATTGTTATTGTTATTGTTATTGTTATTGTTATTGTTATTGTTATTGTTATTGTTATTGTTATTGTTATTGTTATTGTTATTGTTATTGTTATTGTTATTGTTATTGTTATTGTTATTGTTATTGTTATTGTTATTGTTATTGTTATTGTTATTGTTATTGTTATTGTTATTGTTATTGTTATTGTTATTGTTATTGTTATTGTTATTGTTATTGTTATTGTTATTGTTATTGTTATTGTTATTGTTATTGTTATTGTTATTGTTATTGTTATTGTTATTGTTATTATTGTTATTGTTATTGTTATTGTTATTGTTATTGTTATTGTTATTGTTATTGTTATTGTTATTGTTATTGTTATTGTTATTGTTATTGTTATTGTTATTGTTATTGTTATTGTTATTGTTATTGTTATTGTTATTGTTATTGTTATTGTTATTGTTATTGTTATTGTTATTGTTATTGTTATTGTTATTGTTATTGTTATTGTTATTGTTATTGTTATTGTTATTGTTATTGTTATTGTTATTGTTATTGTTATTGTTATTGTTATTGTTATTGTTATTGTTATTGTTATTGTTATTGTTATTGTTATTGTTATTGTTATTGTTATTGTTATTGTTATTGTTATTGTTATTGTTATTGTTATTGTTATTGTTATTGTTATTGTTATTGTTATTGTTATTGTTATTGTTATTGTTATTGTTATTGTTATTGTTATTGTTATTGTTATTGTTATTGTTATTGTTATTGTTATTGTTATTGTTATTGTTATTGTTATTGTTATTGTTATTGTTATTGTTATTGTTATTGTTATTGTTATTGTTATTGTTATTGTTATTGTTATTGTTATTGTTTTATTGTTATTGTTATTGTTATTGTTATTGTTATTGTTATTGTTATTGTTATTGTTATTGTTATTGTTATTGTTATTGTTATTGTTATTGTTATTGTTATTGTTATTGTTATTGTTATTGTTATTGTTATTGTTATTGTTATTGTTATTGTTATTGTTATTGTTATTGTTATTGTTATTGTTATTGTTATTGTTATTGTTATTGTTATTGTTATTGTTATTGTTATTGTTATTGTTATTGTTATTGTTATTGTTATTGTTATTGTTATTGTTATTGTTATTGTTATTGTTATTGTTATTGTTATTGTTATTGTTATTGTTATTGTTATTGTGTTATTGTTATTGTTATTGTTATTGTTATTGTTATTGTTATTGTTATTGTTATTGTTATTGTTATTGTTATTGTTATTGTTATTGTTATTGTTATTGTTATTGTTATTGTTATTGTTATTGTTATTGTTATTGTTATTGTTATTGTTATTGTTATTGTTATTGTTATTGTTATTGTTATTGTTATTGTTATTGTTATTGTTATTGTTATTGTTATTGTTATTGTTATTGTTATTGTTATTGTTATTGTTATTGTTATTGTTATTGTTATTGTTATTGTTATTGTTATTGTTATTGTTATTGTTATTGTTATTGTTATTGTTATTGTTATTGTTATTGTTATTGTTATTGTTATTGTTATTGTTATTGTTATTGTTATTGTTATTGTTATTGTTATTGTTATTGTTATTGTTATTGTTATTGTTATTGTTATTGTTATTGTTATTGTTATTGTTATTGTTATTGTTATTGTTATTGTTATTGTTATTGTTATTGTTATTGTTATTGTTATTGTTATTGTTATTGTTATTGTTATTGTTATTGTTATTGTTATTGTTATTGTTATTGTTATTGTTATTGTTATTGTTATTGTTATTGTTATTGTTATTGTTATTGTTATTGTTATTGTTATTGTTATTGTTATTGTTATTGTTATTGTTATTGTTATTGTTATTGTTATTGTTATTGTTATTGTTATTGTTATTGTTATTGTTATTGTTATTGTTATTGTTATTGTTATTGTTATTGTTATTGTTATTGTTATTGTTATTGTTATTGTTATTGTTATTGTTATTGTTATTGTTATTGTTATTGTTATTGTTATTGTTATTGTTATTGTTATTGTTATTGTTATTGTTATTGTTATTGTTATTGTTATTGTTATTGTTATTGTTATTGTTATTGTTATTGTTATTGTTATTGTTATTGTTATTGTTATTGTTATTGTTATTGTTATTGTTATTGTTATTGTTATTGTTATTGTTATTGTTATTGTTATTGTTATTGTTATTGTTATTGTTATTGTTATTGTTATTGTTATTGTTATTGTTATTGTTATTGTTATTGTTATTGTTATTGTTATTGTTATTGTTATTGTTATTGTTATTGTTATTGTTATTGTTATTGTTTATTGTTATTGTTATTGTTATTGTTATTGTTATTGTTATTGTTATTGTTATTGTTATTGTTATTGTTATTGTTATTGTTATTGTTATTGTTATTGTTATTGTTATTGTTATTGTTATTGTTATTGTTATTGTTATTGTTATTGTTATTGTTATTGTTATTGTTATTGTTATTGTTATTGTTATTGTTATTGTTATTGTTATTGTTATTGTTATTGTTATTGTTATTGTTATTGTTATTGTTATTGTTATTGTTATTGTTATTGTTATTGTTATTGTTATTGTTATTGTTATTGTTATTGTTATTGTTATTGTTATTGTTATTGTTATTGTTATTGTTATTGTTATTGTTATTGTTATTGTTATTGTTATTGTTATTGTTATTGTTATTGTTATTGTTATTGTTATTGTTATTGTTATTGTTATTGTTATTGTTATTGTTATTGTTATTGTTATTGTTATTGTTATTGTTATTGTTATTGTTATTGTTATTGTTATTGTTATTGTTATTGTTATTGTTATTGTTATTGTTATTGTTATTGTTATTGTTATTGTTATTGTTATTGTTATTGTTATTGTTATTGTTATTGTTATTGTTATTGTTATTGTTATTGTTATTGTTATTGTTATTGTTATTGTTATTGTTATTGTTATTGTTATTGTTATTGTTATTGTTATTGTTATTGTTATTGTTATTGTTATTGTTATTGTTATTGTTATTGTTATTGTTATTGTTATTGTTATTGTTATTGTTATTGTTATTGTTATTGTTATTGTTATTGTTATTGTTATTGTTATTGTTATTGTTATTGTTATTGTTATTGTTATTGTTATTGTTATTGTTATTGTTATTGTTATTGTTATTGTTATTGTTATTGTTATTGTTATTGTTATTGTTATTGTTATTTGGTATTGTTATTGTTATTGTTATTGTTATTGTTATTGTTATTGTTATTGTTATTGTTATTGTTATTGTTATTGTTTTTTGTATTGTTATTGTTATTGTTATTGTTATTGTTATTGTTATTGTTATTGTTATTGTTATTGTTATTGTTATTGTTATTGTTATTGTTATTGTTATTGTTATTGTTATTTGTTATTGTTATTGTTATTGTTATTGTTATTGTTATTGTTATTGTTATTGTTATTGTTATTGTTTATTGTTATTGTTTTATTGTTATTGTTATTGTTATTGTTATTGTTATTGTTATTGTTATTGTTATTGTTATTGTTATTGTTATTGTTATTGTTATTGTTATTGTTATTGTTATTGTTATTGTTATTGTTATTGTTATTGTTATTGTTATTGTTATTGTTATTGTTATTGTTATTGTTATTGTTATTGTTATTGTTATTGTTATTGTTATTGTTATTGTTATTGTTATTGTTATTGTTATTGTTATTGTTATTGTTATTGTTATTGTTATTGTTATTGTTATTGTTTTTATTGTTATTGTTATTGTTATTGTTATTGTTATTGTTATTGTTATTGTTATTGTTATTGTTATTGTTATTGTTATTGTTATTGTTATTGTTATTGTTATTGTTATTGTTATTGTTATTGTTATTGTTATTGTTATTGTTATTGTTATTGTTATTGTTATTGTTATTGTTATTGTTATTGTTATTGTTATTGTTATTGTTTATTGTTATTGTTATTGTTATTGTTATTGTTATTGTTATTGTTTATTGTTATTGTTATTGTTATTGTTATTGTTATTGTTATTGTTATTGTTATTGTTATTGTTATTGTTATTGTTATTGTTATTGTTATTGTTATTGTATATTATTGTTATTGTTATTGTTATTGTTATTGTTATTGTTATTGTTATTGTTATTGTTATTGTTATTGTTATTGTTATTGTTTTATTGTTATTGTTATTGTTATTGTTATTGTTATTGTTATTGTTATTGTTATTGTTATTGTTATTGTTATTGTTATTGTTATTGTTATGTTATTGTTATTGTTTTATTGTTATTGTTATTGTTATTGTTATTGTTATTGTTATTGTTATTGTTATTGTTATTGTTATTGTTATTGTTATTGTTATTGTTATTGTTATTGTTATTGTTATTGTTATTGTTATTGTTATTGTTATTGTTATTGTTATTGTTATTGTTATTGTTATTGTTATTGTTATTGTATTATTGTTATTGATTGTTATTGTTATTGTTATTGTTATTGTTATTGTTATTGTTATTGTTATTGTTATTGTTATTGTTATTGTTATTGTTATTGTTATTGTTATTGTTATTGTTATTGTTATTGTTATTGTTATTGTTATTGTTATTGTTATTGTTATTGTTATTGTTATTGTTTATTGTTATTGTTATTGTTATTGTTATTGTTATTGTTATTGTTATTGTTATTGTTATTGTTATTGTTATTGTTATTGTTATTGTTATTGTTATTGTTATTGTTATTGTTATTGTTATTGTTATTGTTATTGTTATTGTTATTGTTATTGTTATTGTTATTGTTATTGTTATTGTTATTGTTATTGTTATTGTTATTGTTATTGTTATTGTTATTGTTATTGTTATTGTTATTGTTATTGTTATTGTTATTGTTATTGTTATTGTTATTGTTATTGTTATTGTTATTGTTATTGTTATTGTTATTGTTATTGTTATTGTTATTGTTATTGTTATTGTTATTGTTATTGTTATTGTTATTGTTATTGTTATTGTTATTGTTATTGTTATTGTTATTGTTATTGTTATTGTTATTGTTATTGTTATTGTTATTGTTATTGTTATTGTTATTGTTATTGTTATTGTTATTGTTATTGTTATTGTTATTGTTATTGTTATTGTTATTGTTATTGTTATTGTTATTGTTATTGTTATTGTTATTGTTATTGTTATTGTTATTGTTATTGTTATTGTTATTGTTATTGTTATTGTTATTGTTATTGTTATTGTTATTGTTATTGTTATTGTTATTGTTATTGTTATTGTTATTGTTATTGTTATTGTTATTGTTATTGTTATTGTTATTGTTATTGTTATTGTTATTGTTATTGTTATTGTTATTGTTATTGTTATTTTATTGTTATTGTTATTGTTATTGTTATTGTTATTGTTATTGTTATTGTTATTGTGTTATTGTTATTGTTATTGTTATTGTTATTGTTATTGTTATTGTTATTGTTATTGTTATTGTTATTGTTATTGTTATTGTTATTGTTATTGTTATTGTTTATTGTTATTGTTATTGTTATTGTTATTGTTATTGTTATTGTTATTGTTATTGTTATTGTTATTGTTATTGTTATTGTTATTGTTATTGTTATTGTTATTGTTATTGTTATTGTTATTGTTATTGTTTATTGTTATTGTTATTGTTATTGTTATTGTTATTGTTATTGTTATTGTTATTGTTATTGTTTATTGTTATTGTTATTGTTATTGTTATTGTTTATTGTTATTGTTATTGTTATTGTTATTGTTATTGTTATTGTTATTGTTATTGTTATTGTTATTGTTATTGTTATTGTTATTGTTATTGTTATTGTTATTGTTATTGTTATTGTTATTGTTATTGTTATTGTTATTGTTATTGTATTGTTATTGTTATTGTTATTGTTATTGTTATTGTTATTGTTATGTTATTGTTATTGTTATTGTTATTGTTATTGTTATTGTTATTGTTATTGTTATTGTTATTGTTATTGTTATTGTTATTGTTATTGTTATTGTTATTGTTATTGTTATTGTTATTGTTATTGTTATTGTTATTGTTATTGTTATTGTTATTGTTATTGTTATTGTTATTGTTATTGTTATTGTTATTGTTATTGTTATTGTTATTGTTATTGTTATTGTTATTGTTATTGTTATTGTTATTGTTATTGTTATTGTTATTGTTATTGTTATTGTTATTGTTATTGTTATTGTTATTGTTATTGTTATTGTTATTGTTATTGTTATTGTTATTGTTATTGTTATTGTTATTGTTATTGTTATTGTTATTGTTTATTGTTATTGTTATTGTTATTGTTATTGTTATTGTTATTGTTATTGTTATTGTTTTGTTATTGTTATTGTTATTGTTATTGTTATTGTATTGTTATTGTTTTATTGTTGTTATTGTTATTGTTTTTTTTATTGTTATTGTTATTGTTATTGTTTATTGTTATTGTTATTGTTATTGTTATTGTTATTGTTATTGTTATTGTTATTGTTATTGTTATTGTTATTGTTATTGTTATTGTTATTGTTATTGTTATTGTTATTTGTTATTGTTATTGTTATTGTTATTGTTATTGTTATTGTTTATTGTTATTGTTATTGTTTATTGTTATTGTTATTGTTATTGTTATTGTTATTGTTATTGTTATTGTTATTGTTATTGTTATTGTTATTGTTATTGTTATTGTTATTGTTATTGTTATTGTTATTGTTATTGTTCTGTTTATTGTTATTGTTATTGTTATTGTTATTGTTATTGTTATTGTTATTGTTATTGTTATTGTTATTGTTATTGTTATTGTTATTGTTATTGTTATTGTTATTGTTTATTGTTATTGTTATTGTTATTGTTATTGTTATTGTTATTGTTATTGTTATTGTTATTGTTATTGTTATTGTTATTGTTATTGTTATTGTTATTGTTATTGTTATTGTTATTGTTATTGTTATTGTTATTGTTATTGTTATTGTTTGTTATTGTTATTGTTATTGTTATTGTTATTGTTATTGTTATTGTTATTGTTATTGTTATTGTTATTGTTATTGTTATTGTTATTGTTATTGTTATTGTTATTGTTATTGTTATTGTTATTGTTATTGTTATTGTTATTGTTATTGTTATTGTTATTGTTATTGTTATTGTTATTGTTATTGTTATTGTTATTGTTATTGTTATTGTTATTGTTATTGTTATTGTTATTGTTATTGTTATTGTTATTGTTATTGTTATTGTTATTGTTATTGTTTATTGTTATTGTTATTGTTATTGTTATTGTTATTGTTATTGTTATTGTTATTGTTATTGTTATTGTTTTATTGTTATTGTTATTGTTATTGTTATTGTTATTGTTATTGTTATTGTTATTGTTATTGTTATTGTTATTGTTATTGTTATTGTTATTGTTATTGTTTATTGTTATTGTTATTGTTATTGTTATTGTTTGTTATTGTTATTGTTATTGTTATTGTTATTGTTATTGTTATTGTTATTGTTATTGTTATTGTTATTGTTATTGTTATTGTTATTGTTATTGTTATTGTTATTGTTATTGTTATTGTTATTGTTATTGTTATTTTTTATTGTTATTGTTATTGTTATTGTTATTGTTATTGTTATTGTTATTGTTATTGTTATTGTTATTGTTATTTTATTGTTATTGTTATTGTTATTGTTATTGTTATTGTTATTGTTATTGTTATTGTTTATTGTTATTGTTATTGTTATTGTTATTGTTATTGTTATTGTTATTGTTATTGTTATTGTTATTGTTATTGTTATTGTTATTGTTATTGTTTTGTTATTTTATTGTTATTGTTATTGTTATTGTTATTGTTATTGTTATTGTTATTGTTATTGTTATTGTTATTTTGTTATTGTTATTGTTATTGTTATTGTTATTGTTATTGTTATTGTTATTGTTATTGTTATTGTTATTGTTATTGTTATTGTTATTGTTATTGTTTATTGTTATTGTTATTGTTATTGTTATTGTTATTGTTATTGTTATTGTTATTGTTATTGTTATTGTTTTTATTGTTATTGTTATTGTTATTGTTATTGTTATTGTTATTGTTATTGTTATTGTTATTGTTATTGTTATTGTTATTGTTATTGTTATTGTTATTGTTATTGTGTTATTGTTATTGTTATTGTTATTGTTATTGTTATTGTTATTGTTATTGTTATTGTTATTGTTATTGTTATTTTATTGTTATTGTTATTGTTATTGTTATTGTTATTGTTATTGTTATTGTTATTGTTATTGTTATTGTTATTGTTATTGTTATTGTTATTGTTATTGTTATTGTTTATTTATTGTTATTGTTCTTTATTGTTATTGTTATTGTTATTGTTATTGTTATTGTTATTGTTATTGTTATTGTTATTGTTATTGTTATTGTTATTGTTTATTGTTATTGTTATTGTTATTGTTATTGTTATTGTTATTGTTATTGTTATTGTTATTGTTATTGTTATTGTTATTGTTATTGTTATTGTTATTGTTATTGTTATTGTTATTGTTATTGTTATTGTTATTGTTATTTGTTATTGTTATTGTTATTGTTATTGTTATTGTTATTGTTTTGTTATTGTTATTGTTATTGTTATTGTTATTGTTATTGTTATTGTTATTGTTATTGTTATTGTTATTGTTATTGTTATTGTTATTGTTATTGTTATTGTTTATTGTTATTGTTATTGTTATTGTTATTGTTATTGTTATTGTTATTGTTATTGTTATTGTTATTGTTATTGTTATTGTTATTGTTATTGTTATTGTTATTGTTATTGTTATTGTTATTGTTATTGTTATTGTTATTGTTATTGTTATTGTTATTGTTATTGTTATTGTTATTGTTATTGTTATTGTTATTGTTATTGTTATTGTTATTGTTATTGTTATTGTTATTGTTATTGTTATTGTTATTGTTATTGTTATTGTTATTGTTATTGTTATTGTTATTGTTATTGTTATTGTTATTGTTATTGTTATTGTTATTGTTATTGTTTATTTTATTGTTATTGTTATTGTTATTGTTATTGTTATTGTTATTGTTATTGTTATTGTTATTGTTATTGTTATTGTTATTGTTATTGTTATTGTTATTGTTATTGTTATTGTTATTGTTATTGTTATTGTTATTGTTATTGTTATTGTTATTGTTATTGTTATTGTTATTGTTATTGTTATTGTTATTGTTATTGTTATTGTTATTGTTATTGTTATTGTTATTGTTATTGTTATTGTTATTGTTATTGTTATTGTTATTGTTATTGTTATTGTTATTGTTATTGTTATTTGTTATTGTTATTGTTATTGTTATTGTTATTGTTATTGTTATTGTTATTGTTATTGTTATTGTTATTGTTATTGTTATTGTTATTGTTATTGTTATTGTTTATTGTTATTGTTATTGTTATTGTTATTGTTATTGTTATTGTTATTGTTATTGTTATTGTTATTGTTATTGTTATTGTTATTGTTATTGTTATTGTTATTGTTATTGTTATTGTTATTGTTATTGTTATTGTTATTGTTATTGTTATTGTTATTGTTATTGTTATTGTTATTGTTATTGTTATTGTTATTGTTATTGTTATTGTTATTGTTATTGTTATTGTTATTGTTATTGTTATTGTTATTGTTATTGTTATTGTTATTGTTATTGTTATTGTTATTGTTATTGTTATTGTTATGGTTATTGTTATTGTTATTGTTATTGTTATTGTTATTGTTATTGTTATTGTTATTGTTATTGTTATTGTTATTGTTATTGTTATTGTTATTGTTATTGTTTTGTTATTGTTATTGTTATTGTTATTGTTATTGTTATTGTTATTGTTATTGTTATTGTTATTGTTATTGTTATTGTTATTGTTATTGTTATTGTTATTGTTATTGTTATTGTTATTGTTATTGTTATTGTTATTGTTATTGTTATTGTTATTGTTATTGTTATTGTTATTGTTATTGTTATTGTTATTGTTATTGTTATTGTTATTGTTATTGTTATTGTTATTGTTATTGTTATTGTTTATTGTTATTGTTATTGTTATTGTTATTGTTATTGTTATTGTTATTGTTATTGTTATTGTTATTGTTATTGTTATTGTTATTGTTATTGTTATTGTTATTGTTATTGTTATTGTTATTGTTATTGTTATTGTTATTGTTATTGTTATTGTTATTGTTATTGTTATTGTTATTGTTATTGTTATTGTTATTGTTATTGTTATTGTTATTGTTATTGTTATTGTTATTGTTATTGTTATTGTTATTGTTATTGTTATTGTTATTGTTATTGTTATTGTTATTGTTATTGTTATTGTTATTGTTATTGTTATTGTTATTGTTATTGTTATTGTTATTGTTATTGTTATTGTTATTGTTATTGTTATTGTTATTGTTATTGTTATTGTTATTGTTATTGTTATTGTTATTGTTATTGTTTATTGTTATTGTTATTGTTATTGTTATTGTTATTGTTATTGTTATTGTTATTGTTATTGTTATTGTTATTGTTATTGTTATTGTTATTGTTATTGTTATTGTTATTGTTATTGTTATTGTTATTGTTATTGTTATTGTTATTGTTATTGTATTGTTATTGTTATTGTTATTGTTATTGTTATTGTTATTGTTATTGTTATTGTTATTGTTATTGTTATTGTTATTGTTATTGTTATTGTTATTGTTATTGTTATTGTTATTGTTATTGTTATTGTTATTGTTATTGTTATTGTTATTGTTATTGTTATTGTTATTGTTATTGTTATTGTTATTGTTATTGTTATTGTTATTGTTATTGTTATTGTTATTGTTATTGTTATTGTTATTGTTATTGTTATTGTTATTGTTATTGTTATTGTTATTGTTATTGTTATTGTTATTGTTATTGTTTTATTGTTATTGTTATTGTTATTGTTATTGTTATTGTTATTGTTATTGTTATTGTTATTGTTATTTTTGTTATTGTTATTGTTATTGTTATTGTTATTGTTATTGTTTATTGTTATTGTTATTGTTATTGTTATTGTTTATTGTTATTGTTATTGTTATTGTTATTGTTATTGTTATTGTTATTGTTATTGTTATTGTTATTGTTATTGTTATTGTTATTGTTATTGTTATTGTTATTGTTATTGTTATTGTTATTGTTATTGTTATTGTTATTGTTATTGTTATTGTTATTGTTATTGTTATTGTTATTGTTATTGTTATTGTTATTGTTATTGTTATTGTTATTGTTATTGTTATTGTTATTGTTATTGTTATTGTTATTGTTATTGTTATTGTTATTGTTATTGTTATTGTTATTGTTATTGTTATTGTTATTGTTATTGTTATTGTTATTGTTATTGTTATTGTTATTGTTATTGTTATTGTTATTGTTATTGTTATTGTTATTGTTATTGTTATTGTTATTGTTATTGTTATTGTTATTGTTATTGTTATTGTTATTGTTATTGTTATTGTTATTGTTATTGTTATTGTTATTGTTATTGTTATTGTTATTGTTATTGTTATTGTTATTGTTATTGTTATTGTTATTGTTATTGTTATTGTTATTGTTATTGTTATTGTTATTGTTATTGTTATTGTTATTTGTTATTGTTATTGTTATTGTTATTGTTATTGTTATTGTTATTGTTATTGTTATTGTTATTGTTATTGTTATTGTTATTGTTATTGTTATTGTTATTGTTATTGTTATTGTTATTGTTATTGTTATTGTTATTGTTATTGTTATTGTTATTGTTATTGTTATTGTTATTGTTATTGTTATTGTTTTCTTTGTTATTGTTATTGTTATTGTTATTGTTATTGTTATTGTTATTGTTATTGTTATTGTTATTGTTATTGTTATTGTTATTGTTATTGTTATTGTTATTGTTATTGTTATTGTTATTGTTATTGTTATTGTTATTGTTATTGTTATTGTTATTGTTATTGTTATTGTTATTGTTATTGTTATTGTTATTGTTATTGTTATTGTTATTGTTATTGTTATTGTTATTGTTATTGTTATTGTTATTGTTATTGTTATTGTTATTGTTATTGTTATTGTTATTGTTTTTTTTGTTATTGTTTTTTTTTTTTATTGTTATTGTTATTGTTATTGTTATTGTTATTGTTATTGTTATTGTTATTGTTATTGTTATTGTTATTGTTATTGTTTATTGTTTTATTGTTATTGTTATTGTTATTGTTATTGTTATTGTTATTGTTATTGTTATTGTTATTGTTTATTGTTATTGTTATTGTTATTGTTATTGTTATTGTTATTGTTATTGTTATTGTTATTGTTATTGTTATTGTTATTGTTATTGTTATTGTTATTGTTATTGTTATTGTTATTGTTATTGTTATTGTTATTGTTATTGTTATTGTTATTGTTATTGTTATTGTTATTGTTATTGTTATGTTATTGTTATTGTTATTGTTATTGTTATTGTTATTGTTATTGTTATTGTTTATTGTTATTGTTATTGTTATTGTTATTGTTATTGTTATTGTTATTGTTATTGTTATTGTTTATTGTTATTGTTATTGTTATTGTTATTGTTATTGTTATTGTTATTGTTATTGTTATTGTTATTGTTATTGTTATTGTTATTGTTATTGTTATTGTTATTGTTATTGTTATTGTTATTGTTATTGTTATTGTTATTGTTATTGTTATTGTTATTGTTATTGTTATTGTTATTGTTATTGTTATTGTTATTGTTATTGTTATTGTTATTGTTATTGTTATTGTTATTGTTATTGTTATTGTTATTGTTATTGTTATTGTTATTGTTATTGTTATTGTTATTGTTATTGTTATTGTTATTGTTATTGTTTATTGTTATTGTTATTGTTATTGTTATTGTTATTGTTATTGTTATTGTTATTGTTATTGTTATTGTTATTGTTATTGTTATTGTTATTGTTATTGTTATTGTTATTGTTATTGTTATTGTTATTGTTATTGTTATTGTTATTGTTATTGTTATTGTTATTGTTATTGTTATTGTTATTGTTATTGTTATTGTTATTGTTATTGTTATTGTTATTGTTATTGTTATTGTTATTGTTATTGTTATTGTTATTGTTATTGTTATTGTTTATTGTTATTGTTATTGTTATTGTTATTGTTATTGTTATTGTTATTGTTATTGTTATTGTTATTGTTATTGTTATTGTTATTGTTATTGTTATTGTTATTGTTATTGTTATTGTTATTGTTATTGTTATTGTTATTGTTATTGTTATTGTTATTGTTATTGTTATTGTTTATTGTTATTGTTATTGTTATTGTTATTGTTATTGTTATTGTTATTGTTATTGTTATTGTTATTGTTATTGTTATTGTTATTGTTATTGTTATTGTTATTGTTATTGTTATTGTTATTGTTATTGTTATTGTTATTGTTATTGTTATTGTTATTGTTATTGTTATTGTTATTGTTATTGTTATTGTTATTGTTATTGTTATTGTTATTGTTATTGTTATTGTTATTGTTATTGTTATTGTTATTGTTATTGTTATTGTTATTGTTATTGTTATGTTTATTGTTATTGTTATTGTTATTGTTATTGTTATTGTTATTGTTATTGTTATTGTTATTGTTATTGTTATTATTGTTTATTGTTATTGTTATTGTTATTGTTATTGTTATTGTTATTGTTATTGTTATTGTTATTGTTATTGTTATTGTTATTGTTATTGTTATTGTTATTGTTATTGTTATTGTTATTGTTATTGTTATTGTTATTGTTATTGTTATTGTTATTGTTATTGTTATTGTTATTGTTATTGTTATTGTTATTGTTATTGTTATTGTTATTGTTATTGTTATTGTTATTGTTATTGTTATTGTTATTGTTATTGTTATTGTTATTGTTATTGTTATTGTTATTGTTATTGTTATTGTTATTGTTATTGTTATTGTTATTGTTATTGTTATTGTTATTGTTATTGTTATTGTTATTGTTATTGTTATTGTTATTGTTATTGTTATTGTTATTGTTATTGTTATTGTTATTGTTATTGTTATTGTTATTGTTATTGTTATTGTTATTGTTATTGTTATTGTTTTATTGTTATTGTTATTGTTATTGTTATTGTTATTGTTATTGTTATTGTTATTGTTATTGTTATTGTTATTGTTATTGTTATTGTTATTGTTATTGTTATTGTTATTGTTATTGTTATTGTTATTGTTATTGTTATTGTTATTGTTATTGTTATTGTTATTGTTATTGTTATTGTTATTGTTATTGTTATTGTTATTGTTATTGTTATTGTTATTGTTATTGTTATTGTATTGTTATTGTTATTGTTATTGTTATTGTTATTGTTATTGTTATTGTTATTGTTATTGTTATTGTTATTGTTATTGTTATTGTTATTGTTATTGTTATTGTTATTGTTATTGTTATTGTTATTGTTATTGTTATTGTTATTGTTATTGTTATTGTTATTGTTATTGTTATTGTTATTGTTATTGTTATTGTTATTGTTATTGTTATTGTTATTGTTATTGTTATTGTTATTGTTATTGTTATTGTTATTGTTATTGTTATTGTTATTGTTATTGTTATTGTTATTGTTATTGTTATTGTTATTGTTATTGTTATTGTTATTGTTATTGTTATTGTTATTGTTATTGTTATTGTTATTGTTATTGTTATTGTTATTGTTATTGTTATTGTTATTGTTATTGTTATTGTTATTGTTATTGTTATTGTTATTGTTATTGTTATTGTTATTGTTATTGTTATTGTTATTGTTATTGTTATTGTTATTGTTATTGTTATTGTTATTGTTATTGTTATTGTTATTGTTATTGTTATTGTTATTGTTATTGTTATTGTTATTGTTATTGTTATTGTTATTGTTATTGTTATTGTTATTGTTATTGTTATTGTTATTGTTATTGTTATTGTTATTGTTATTGTTATTGTTATTGTTATTGTTATTGTTATTGTTATTGTTTATTGTTATTGTTATTGTTATTGTTATTGTTATTGTTATGTTATTGTTATTGTTATTGTTATTGTTATTGTTATTGTTATTGTTATTGTTATTGTTATTGTTATTGTTATTGTTATTGTTATTGTTATTGTTATTGTTATTGTTATTGTTATTGTTATTGTTATTGTTATTGTTATTGTTATTGTTATTGTTATTGTTATTGTTATTGTTATTGTTATTGTTATTGTTATTGTTATTGTTATTGTTATTGTTATTGTTATTGTTATTGTTATTGTTATTGTTATTGTTATTGTTATTGTTATTGTTATTGTTATTGTTATTGTTATTGTTATTGTTATTGTTATTGTTTATTGTTATTGTTATTGTTATTGTTATTGTTATTGTTATTGTTATTGTTATTGTTATTGTTATTGTTATTGTTATTGTTATTGTTATTGTTATTGTTATTGTTATTGTTATTGTTATTGTTATTGTTATTGTTATTGTTATTGTTATTGTTATTGTTATTGTTATTGTTATTGTTATTGTTATTGTTATTGTTATTGTTATTGTTATTGTTATTGTTATTGTTATTGTTATTGTTATTGTTATTGTTATTGTTATTGTTATTGTATTGTTATTTGTTATTGTTATTGTTATTGTTATTGTTATTGTTATTGTTATTGTTATTGTTATTGTTATTGTTATTGTTATTGTTATTGTTATTGTTATTGTTATTGTTATTGTTATTGTTATTGTTATTGTTATTGTTATTGTTATTGTTATTGTTATTGTTATTGTTATTGTTTATTGTTATTGTTATTGTTATTGTTTTATTGTTATTGTTATTGTTATTGTTATTGTTATTGTTATTGTTATTGTTATTGTTATTGTTATTGTTATTGTTATTGTTATTGTTATTGTTATTGTTATTGTTATTGTTATTGTTATTGTTATTGTTATTGTTATTGTTATTGTTATTGTTTATTGTTATTGTTATTGTTATTGTTATTGTATTGTTTGTTATTGTTATTGTTATTGTTATTGTTATTGTTATTGTTATTGTTATTGTTATTGTTATTGTTATTGTTATTGTTATTGTTATTGTTATTGTTATTGTTATTGTTATTGTTATTGTTATTGTTATTGTTATTGTTTATTGTTATTGTTATTGTTATTGTTATTGTTATTGTTATTGTTATTGTTTATTGTTATTGTTATTGTTATTGTTATTGTTATTGTTATTGTTATTGTTATTGTTATTGTTATTGTTATTGTTATTGTTATTGTTATTGTTATTGTTTATTGTTATTGTTATTGTTATTGTTATTGTTATTGTTATTGTTATTGTTATTGTTATTTTTATTGTTATTGTTATTGTTATTGTTATTGTTATTGTTATTGTTATTGTTATTGTTATTGTTATTGTTATTGTTATTGTTATTGTTATTGTTATTGTTATTGTTATTGTTATTGTTATTGTTATTGTTATTGTTATTGTTATTGTTATTGTTATTGTTATTGTTATTGTTATTGTTATTGTTATTGTTATTGTTATTGTTATTGTTATTGTTATTGTTATTGTTATTGTTATTGTTATTGTTATTGTTATTGTTATTGTTATTGTTATTGTTATTGTTATTGTTATTGTTATTGTTATTGTTATTGTTATTGTTATTGTTATTGTTATTGTTATTGTTATTGTTATTGTTATTGTTATTGTTATTGTTATTGTTATTGTTATTGTTATTGTTATTGTTATTGTTATTGTTATTGTTATTGTTATTGTTATTGTTATTGTTATTGTTATTGTTATTGTTATTTGGTATTGTTATTGTTATTGTTATTGTTATTGTTATTGTTATTGTTATTGTTATTGTTATTGTTATTGTTATTGTTATTGTTATTGTTATTGTTATTGTTATTGTTATTGTTATTGTTATTGTTATTGTTATTGTTATTGTTATTGTTATTGTTATTGTTATTGTTATTGTTATTGTTATTGTTATTGTTATTGTTATTGTTATTGTTATTGTTATTGTTATTGTTATTGTTATTGTTATTGTTATTGTTATTGTTCTTTGTTATTGTTATTGTTTATTGTTATTGTTGTTATTGTTATTGTTATTGTTATTGTTATTGTTATTGTTATTGTTATTGTTATTGTTAATTGTTATTGTTATTGTTATTGTTATTGTTATTGTTATTGTTATTGTTATTGTTATTGTTATTGTTATTGTTATTGTTATTGTTATTGTTATTGTTATTGTTATTGTTATTGTTATTGTTTATTGTTATTGTTATTGTTATTGTTATTGTTATTGTTATTGTTATTGTTATTGTTATTGTTATTGTTATTGTTATTGTTATTGTTATTGTTTATTGTTATTGTTATTGTTATTGTTATTGTTATTGTTATTGTTATTGTTTTATTGTTTTATTGTTATTGTTATTGTTATTGTTATTGTTATTGTTATTGTTATTGTTATTGTTATTGTTATTGTTATTGTTATTGTTATTATTTATTGTTATTGTTATTGTTATTGTTATTGTTATTGTTATTGTTTATTGTTATTGTTATTGTTATTGTTATTGTTATTGTTATTGTTATTGTTATTGTTATTGTTATTGTTATTGTTATTGTTATTGTTATTGTTATTGTTTATTGTTATTGTTATTGTTATTGTTATTTGTTTATTGTTATTGTTATTGTTATTGTTATTGTTATTGTTATTGTTATTGTTATTGTTATTGTTATTGTTATTGTTATTGTTTATTGTTATTGTTATTGTTATTGTTATTGTTATTGTTATTGTTATTGTTATTGTTTATTGTTATTGTTATTGTTATTGTTATTGTTATTGTTATTGTTATTGTTATTGTTATTGTTATTGTTATTGTTATGTTATTGTTATTGTTATTGTTATTGTTATTGTTATTGTTATTGTTATTGTTATTGTTATTGTTATTGTTATTGTTATTGTTATTGTTATTGTTATTGTTATTGTTATTGTTATTGTTATTGTTATTGTTATTGTTATTGTTATTGTTATTGTTATTGTTATTGTTATTGTTATTGTTATTGTTATTGTTATTGTTATTGTTATTGTTATTGTTATTGTTATTGTTATTGTTATTGTTATTGTTATTGTTATTGTTATTGTTATTGTTATTGTTATTGTTATTGTTATTGTTATTGTTTATTGTTATTGTTATTGTTATTGTTATTGTTATTGTTATTGTTATTGTTATTGTTATTGTTATTGTTATTGTTATTGTTATTGTTATTGTTATTGTTATTGTTATTGTTATTGTTATTGTTATTGTTATTGTTATTGTTATTGTTATTGTTATTGTTATTGTTATTGTTATTGTTATTGTTATTGTTATTGTTATTGTTATTGTTATTGTTATTGTTATTGTTATTGTTATTGTTATTGTTATTGTTATTGTTATTGTTATTGTTATTGTTATTGTTATTGTTATTGTTATTGTTATTGTTATTGTTATTGTTATTGTTATTGTTATTGTTATTGTTATTGTTATTGTTATTGTTATTGTTATTGTTATTGTTATTGTTATTGTTTTATTGTTATTGTTATTGTTATTGTTATTGTTATTGTTATTGTTATTGTTATTGTTATTGTTATTGTTATTGTTATTGTTATTGTTATTGTTTGTTATTGTTATTGTTATTGTTATTGTTATTGTTATTGTTATTGTTATTGTTATTGTTATTGTTATTGTTATTGTTATTGTTATTGTTATTGTTATTGTTATTGTTATTGTTATTGTTATTGTTATTGTTATTGTTATTGTTATTGTTATTGTTATTGTTATTGTTATTGTTATTGTTATTGTTATTGTTATTGTTTTATTGTTATTGTTATTGTTATTGTTATTGTTATTGTTATTGTTATTGTTATTGTTATTGTTATTGTTATTGTTATTGTTATTGTTATTGTTATTGTTATTGTTATTGTTATTGTTATTGTTATTGTTATTGTTATTGTTATTGTTATTGTTATTGTTATTGTTATTGTTATTGTTATTGTTATTGTTATTGTTATTGTTATTGTTATTGTTTATTGTTTATTGTTATTGTTTTATTGTTATTGTTATTGTTATTGTTATTGTTATTGTTATTGTTATTGTTATTGTTATTGTTATTGTTATTGTTATTGTTATTGTTATTGTTATTGTTATTGTTATTGTTATTGTTATTGTTATTGTTATTGTTATTGTTATTGTTATTGTTATTGTTATTGTTATTGTTATTGTTATTGTTATTGTTATTGTTATTGTTATTGTTATTGTTATTGTTATTGTTATTGTTATTGTTTATTGTTATTGTTATTGTTATTGTTATTGTTATTGTTATTGTTATTGTTATTGTTATTGTTATTGTTATTGTTATTGTTATTGTTATTGTTATGTTTATTGTTATTGTTATTGTTATTGTTATTGTTATTGTTATTGTTATTGTTATTGTTATTGTTATTGTTATTGTTATTGTTATTGTTATTGTTATTGTTATTGTTATTGTTATTGTTATTGTTATTGTTATTGTTAATTGTTATTGTTATTGTTATTGTTATTGTTATTGTTATTGTTATTGTTATTGTTATTGTTATTGTTATTGTTATTGTTATTGTTATTGTTATTGTTATTGTTATTGTTATTGTTATTGTTATTGTTATTGTTATTGTTATTGTTATTGTTATTGTTATTGTTATTGTTATTGTTATTGTTATTGTTATTGTTATTGTTATTGTTATTGTTATTGTTATTGTTATTGTTATTGTTATTGTTATTGTTATTGTTATTGTTATTGTTATTGTTATTGTTATTGTTATTGTTATTGTTATTGTTATTGTTATTGTTATTGTTATTGTTATTGTTATTGTTATTGTTATTGTTATTGTTATTGTTATTGTTATTGTTATTGTTATTGTTATTGTTATTGTTATTGTTATTGTTATTGTTATTGTTATTGTTATTGTTATTGTTATTGTTATTGTTATTGTTATTGTTATTGTTATTGTTATTGTTATTGTTATTGTTATTGTTATTGTTATTGTTATTGTTATTGTTATTGTTATTGTTATTGTTATTGTTATTGTTATTGTTATTGTTATTGTTATTGTTATTGTTATTGTTATTGTTATTGTTATTGTTATTGTTATTGTTATTGTTATTGTTATTGTTATTGTTATTGTTATTGTTATTGTTATTGTTATTGTTATTGTTATTGTTATTGTTATTGTTATTGTTATTGTTATTGTTATTGTTATTGTTATTGTTATTGTTATTGTTATTGTTATTGTTATTGTTATTGTTATTGTTATTGTTATTGTTATTGTTATTGTTATTGTTATTGTTATTGTTATTGTTATTGTTATTGTTATTGTTATTGTTATTGTTATTGTTATTGTTATTGTTATTGTTATTGTTATTGTTATTGTTATTGTTATTGTTATTGTTATTGTTATTGTTATTGTTATTGTTATTGTTATTGTTATTGTTATTGTTATTGTTATTGTTATTGTTATTGTTATTGTTATTGTTATTGTTATTGTTATTGTTTATTGTTATTGTTATTGTTATTGTTATTGTTATTGTTATTGTTATTGTTATTGTTATTGTTATTGTTATTGTTATTGTTATTGTTATTGTTATTGTTATTGTTATTGTTATTGTTATTGTTATTGTTATTGTTATTGTTATTGTTATTGTTATTGTTATTGTTATTGTTATTGTTATTGTTATTGTTATTGTTATTGTTATTGTTATTGTTATTGTTATTGTTATTGTTATTGTTATTGTTATTGTTATTGTTATTGTTATTGTTATTGTTATTGTTATTGTTATTGTTATTGTTATTGTTATTGTTATTGTTATTGTTATTGTTATTGTTATTGTTATTGTTATTGTTATTGTTATTGTTATTGTTATTGTTATTGTTTATTGTTATTGTTATTGTTATTGTTATTGTTATTGTTATTGTTATTGTTATTGTTATTGTTATTGTTATTGTTATTGTTATTGTTATTGTTATTGTTATTGTTATTGTTATTGTTATTGTTATTGTTATTGTTATTGTTATTGTTATTGTTATTGTTATTGTTATTGTTATTGTTATTGTTATTGTTATTGTTATTGTTATTGTTATTGTTATTGTTATTGTTATTGTTATTGTTATTGTTATTGTTATTGTTATTGTTATTGTTATTGTTATTGTTATTGTTATTGTTATTGTTATTGTTATTGTTATTGTTATTGTTATTGTTATTGTTATTGTTATTGTTATTGTTATTGTTATTGTTATTGTTATTGTTTATTGTTATTGTTATTGTTATTGTTATTGTTATTGTTATTGTTATTGTTATTGTTATTGTTATTGTTATTGTTATTGTTATTGTTATTGTTATTGTTATTGTTATTGTTATTGTTATTGTTATTGTTATTGTTATTGTTATTGTTATTGTTATTGTTATTGTTATTGTTATTGTTATTGTTATTGTTATTGTTATTGTTATTGTTATTGTTATTGTTATTGTTATTGTTATTGTATTGTTATTGTTATTGTTATTGTTATTGTTATTGTTATTGTTATTGTTATTGTTATTGTTATTGTTATTGTTATTGTTATTGTTATTGTTATTGTTATTGTTATTGTTATTGTTATTGTTTTGTTATTGTTATTGTTATTTTTTATTTTTTATTGTTATTGTTATTGTTATTGTTATTGTTATTGTTTTTTGTTATTGTTATTGTTATTGTTATTGTTATTGTTATTGTTATTGTTATTGTTATTGTTATTGTTATTGTTATTGTTATTGTTATTGTTATTGTTATTGTTATTGTTATTGTTATTGTTATTGTTATTGTTATTGTTATTGTTATTGTTATTGTTATTGTTATTGTTATTGTTATTGTTATTGTTATTGTTATTGTTTATTGTTATTGTTATTGTTATTGTTATTGTTATTGTTATTGTTATTGTTATTGTTATTGTTATTGTTATTGTTATTGTTATTGTTATTGTTATTGTTATTGTTATTGTTATTGTTATTGTTATTGTTATTGTTATTGTTATTGTTATTGTTATTGTTATTGTTATTGTTTATTGTTATTGTTATTGTATTGTTATTGTTATTGTTATTGTTATTGTTATTGTTATTGTTATTGTTATTGTTATTGTTATTGTTATTGTTATTGTTATTGTTATTGTTATTGTTATTGTTATTGTTATTGTTATTGTTATTGTTATTGTTATTGTTATTGTTATTGTTATTGTTATTGTTATTGTTATTGTTATTGTTATTGTTATTGTTATTGTTATTGTTATTGTTATTGTTATTTTTATTGTTATTGTTATTGTTATTGTTATTGTTATTGTTATTGTTATTGTTATTGTTATTGTTATTGTTATTGTTATTGTTATTGTTATTGTTATTGTTATTGTTATTGTTATTGTTATTGTTATTGTTATTGTTATTGTTATTGTTATTGTTATTGTTATTGTTATTGTTATTGTTATTGTTATTGTTATTGTTATTGTTATTGTTATTGTTATTGTTATTGTTATTGTTATTGTTATTGTTATTGTTATTGTTATTGTTATTGTTATTGTTATTGTTATTGTTATTGTTATTGTTATTGTTATTGTTATTGTTATTGTTATTGTTATTGTTATTGTTATTGTTATTGTTATTGTTATTGTTATTGTTATTGTTATTGTTATTGTTATTGTTTATTATTGTTATTGTTATTGTTATTGTTATTGTTATTGTTATTGTTATTGTTATTGTTATTGTTATTGTTATTGTTATTGTTATTGTTATTGTTATTGTTATTGTTATTGTTATTGTTATTGTTATTGTTATTGTTATTGTTATTGTTATTGTTATTGTTATTGTTATTGTTATTGTTATTGTTATTGTTATTGTTATTGTTATTGTTATTGTTGTTGTTATTGTTATTGTTATTGTTATTGTTATTGTTATTGTTATTGTTATTGTTATTGTTATTGTTATTGTTATTGTTATTGTTATTGTTATTGTTATTGTTATTGTTATTGTTATTGTTATTGTTATTGTTATTGTTATTGTTATTGTTATTGTTATTGTTATTGTTATTGTTATTGTTATTGTTATTGTTATTGTTATTGTTATTGTTATTGTTATTGTTATTGTTATTGTTATTGTTATTGTTATTGTTATTGTTATTGTTATTGTTATTGTTATTGTTATTGTTATTGTTATTGTTATTGTTATTGTTATTGTTATTGTTATTGTTATTGTTATTGTTATTGTTATTGTTATTGTTATTGTTATTGTTATTGTTATTGTTATTGTTATTGTTATTGTTATTGTTATTGTTATTGTTATTGTTATTGTTATTGTTTATTGTTATTGTTATTGTTATTGTTATTGTTATTGTTATTGTTATTGTTATTGTTATTGTTATTGTTATTGTTATTGTTATTGTTATTGTTATTGTTATTGTTTATTGTTATTGTTATTGTTATGTTATTGTTATTGTTATGTTATTGTTATTGTTATTGTTATTGTTATTGTTATTGTTATTGTTATTGTTATTGTTATTGTTATTGTTATTGTTATTGTTATTGTTATTGTTATTGTTATTGTTATTGTTATTGTTATTGTTATTGTTATTGTTATTGTTATTGTTATTGTTATTGTTATTGTTATTGTTATTGTTATTGTTATTGTTATTGTTATTGTTATTGTTATTGTTATTGTTATTGTTATTGTTATTGTTATTGTTATTGTTATTGTTATTGTTATTGTTATTGTTATTGTTATTGTTATTGTTATTGTATTATTGTTATTGTTATTGTTATTGTTATTGTTATTGTTATTGTTATTGTTATTGTTATTGTTATTGTTATTGTTATTGTTATTGTTATTGTTATTGTTATTGTTATTGTTATTGTTATTGTTATTGTTATTGTTATTGTTATTGTTATTGTTATTGTTATTGTTATTGTTATTGTTATTGTTATTGTTATTGTTATTGTTATTGTTATTGTTATTGTTATTGTTATTGTTATTGTTATTGTTTTTGTTTTATTGTTATTGTTATTGTTATTGTTATTGTTATTGTTATTGTTATTGTTATTGTTATTGTTATTGTTATTGTTATTGTTATTGTTATTGTTATTGTTATTGTTTATTGTTTTATTGTTATTGTTATTGTTATTGTTATTGTTATTGTTGTTATTGTTATTGTTATTGTTATTGTTATTGTTATTGTTATTGTTATTGTTATTGTTATTGTTATTGTTATTGTTATTGTTATTGTTATTGTTATTGTTATTGTTTATTGTTATTGTTATTGTTATTGTTATTGTTATTGTTATTGTTATTGTTATTGTTATTGTTATTGTTATTGTTATTGTTATTTATTGTTATTGTTATTGTTATTGTTATTGTTATTGTTATTGTTATTGTTATTGTTATTGTTATTGTTATTGTTATTGTTATTGTTATTGTTATTGTTATTGTTATGTGTTTATTGTTATTGTTATTGTTATTGTTATTGTTATTGTTATTGTTATTGTTATTGTTATTGTTATTGTTATTGTTATTGTTATTGTTATTGTTATTGTTATTGTTATTGTTATTGTTATTGTTATTGTTATTGTTATTGTTATTGTTATTGTTATTGTTATTGTTATTGTTATTGTTATTGTTATTGTTATTGTTATTGTTATTGTTATTGTTATTGTTATTGTTATTGTTATTGTTATTGTTATTGTTATTGTTATTGTTATTGTTATTGTTTATTGTTATTGTTATTATTGTTATTGTTATTGTTATTGTTATTGTTATTGTTATTGTTTATTGTTATTGTTATTGTTATTGTTATTGTTATTGTTATTGTTATTGTTATTGTTATTGTTATTGTTATTGTTATTGTTATTGTTATTGTTATTGTTATTGTTATTGTTATTGTTATTGTTATTGTTATTGTTATTGTTATTGTTATTGTTTATTGTTATTGTTATTGTTATTGTTATTTGTTATTGTTATTGTTATTGTTATTGTTATTGTTATTGTTATTGTTATTGTTATTGTTATTGTTATTGTTATTGTTATTGTTATTGTTATTGTTATTGTTATTGTTATTGTTATTGTTATTGTTATTGTTATTGTTATTGTTATTGTTATTGTTATTGTTATTGTTATTGTTATTGTTATTGTTATTGTTTTATTGTTATTGTTATTGTTATTGTTATTGTTATTGTTATTGTTTATTGTTATTGTTATTGTTATTGTTATTGTTATTGTTATTGTTATTGTTATTGTTATTGTTATTGTTATTGTTATTGTTATTGTTATTGTTATTGTTATTGTTATTGTTATTGTTATTGTTATTGTTATTGTTATTGTTATTGTTATTGTTATTGTTATTGTTATTGTTATTGTTATTGTTATTGTTATTGTTATTGTTATTGTTATTGTTATTGTTATTGTTATTGTTATTGTTATTGTTATTGTTATTGTTATTGTTTATTGTTATTGTTATTGTTATTGTTATTGTTATTGTTATTGTTATTGTTATTGTTATTGTTTATTTTGTTATTGTTATTGTTATTGTTATTGTTATTGTTATTGTTATTGTTATTGTTATTGTTATTGTTATTGTTATTGTTATTGTTATTGTTATTGTTATTGTTATTGTTATTGTTATTGTTATTGTTATTGTTATTGTTATTGTTATTGTTATTGTTATTGTTTATTGTTATTGTTATTGTTATTGTTATTGTTATTGTTATTGTTATTGTTATTGTTATTGTTATTGTTATTGTTATTGTCATTTGGTATTGTTATTGTTATTGTTATTGTTATTGTTATTGTTATTGTTATTGTTATTGTTATTGTTATTGTTATTGTTATTGTTATTGTTATTGTTATTGTTATTGTTATTGTTATTGTTATTGTTATTGTTATTGTTATTGTTATTGTTATTGTCATTTGGTATTGTTATTGTTATTGTTATTGTTATTGTTATTGTTATTGTTATTGTTATTGTTATTGTTATTGTTATTGTTATTGTTATTGTTATTGTTATTGTTATTGTTATTGTTATTGTTATTGTTATTGTTATTGTTATTGTTATTGTTATTGTTATTGTTATTGTTATTGTTATTGTTATTGTTATTTGGTATTGTTATTGTTATTGTTATTGTTATTGTTATTGTTATTGTTATTGTTATTGTTATTGTTATTGTTATTGTTATTGTTATTGTTATTGTTATTTTTTTATTGTTATTGTTATTGTTATTGTTATTGTTATTGTTATTGTTATTGTTATTGTTATTGTTATTGTTATTGTTATTGTTATTGTTATTGTTATTGTTATTGTTATGTTTATTGTTATTGTTATTGTTATTGTTATTGTTATTGTTATTGTTATTGTTATTGTTATTGTTATTGTTATTGTTATTGTTATTGTTATTGTTATTGTTATTGTTATTGTTATTGTTATTGTTATTGTTATTGTTATTGTTATTGTTATTGTTATTGTTATTGTTATTGTTATTGTTTTGTTATTGTTTATTGTTATTGTTATTGTTATTGTTATTGTTATTGTTTATTGTTATTGTTATTGTTATTGTTATTGTTATTGTTATTGTTATTGTTATTGTTATTGTTATTGTTATTGTTATTGTTATTGTTATTGTTATTGTTATTGTTATTGTTATTGTTATTGTTATTGTTATTGTTATTGTTATTGTTATTGTTATTGTTATTGTTATTGTTATTGTTATTGTTATTGTTATTGTTATTGTTATTGTTATTGTTATTGTTATTGTTATTGTTATTGTTATTGTTATTGTTATTGTTATTGTTATTGTTATTGTTATTGTTATTGTTATTGTTATTGTTATTGTTATTGTTATTGTTATTGTTATTGTTATTGTTATTGTTATTGTTATTGTTATTGTTATTGTTATTGTTATTGTTATTGTTATTGTTATTGTTATTGTTATTGTTATTGTTATTGTTATTGTTATTGTTATTGTTATTGTTATTGTTATTGTTATTGTTATTGTTATTGTTATTGTTATTGTTATTGTTATTGTTATTGTTATTGTTATTGTTATTGTTATTGTTATTGTTATTGTTATTGTTATTGTTATTGTTTATTGTTATTGTTATTGTTATTGTTATTGTTATTGTTATTGTTTATTGTTATTGTTTTGTTATTGTTATTGTTTTATTGTTATTGTTATTGTTATTGTTATTGTTATTGTTATTGTTATTGTTATTGTTATTGTTTATTGTTATTGTTATTGTTATTGTTATTGTTTATTGTTATTGTTATTGTTATTGTTATTGTTATTGTTATTGTTATTGTTATTGTTATTGTTATTGTTATTGTTATTGTTATTGTTATTGTTATTGTTATTGTTATTGTTATTGTTATTGTTATTGTTATTGTTATTGTTATTGTTATTGTTATTGTTATTGTTATTGTTATTGTTATTGTTATTGTTATTGTTATTGTTATTGTTATTGTTATTGTTATTGTTATTGTTATTGTTATTGTTATTGTTATTGTTATTGTTATTGTTATTGTTATTGTTATTGTTATTGTTATTGTTATTGTTATTGTTATTGTTATTGTTATTGTTATTGTTATTGTTATTGTTATTGTTATTGTTATTGTTATTGTTATTGTTATTGTTATTGTTATTGTTATTGTTATTGTTATTGTTATTGTTATTGTTATTGTTATTGTTATTGTTATTGTTATTGTTATTGTTATTTATTGTTATTGTTATTGTTATTGTTATTGTTTATTGTTATTGTTATTGTTATTGTTATTGTTATTGTTATTGTTATTGTTATTGTTATTGTTATTGTTATTGTTATTGTTATTGTTATTGTTATTGTTATTGTTATTGTTATTGTTATTGTTATTGTTATTGTTATTGTTATTGTTATTTTATTGTTGTTATTGTTATTGTTATTGTTATTGTTATTGTTATTGTTATTGTTATTGTTATTGTTATTGTTATTGTTATTGTTATTGTTATTGTTATTGTTATTGTATTATTGTTATTGTTATTGTTATTGTTATTGTTATTGTTATTGTTATTGTTATTGTTATTGTTATTGTTATTGTTATTGTTATTGTTATTGTTTATTGTTATTGTTATTGTTATTGTTATTGTTATTGTTATTGTTATTGTTATTGTTATTGTTATTGTTATTGTTATTGTTATTGTTATTGTTATTGTTATTGTTATTGTTATTGTTATTGTTATTGTTATTGTTATTGTTATTGTTATTGTTATTGTTATTGTTATTGTTATTGTTATTGTTATTGTTATTGTTATTGTTATTGTTATTGTTTATTGTTATTGTTATTGTTATTGTTATTGTTATTGTTATTGTTATTGTTATTGTTATTGTTATTGTTATTGTTATTGTTATTGTTATTGTTATTGTTATTGTTATTGTTTATTGTTATTGTTATTGTTATTGTTATTGTTATTGTTATTGTTATTGTTATTGTTATTGTTATTGTTATTGTTATTGTTATTGTTATTGTTATTGTTATTGTTATTGTTATTGTTATTGTTATTGTTATTGTTATTGTTATTGTTATTGTTATTGTTATTGTTATTGTTATTGTTATTGTTATTGTTATTGTTATTGTTATTGTTATTGTTATTGTTATTGTTATTGTTATTGTTATTGTTATTGTTATTGTTATTGTTATTGTTATTGTTATTGTTATTGTTATTGTTATTGTTATTGTTATTGTTATTGTTATTGTTATTGTTATTGTTATTGTTATTGTTATTGTTATTGTTATTGTTATTGTTATTGTTATTGTTATTGTTATTGTTATTGTTATTGTTATTGTTATTGTTATTGTTATTGTTATTGTTATTGTTATTGTTATTGTTATTGTTATTGTTATTGTTATTGTTATTGTTATTGTTATTGTTATTGTTATTGTTATTGTTATTGTTATTGTTATTGTTATTGTTATTGTTATTGTTATTGTTATTGTTATTGTTATTGTTATTGTTATTGTTATTGTTATTGTTATTGTTATTGTTATTGTTATTGTTATTGTTATTGTTATTGTTATTGTTATTGTTATTGTTATTGTTATTGTTATTGTTATTGTTATTGTTATTGTTATTGTTATTGTTATTGTTATTGTTATTGTTATTGTTATTGTTATTGTTATTGTTATTGTTATTGTTATTGTTATTGTTATTGTTATTGTTATTGTTATTGTTGTTAGTTATTGTTATTGTTATTGTTATTGTTATTGTTATTGTTATTGTTATTGTTTATTGTTATTGTTATTGTTATTGTTATTGTTATTGTTATTGTTATTGTTATTGTTATTGTTATTGTTATTGTTATTGTTATTGTTATTTTATTGTTTATTGTTATTGTTATTGTTATTGTTATTGTTATTGTTATTGTTATTGTTATTGTTATTGTTATTGTTATTGTTATTGTTATTGTTATTGTTATTGTTATTGTTATTGTTATTGTTATTGTTATTGTTATTGTTATTGTTATTGTTATTGTTATTGTTATTGTTATTGTTATTGTTATTGTTATTGTTATTGTTATTGTTATTGTTATTGTTATTGTTATTGTTATTGTTATTGTTATTGTTATTGTTATTGTTATTGTTATTGTTATTGTTATTGTTATTGTTATTGTTATTGTTATTGTTATTGTTATTGTTTATTGTTATTGTTATTGTTATTGTTATTGTTATTGTTATTGTTATTGTTATTGTTATTGTTATTGTTATTGTTATTGTTATTGTTATTGTTATTGTTATTTTATTGTTATTGTTATTGTTATTGTTATTGTTATTGTTATTGTTATTGTTATTGTTATTGTTATTGTTATTGTTATTGTTATTGTTATTGTTATTGTTATTGTTATTGTTATTGTTATTGTTATTGTTATTGTTATTGTTATTGTTATTGTTATTGTTATTGTTATTGTTATTGTTATTGTTATTGTTATTGTTATTGTTATTGTTATTGTTATTGTTATTGTTATTGTTATTGTTATTGTTATTGTTATTGTTATTGTTATTGTTATTGTTATTGTTATTGTTATTGTTATTGTTATTGTTATTGTTATTGTTATTGTTATTGTTATTGTTTATTTGTTATTGTTTATTGTTATTGTTATTGTTATTGTTATTGTTATTGTTATTGTTATTGTTATTGTTATTGTTATTGTTATTGTTATTGTTATTGTTATTGTTATTGTTATTGTTATTGTTATTGTTATTGTTATTGTTATTTTATTGTTATTGTTATTGTTATTGTTATTGTTATTGTTATTGTTATTGTTATTGTTATTGTTATTGTTATTGTTATTGTTATTGTTATTGTTATTGTTTATTGTTATTGTTATTGTTATTGTTATTGTTATTGTTATTTTTTATTGTTATTGTTATTGTTATTGTTATTGTTATTGTTATTGTTATTGTTATTGTTATTGTTATTGTTTATTGTTATTGTTATTGTTATTGTTATTGTTATTGTTATTGTTATTGTTATTGTTATTTATTGTTATTGTTATTGTTATTGTTATTGTTATTGTTATTGTTATTGTTATTGTTATTGTTATTGTTATTGTTATTGTTATTGTTATTGTTATTGTTATTGTTATTGTTATTGTTATTGTTATTGTTATTGTTATTGTTATTGTTATTGTTATTGTTATTGTTATTGTTATTGTTATTGTTATGTTATTGTTATTGTTATTGTTATTGTTATTGTTATTGTTATTGTTATTGTTATTGTTATTGTTATTGTTATTGTTATTGTTATTGTTATTGTTATTGTTATTGTTATTGTTATTGTTATTGTTATTGTTATTGTTATTGTTATTGTTATTGTTATTGTTATTGTTATTGTTATTGTTATTGTTATTGTTATTGTTATTGTTATTGTTATTGTTATTGTTATTGTTATTGTTATTGTTTGTTATTGTTATTGTTATTGTTATTGTTATTGTTATTGTTATTGTTTATTGTTATTGTTATTGTTATTGTTATTGTTATTGTTATTGTTATTGTTATTGTTATTGTTATTGTTATTGTTATTGTTATTGTTATTGTTATTGTTATTTGTTATTGTTATTGTTATTGTTATTGTTATTGTTATTGTTATTGTTATTGTTATTGTTATTGTTATTGTTATTGTTATTGTTATTGTTATTGTTATTGTTATTGTTATTGTTATTGTTATTGTTATTGTTATTGTTATTGTTATTGTTATTGTTATTGTTATTGTTATTGTTTATTGTTATTGTTATTGTTATTGTTATTGTTATTGTTATTGTTATTGTTATTGTTATTGTTATTGTTATTGTTATTGTTATTGTTATTGTTATTGTTTATTGTTATTGTTATTGTTATTGTTATTGTTATTGTTATTGTTATTGTTATTGTTATTGTTATTGTTATTGTTATTGTTATTGTTATTGTTATTGTTATTGTTATTGTTATTGTTATTGTTATTGTTATTGTTATTGTTATTGTTATTGTTATTGTTATTGTTATTGTTATTGTTATTGTTATTGTTATTGTTATTGTTATTGTTATTGTTATTGTTATTGTTATTGTTATTGTTATTGTTATTGTTATTGTTATTGTTATTGTTATTGTTATTGTTATTGTTATTGTTATTGTTATTGTTATTGTTATTGTTATTGTTATTGTTATTGTTATTGTTATTGTTATTGTTATTGTTATTGTTATTGTTATTGTTATTGTTATTGTTATTGTTATTGTTATTGTTATTGTTATTGTTATTGTTATTGTTATTTGTTATTGTTATTGTTATTGTTATTGTTATTGTTATTGTTATTGTTATTGTTATTGTTATTGTTTTGTTATTGTTATTGTTATTGTTTATTGTTATTGTTATTGTTATTGTTATTGTTATTGTTATTGTTTGTTGTTTATTGTTATTGTTTATTGTTATTGTTATTGTTATTGTTATTGTTATTGTTATTGTTATTGTTATTGTTATTGTTATTGTTATTGTTATTGTTATTGTTATTGTTATTGTTTATTGTTATTGTTATTGTTATTGTTATTGTTATTGTTATTGTTATTGTTATTGTTATTGTTATTGTTATTGTTATTGTTATTGTTATTGTTATTGTTATTGTTATTTGTTATTGTTATTGTTATTGTTATTGTTATTGTTATTGTTATTGTTATTGTTATTGTTATTGTTATTGTTATTGTTATTGTTATTGTTATTGTTATTGTTATTGTTATTGTTATTGTTATTGTTATTGTTATTGTTATTGTTATTGTTATTGTTATTGTTATTGTTATTGTTATTGTTATTGTTATTGTTATTGTTATTGTTATTGTTATTGTTATTGTTATTGTTATTGTTATTGTTATTGTTATTGTTATTGTTATTGTTATTGTTATTGTTTATATTGTTATTGTTATTGTTTATTGTTATTGTTATTGTTATTGTTATTGTTATTGTTATTGTTTGTTTATTGTTATTGTTATTGTTATTGTTATTGTTATTGTTATTGTTATTGTTATTGTTATTGTTATTGTTATTGTTATTGTTATTGTTATTGTTATTGTTATTGTTATTGTTATTGTTATTGTTATTGTTATTGTTATTGTTATTGTTATTGTTATTGTTATTGTTATTGTTATTGTTATTGTTATTGTTATTGTTATTGTTATTGTTATTGTTATTGTTATTGTTATTGTTATTGTTATTGTTATTGTTATTGTTATTGTTATTGTTATTGTTATTGTTATTGTTATTGTTATTGTTATTGTATTGTTATTGTTATTGTTATTGTTTTATTGTTATTGTTATTGTTATTGTTATTGTTATTGTTATTGTTATTGTTATTGTTATTTGTTTTTTGTTATTTTTATTGTTATTGTTATTGTTATTGTTATTGTTATTGTTATTGTTATTGTTATTGTTATTGTTATTGTTATTGTTATTGTTATTGTTATTGTTATTGTTATTGTTATTGTTATTGTTATTGTTATTGTTATTGTTATTGTTATTGTTATTGTTATTGTTATTGTTATTGTTTATTGTTATTGTTATTGTTATTGTTATTGTTATTGTTATTGTTATTGTTATTGTTATTGTTATTGTTATTGTTATTGTTATTGTTATTGTTATTGTTTTATTGTTATTGTTATTGTTATTGTTATTGTTATTGTTATTGTTATTGTTATTGTTATTGTTATTGTTATTGTTATTGTTATTGTTATTGTTATTGTTTATTTGTTATTGTTATTGTTATTGTTATTGTTATTGTTATTGTTATTGTTATTGTTATTGTTATTGTTATTGTTATTGTTATTGTTATTGTTATTGTTATTGTTATTGTTATTGTTATTGTTTATTGTTATTGTTATTGTTATTGTTATTGTTATTGTTATTGTTATTGTTATTGTTATTGTTATTGTTATTGTTATTGTTATTGTTATTGTTATTGTTATTGTTATTGTTATTGTTATTGTTATTGTTATTGTTATTGTTATTGTTATTGTTATTGTTATTGTTATTGTTATTGTTATTGTTATTGTTATTGTTATTGTTATTGTTATTGTTATTGTTATTGTTATTGTTATTGTTATTGTTATTGTTATTGTTATTGTTATTGTTATTGTTATTGTTATTGTTATTGTTATTGTTATTGTTATTGTTTATTGTTATTGTTATTGTTATTGTTATTGTTATTGTTATTGTTATTGTTATTGTTATTGTTATTGTTATTGTATTGTTATTGTTATTGTTATTGTTATTGTTATTGTTATTGTTATTGTTATTGTTATTGTTATTGTTATTGTTATTGTTTTGTTATTGTTATTGTTATTGTTATTGTTATTGTTATTGTTATTGTTATTGTTTTGTTATTGTTATTTATTGTTATTGGTTATTGTTATTGTTATTGTTATTGTTTGTTTGTTATTGTTATTGTTAATTGTTATTGATATTGTATCTTGTCAATTGTTATTGTTTATTGTTAAGTTATTGTTATTGTTATGTTATTGTTATTGTATTGTTATTGTTTACTTGTTATTGTTATTTTTATTTTATTAATTGTTATTGTTATGTTATTGATTAGTTATTGTTCTTGTTATTGTTATTTGTTATTGTTATTGTTATTGTTATTGTTATTGTTATTGTTATTGGTTATTGTTTATTGTTATTGTTATTGTTATTGTTATTGTTATTGTTATTGTTATTTGTTATTGTTATTGTTATTGTTATTGTTATTGTTATTGTTATTGTTATTGTTATTGTTATTGTTAATTGTTATTGTTATTGTTTATTGTTATTGTTTTGTTTATTGTTATTGTTATTGTTATTGTTATTGTTATTGTTATTGTTATTGTTATTGTTATTGTTATTGTTAATTGTTATTGTTATTGTTT
>JAKKIB010000264.1:0-105549 GCA_023089585.1 Melophagus ovinus | reverse complement strand
GTTATTGTTACGTTATTGTTATTGTTATTTATTGTTATGTGTTATTGTTATTGTTATTGTTATTGTTATTGTTATTGTTATTGTTATTGTTATTGTTATTGTATTGTTATTGTTATTGTTATTGTTATTGTTATTGTATTGTTATTGTTATTGTTATTGTTATTGTTATTGTTATTGTTATTGTTATTGTTATTGTTATTGTTATTGTTATTGTTATTGTTATTGTTATTGTTATTGTTATTGTTATTTGGTATTGTTATTGTTATTGTTATTGTTATTGTTATTGTTATTGTTATTGTTATTGTTATTGTTATTGTTATTGTTATTGTTATTGTTATTGTTATTGTTATTGTTATTTGTTTATTGTTATTGTTATTGTTATTGTTATTGTTATTGTTATTGTTATTGTTATTGTTATTGTTATTGTTATTGTTATTGTTATTGTTATTGTTATTGTTATTGTTATTGTTATTGTTATTGTTTATTGTTATTGTTATTGTTATGTTATTGTTATTGTTATTGTTATTGTTATTGTTATTGTTATTGTTATTGTTATTGTTATTGTTATTGTTATTGTTATTGTTTTATTGTTATTGTTATTGTTATTGTTATTGTTATTGTTATTGTTATTGTTATTGTTATTGTTATTGTTATTGTTATTGTTATTGTTATTGTTTATTGTTATTGTTTATTGTTATTGTTATTGTTATGTTATTGTTATTGTTATTGTTATTGTTATTGTTATTGTTATTGTTATTGTTATTGTTATTGTTATTGTTATTGTTATTGTTATTGTTATTGGTTATTGTTATTGTTATTGTTATTGTTATTGTTATTGTTATTGTTATTGGTTATTGTTATTGTTATTGTTATTGTTATTGTTATTGTTATTGTTATTGTTATTGTTATTGTTATTGTTATTGTTATTGTTATTGTTATTGTTATTGTTATTGTATTGTTATTGTTATTGTATTGTTATGTTATTGTTATTGTTATTGTTATTGTTATTGTTATTGTTATTGTTATTGTTATTGTTATTGTTATTGTTATTGTTATTGTTATTGTTTTTATTGTTATTGTTATTGTTATTGTTATTGTTATTGTTATTGTTATTGTTATTGTTATTGTTATTGTTATTGTTTATTGTTATTGTTATTGTTATTGTTATTGTTATTGTTATTGTTATTGTTATTGTTATTGTTATTGTTATTGTTATTGTTATTGTTATTTTATTGTTATTGTTATTGTTATTGTTATTGTTATTGTTATGTTATTGTTATTGTTATTGTTATTGTTATTGTTATTGTTATTGTTATTGTTATTGTTTATTATTGTTATTGTTATTGTTATTGTTAATTGTTATTGTTATTGTTATGTTATTGTTATTGTTATTGTTATTGTTATTGTTATTGTTATTTTATTGTTATTGTTATTGTTTTGTTTATTGTTATTGTTATTGTTATTGTTATTGTTATTGTTATTGTTATTGTTTATTGTTATTGTTATTGTTATTGTTATTGTTATGTTTATTGTTATGTATTGTTATGGTTATTGTTATTGTTATTGTTATTGTTATTGTTTATTGTTTTGTTTTGTTATTGTTATTGTTATTGTTTGTTGTGTTTTTGTTATTTTTGTTATGTTTTGTTATTGTTATTGTTATTGTTATGTTATTGTTATTGTTATGTGTATTGTTATTGTTATTGTTATTGTTATTGTTATTGTTATTGTTATTGTTATTGTTATTGTTATTGTTATTGTTATTGTTATTGTTTATTGTTATTGTTATTGTTATTGTTTTTGGTTATTGTTTTTATTGTTATTGTTATTGTATGTTTATTGTTATTGTTATTGTTATTGTTATTGTGATTGTTATTGTTATGTGATTGTTATTGTTATTGTTATTGTTATTGTTATTGTTATTGTTATTGTTATTGTTATGTTATTGTTATTGTTATTGTTATTGTTATTGTTAGGTTATGTTATTGTTATTGTTTTTGTTATTGTTATTGTTATTGTTTATTGTTATTTGTTATTGTTATTGTTATTGTTATTGTTTATTGTTATTGTTATTGTTATTGTTATTGTTATTGTTATTGTTATTGTTATTGTTATGTGGTTATTGTTATTGTTATTGTTATTTTATTGTTATTGTTATTGTTATTGTTATGTTTATTGTTATTGTTATTGTTATTGTTATTGTTATTGTTATTGTTATTGTTATGTTATTGTTATTGTTATTGTTATTGTTATTGTTATTGTTAATTGTTATTGTTATTGTTATTGTTATTGTTATTGTTATTGTTATTGTTATTGTTATTGTTATTGTTATTGTTATTTGTTATTGTTATTGTTATTGTTATTGTTATTGTTATTTGGTTATTGTTATTGTTATTGTTATTGTTATTGTTATGTTATTGTTATTGTTATTTGTTAAGTTATTGTTATGTTATTGTTATTGTTATTGTTATTGTTTTATTGTTATTGTTATTGTTATTGTTATTGTTATTGTGTATTGTATTGTTTTTGTTATTGTTATTGTTATTGTTATTGTTATTGTTATTTTTATTTTTTATTGTTATTGTTATTTTATTGTTATTGTTATTGTTATTGTTATTGTTATTGTTATTGTTTATGTTATTGTTATTGTTATTGTTATTGTTATTGTTATTGTTATTGTTATTGTTATTGTTTATGTTATTGTTATTGTTATTGTTATTGTTATTGTTATTGTTATTGTTATTGTTATTGTTAATTGTTTGTTATTGTTATTGTTATTGTTATTGTTTTTATTGTTATTGTTATTGTTATTGTTATTGTTATTTGTATTGTTTTGTTATTGTTATTGTTATTGTTATTGTTATTGTTATTGTTAATGTTATTGTTATTGTTATTGTTATTGTTATTGTTATTGTTATTGTTATTGTTATTGTTTATGTTATTGTTATAGGTTATTGTTATTGTTATTGTTATTGTATGTTATAGTTTTTATTGTATTGTTATTGTTATTGTTATTGTTATTGTTATTGTTATTGTTATTGTTATTGTTATTGTTATTGTTATTGTTATTGTTATTGTAATTGTTATTGTTATTGTTATTGTTATTGGTATTGTTATTGTTTTATTGTTATTGTTATTGTTATTGTTATTGTTATTGTTATTGTTATTGTTATTGTTATTGTTATTGTATGTTATTGTTATTGTTATTGTTATTGTTATTGTTATTGTTATTGTATTGTTATTTTATTGTTATTGTTATTGTTATTGTTATTGTTTATTGTTATTGTTATTGTTTTGTTATTGTTATTTTATTGTTATTGTTATTGTTATTGTTATTGTTATTGTTATTGTTATTGTTATTGTTATTTTTATTGTTTTTGTTTATGTGTTATTGTTATTGTTTGTGTTATTGTTAGTGTTATTGTTTTTGTTTTGTTATTGTTTATTGTTATTGTTATTGTTATTGTTATTGTTATTGTTATTGTTATTGTTATTGTTATTGTTATTGTTATTGTTATTGTTATTGTTATTTTGTATTGTTATTGTTATTGTTATTGTTATTGTTATTGTTATTGTTATTGTTATTGTTATTGTTATTGTTATTGTTATTGTTATTGTTATTGTTATTGTTATTGTTATTGTTATTGTTATTGTTATTGTTATTGTTATTGTTATTGTTATTATTATTGTTATTGTTATTGTTATTGTTATTGTTATTGTTATTGTTATTGTTATTGTTATTGTTATTGTTATTGTTATTGTTATTTGGTATTGTTATTGTTATTGTTATTGTTATTGTTATTGTTATTGTTTTTTTTTTTATTTTTATTGTTATTGTTATTGTATTGTTATTGTTATTGTTATTGTTATTGTTTATTGTTATTGTTATTGTTATTGTTATTGTTATTGTTATTGTTATTGTAATGTTATTGTATTGTTATTGTTATGTTATTGTTATTGTTATTGTTATGGTATTGTTTATTGTTATTGTTATTGTTATTGTTATTGTTATTGTTCTGTTATTGTTATTGTTATTGTTATTGTTATTGTTATTGTTATTGTTATTGTTATTTTTATTGTTATTGTTATTGTTATTGTTATTGTTATTGTTATTGTTATTGTTATTGTTATTGTTATTGTTATTGTTATTGTTATTGTTATTGTTATTTTGTTATTGTTATTGTTTATTGTTATTGTTTGTTATTGTTATTGTTATTGTTATTGTTATTGTTATTTGTTATTGTTATTGTTATTGTTATTGTTATTGTTATTGTTATTGTTATTGTTATTGTTTATTGTTATTGTTATTGTTATTTTATTGTTATTTTGTTTTTTGTTTATTGTTATTGTTATTGTTATTGTTTTGTTATTGTTATTGTTATTGTTATTGTTATTGTTATTGTTATATTGTTATTGTTATTGTTATTGTTATTGTTATTGTTATTGTTATTGTTATTGTTATTGTTATTGTTATTGTTATTTTATTGTTATTGTTATTGTTATGTATTGTTATTGTTATTGTTATTGTTATTGTTATTGTTATTGTTTTATTGTTATTGTATTGTTATTGTTATTGTTATTGTTATTGTTATTGTTATTGTATTGTTTTGTTATGTTAGTGTGTTATTGTTATTGTTATTGTTATTGTTATTGTTATTGTTATTGTTATTGTTATTGTTATTGTTTGTTATTGTTATTGTTATTGTTATTGTTATTGTTATTGTTATTTATTGTTATTGTTATTGTTATTGTTATTGTTATTGTTATTGTTATTGTTATTGTTATTGTTATTGTTTATTGTTATTGTTATTGTTATTGTTATTGTTATTGTTATTGTTTATTGTTATTGTTATTGTTATTGTTATTGTTATTGTTATTGTTATTGTTATTGTTATTGTTATTGTTATTGTTATTGTTATTGTTATTGTTATTGTTATTGTTATTGTTATTGTTATTGTTATTGTTATTGTTATTGTTATTGTTATTGTTATTGTTATTGTTATTGTTATTGTTATTGTTATTGTTATTGTTATTGTTATTGTTATTGTTATTGTTATTGTTATTGTTATTGTTATTGTTATTGTTATTGTTATTGTTATTGTTATGTTATTGTTATTGTTATGTTATTGTTATTGTTATTGTTATTGTTATTGTTATTGTTATTGTTATTGTTATTGTTATTGTTTATTGTTATTGTTATTGTTATTGTTATTGTTATTGTTATTGTTATTGTTATTGTTATTGTTATTGTTATTGTTATTGTTATTGTTATTGTTATTGTTATTGTTATTGTTATTGTTATTGTTATTGTTATTGTTATTGTTATTGTTATTGTTATTGTTATTGTTATTGTTATTGTTATTGTTATTGTTATTGTTATTGTTATTGTTATTGTTTTGTTATTGTTATTGTTATTGTTATGTTATTGTTATTGTTATTGTTATTGTTATGTTATTGTTATTGTTATTGTTATTGTTATTGTTATTGTTATTGTTATTGTTATTGTTATTGTTATTGTTATTGTTATTGTTATTGTTATTGTTATTGTTATTGTTATTGTTATTGTTATTGTTATTGTTATTGTTATTGTTATTGTTATTGTTATTGTTATTGTTTTGTTATTGTTATTGTTATTGTTATTGTTATTGTTATTGTTATTGTTATTGTTATTGTTATTGTTATTGTTATTGTTATTGTTATTGTTATTGTTATTGTTATTGTTATTGTTTTTTGTTATTGTTATTGTTATTGTTATTGTTATTGTTATTGTTATTGTTATTGTTATTGTTATTGTTATTGTTATTGTTATTGTTATTGTTATTGTTTTTTGTTATTGTTATTGTTATTGTTATTGTTATTGTTATTGTTATTGTTATTGTTATTGTTATTGTTATTGTTATTGTTATTGTTATTGTTATTGTTATTGTTATTGTTATTGTTATTGTTATTGTTATTGTTATTGTTATTGTTATTGTTATTGTTATTGTTATTGTTATTGTTATTGTTATTGTTATTGTTATTGTTATTGTTATTGTTATTGTTATTGTTATTGTTATTGTTATTGTTATTGTTATTGTTATTGTTATTGTTATTGTTATTGTTATTGTTATTGTTATTGTTATTGTTATTGTTATTGTTATTGTTATTGTTATTGTTATTGTTATTGTTATTGTTATTGTTATTGTTATTGTTATTGTTATTGTTATTGTTATTGTTATTGTTATTGTTATTGTTATTGTTATTGTTATTGTTATTGTTATTGTTATTGTTATTGTTATTGTTATTGTTATTGTTATTGTTATTGTTATTGTTATTGTTATTGTTATTGTTATTGTTATTGTTATTGTTATTGTTATTGTTATTGTTATTGTTATTGTTATTGTTATTGTTATTGTTATTGTTATTGTTATTGTTATTGTTATTGTTATTGTTATTGTTATTGTTATTGTTATTGTTATTGTTATTGTTATTGTTATTGTTATTGTTATTGTTATTGTTATTGTTATTGTTATTGTTATTGTTATTGTTATTGTTATTGTTATTGTTATTGTTATTGTTATTGTTATTGTTATTGTTATTGTTATTGTTATTGTTATTGTTATTGTTATTGTTATTGTTATTGTTATTGTTATTGTTATTGTTATTGTTATTGTTATTGTTATTGTTATTGTTATTGTTATTGTTATTGTTATTGTTATTGTTATTGTTATTGTTATTGTTATTGTTATTGTTATTGTTATTGTTATTGTTATGTTATTGTTATTGTTATTGTTATTGTTATTGTTATTGTTATTGTTATTGTTATTGTTATTGTTATTGTTATTGTTATTGTTATTGTTATTGTTATTGTTATTGTTATTGTTATTGTTATTGTTATTGTTATTGTTATTGTTATTGTTATTGTTATTGTTATTGTTATTGTTATTGTTATTGTTATTGTTATTGTTATTGTTATTGTTATTGTTATTGTTATTGTTATTGTTATTGTTATTGTTATTGTTATTGTTATTGTTATTGTTATTGTTATTGTTATTGTTATTGTTATTGTTATTGTTATTGTTATTGTTATTGTTATTGTTATTGTTATTGTTATTGTTATTGTTATTGTTATGTGTTATTGTTATTGTTATTGTTATTGTTATTGTTATTGTTATTGTTATTGTTATTGTTATTGTTATTGTTATTGTTATTGTTATTGTTATTGTTATTGTTATTGTTATTGTTATTGTTATTGTTATTGTTATTGTTTATTGTTATTGTTATTGTTATTGTTATTGTTATTGTTATTGTTATTGTTATTGTTATTGTTATTGTTATTGTTATTGTTATTGTTATTGTTATTGTTATTGTTATTGTTATTGTTATTGTTATTGTTATTGTTATTGTTATTGTTATTGTTATTGTTATTGTTATTGTTATTGTTATTGTTATTGTTATTGTTATTGTTATTGTTATTGTTATTGTTATTGTTATTGTTATTGTTATTGTTATTGTTATTGTTATTGTTATTGTTATTGTTATTGTTATTGTTATTGTTATTGTTATTGTTATTGTTATTGTTATTGTTATTGTTATTGTTATTGTTATTGTTATTGTTATTGTTTTTATTGTTATTGTTATTGTTATTGTTATTGTTATTGTTATTGTTATTGTTATTGTTATTGTTATTGTTATTGTTATTGTTATTGTTATTGTTATTGTTATTGTTATTGTTATTGTTATTGTTATTGTTATTGTTATTGTTATTGTTATTGTTATTGTTATTGTTATTGTTATTGTTATTGTTATTGTTATTGTTATTGTTATTGTTATTGTTATTGTTATTGTTATTGTTATTGTTATTGTTATTGTTATTGTTATTGTTATTGTTATTGTTATTGTTATTGTTATTGTTATTGTTATTGTTATTGTTATTGTTATTGTTATTGTTATTGTTATTGTTATTGTTATTGTTATTGTTATTGTTATTGTTATTGTTATTGTTATTGTTATTGTTATTGTTATTGTTATTGTTATTGTTATTGTTATTGTTATTGTTATTGTTATTGTTATTGTTATTGTTATTGTTATTGTTATTGTTATTGTTATTGTTATTGTTATTGTTATTGTTATTGTTATTGTTATTGTTATTGTTATTGTTATTGTTATTGTTATTGTTATTGTTATTGTTATTGTTATTGTTATTGTTATTGTTATTGTTATTGTTATTGTTATTGTTATTGTTATTGTTATTGTTATTGTTATTGTTATTGTTATTGTTATTGTTATTGTTATTGTTATTGTTATTGTTATTGTTATTGTTATTGTTATTGTTATTGTTATTGTTATTGTTATTGTTATTGTTATTGTTATTGTTATTGTTATTGTTATTGTTATTGTTATTGTTATTGTTATTGTTATTGTTATTGTTATTGTTATTGTTATTGTTATTGTTATTGTTATTGTTATTGTTATTGTTATTGTTATTGTTATTGTTATTGTTATTGTTATTGTTATTGTTAATGTTATTGTTATTGTTATTGTTATTGTTATTGTTTTGTTATTGTTATTGTTATTGTTATTGTTATTGTTATTGTTATTGTTATTGTTATTGTTATTGTTATTGTTATTGTTATTGTTATTGTTATTGTTATTGTTATTGTTATTGTTATTGTTATTGTTATTGTTATTGTTATTGTTATTGTTATTGTTATTGTTATTGTTATTGTTATTGTTATTGTTATTGTTATTGTTATTGTTATTGTTATTGTTATTGTTATTGTATTGTTATTGTTATTGTTATTGTTATTGTTATTGTTATTGTTATTGTTATTGTTATTGTTATTGTTATTGTTATTGTTATTGTTATTGTTATTGTTATTGTTATTGTGTGTTATTGTTATTGTTATTGTTATTGTTATTGTTATTGTTATTGTTATTGTTATTGTTATTGTTATTGTTATTGTTATTGTTATTGTTATTGTTATTGTTATTGTTATTGTTATTGTTATTGTTATTGTTATTGTTATTGTTATTGTTATTGTTATTGTTATTGTTATTGTTATTGTTATTGTTATTGTTATTGTTATTGTTATTGTTATTGTTATTGTTATTGTTATTGTTATTGTTATTGTTATTGTTATTGTTATTGTTATTGTTATTGTTATTGTTATTGTTATTGTTATTGTTATTGTTATTGTTATTGTTATTGTTATTGTTATTGTTATTGTTATTGTTATGTTATTGTTATTGTTATTGTTATTGTTATTGTTATTGTTATTGTTATTGTTATTGTTATTGTTATTGTTATTGTTATTGTTATTGTTATTGTTATTGTTATTGTTATTGTTATTGTTATTGTTATTGTTATTGTTATTGTTATTGTTATTGTTATTGTTATTGTTATTGTTATTGTTATTGTTATTGTTATTGTTATTGTTATTGTTATTGTTATTGTTATTGTTATTGTTATTGTTATTGTTATTGTTATTGTTATTGTTATTGTTATTGTTATTGTTATTGTTATTGTTATTGTTATTGTTATTGTTATAGTTATTGTTATTGTTATTGTTATTGTTATTGTTATTGTTATTGTTATTGTTATTGTTATTGTTATTGTTATTGTTATTGTTATTGTTATTGTTATTGTTATTGTTATTGTTATTGTTATTGTTATTGTTATTGTTATTGTTATTGTTATTGTTATTGTTATTGTTATTGTTATTGTTATTGTTATTGTTATTGTTATTGTTATTGTTATTGTTATTGTTATTGTTATTGTTATTGTTATTGTTATTGTTATTGTTATTGTTATTGTTATTGTTATTGTTATTGTTATTGTTATTGTTATTGTTATTGTTATTGTTATTGTTATTGTTATTGTTATTGTTATTGTTATTGTTATTGTTATTGTTATTGTTATTGTTATTGTTATTGTTATTGTTATTGTTATTGTTATTGTTATTGTTATTGTTATTGTTATTGTTATTGTTATTGTTATTGTTATTGTTATTGTTATTGTTATTGTTATTGTTATTGTTATTGTTATTGTTATTGTTATTGTTATTGTTATTGTTATTGTTATTGTTATTGTTATTGTTATTGTTATTGTTATTGTTATTGTTATTGTTATTGTTATTGTTATTGTTATTGTTATTGTTATTGTTATTGTTATTGTTATTGTTATTGTTATTGTTATTGTTATTGTTATTGTTATTGTTATTGTTATTGTTATTGTTATTGTTATTGTTATTGTTATTGTTATTGTTATTGTTATTGTTATTGTTACTGTTGCTGGCACAGTTTGATCATACTGTACTTCTGTTGTTGGCTTTAATGCTTGGTTTAACTTATTTATAAATGCGCGTTATCGCCATGAATTATTAACACATGCCCGCCACACCAACCACATTTACACATACTTATACTTATATATATATATATATATATATATATATATATATATATATATATATATATTATACAGCCTTATATCGAACTTATTAAACGGAATAAGCAGGCGAGGCTGATATGTAAACTTTTACATCACACAGTTCTTAAACGGACACGTTGTTTTTAGGAAGTACCTCCATAAGTTCGGGCATGACAATTCCCTGATGTGGCCAATGTACACCAACGAGAGGGAAGACGTAGAACACTTTTTACTTATTCGTTTATTGCCCACACTTCTCAAAAAGCACCTTCCAACGGATAATACGGTGGTTTATATGATAAGAGAAAAGACCCATTAGTGGGAACTCAATAAAATTGTTGCCGGTATGCATTAAAGGACTTAAAGACTACCGAGCGAGTCCGAAGGCAATAAAAAGGACAATGAATGCATTGGTGGTTTTCACGCTACGTATGGTCGCTTACCAAAAAAAAGAGAAAATCATATATACATTATTCATATTAAACGAATACAACAAAAATTATAGTTGTAATAGTTCTTTCTTTCAGAAAGATTTTCAAATGCAACATACAAGTAAAATATGAATAAAAGTAAAAGTTAAATTAAGGTAAATGTTGTAAGAAGAAGTTGAAGAAGTAGCATAAAATATTCCTTAAATATTTTGCAAATACCCTGTGAAAGTATCCTTTAATATCCTTGAATATAACTATTTTCCTTATTAAACAATAAACAAGAATAGTCCTTGCTATTATTTTCATGAAACATTTTCCATGCCAAATAAACCACAATTTCAATTTGCTGTATCAATTTTTGTAGGCATATTTAAATGTTTAGAATAATTGGATATAACAACAAATTGGCAAACTGGCAGACATTTAACTAAATCGTTTCAAAATGTTACGAATATTTCAATAAAAATGAGTATTAAACACAATTTTTTGGTGGTGGTTAAAACAAAAAAAAAAAAAAAAACTAAAACAAAAACAGAAATATGATGATGAGGAAGCATCCTTGTTTATACAATGACTGAGTTCTATCACAACAACAACAATAACAATAACAGATGATGTTGACGTACATTTAAGGCAATTTCTAAACAACGTTTGCATGCATGCTGACTAAAACGGTAACTTAATAAAATATAAGCTTTCACACACACACACACACACAAACACACACAAACACACACACACACACATACACACTTAGGTTTATATATACAGTATTAACATTTCAAAAAGTATATGTAACAACACTTACAATAAAGTATAAAGAAAGAGTGATAGAGATAGATAGAGAGAGAGAGAGAGATACAGAATGAGAGAACGAAAGTGTGATGGCACAGAGAATGAAGGTATATTCCATTTATCATTGTGTTTGTAACGCCCAGAAAGAAGCTTTGATGACCCTATAAAATATGTAAATATTCTTGATCATCATAAAATTCTGAAGCGATTAAGACATGTCTGTCCTTCTAATCGTCTATGTATCTATATGTTGTAAACATTCTCCTTGTCATACAATTTAAGATATCGTGGTCAAATATGGCAGAATTTGTATGCAAGTTGGGATTAAAAATGGGCAAAACCGTTATAAGGACACGCTCAAAATGTAACCTAAACTGAGAACATTCCATTTTTTTAAAACAAAATTTTGTAGTTTCTATCTTTTACAGTGGAAATTGTAAAAAATAGAAAGCTGTTCAAATATCATACAAATCGGGTACGTACTACGCGAAATTATACAATACCAAACTTTAATTTCTTTTATGTTTACATTTACAAATTTACCCCTAAAAACTGGAATCAAGTTCTGAATTGTAATATCATGATGTTTGGTTGGGTGGATGTCCAAGATTTGGCCTTGTTTTTGGTTGGATCCTTTTTTTGTTACGGAAACGTCACGAAAGTCGCGTGGATGGTGGGGAGAATGAAAATGCAAAATGACTTAAGTGTCTTAAAATAAATACACAAGCATGTAACGTAGGAAAATAGCAATAACAATTTTGGACATTCTTTTATAACTGTTGTAGAAGCAATGAGCAACTTATACAACAATAATAATAATAATAATAAAATAAAACGAAACATAAAAAACATAAAGCAGAAAAATACAAAAAAAAAACTTCAAATGAAAATTGTAAAAATTTTACAAATTTAAGGATGTCCTAACATGGAATAAACAAAAGGATATGAAAGGAGATGACTAGGACTCCATGTCGTTCCGTTATTTTAGGCCATTATCTAACATGGAGACTTTAAAGAAACGAGCCTCTGCTTTTGAAACTCTTTTCCCATTCGCCTACTACCATCTTCACCTTTTTCCATTCCTTCATTCCTGCTATAAAAGCAAACTTTATTCTTAGTACTAACTACTACCAACAATTCTCATAATCTTTTTTATAAATATACGGCAATCTTTTTTGCTATGCACGTAAATATTTCCAAACAAATATTCATCTTCGTTTTGAGCATCGAAACTATTACTTAATGAAATTTCAGGAATATGACTGTGGAATTAAGCACTCAATTAACCTCTTGATAACAAATAATAAGTTTATTTCATTACCATATCAACATACAGGCCTACTGCCACCAATATTTTATATTTGTCTACACATGTACTTGGGCTGAAGCTTCCTGAGACTGTTTGCCTCAAATATAAAATGGATTTTGTTTTTCATTTCAAATTCTCTATAAATATCGTTTTACGTGTTTTGAATAAGGCCTTTTGAATAAGCCTTTGTCCCAGTATAGAACTTATATGGATGGAGTGCAAGGGCGCTCTGACATTTAATAAATAATTTATATGGAAATATTTCCAAAAAAAAAAATTTATTTAATTTATCTAAAAATCTAATAATTGAAAACATAAATTTATGATACTTTAAGCGGCCATATTTTGGTATATAAAAAAACTTTGGCAGTATGTAACTGTAAAATAATTAAAGTAAATGAATCTAAATAAATTATGGATCGTTACATTTTGCATTGAAGTCACTTGAGATTATTATTTCAAGCATTAATTAATTTCCTTAATGTTGGCGTAACACTTAATTAAATTTACTTATAATAACCATGTAATTCGTATAATTAATTTTTTTTTTTTTTTTGCTCATCTACATCTACTCAGACAAATTTCTGAGTAAATGAACACGAAAGATATTGTCGGTATATGCCAAAGATGAATGAATTAATAATTATTATACTCTTAAATTAATGGCTCTCAAAATTTTATGTAGTATAATTTTATGATTTAAAAACTATTAGTAATTATGTGTGTATGTGTGTGTGCGTGTGTGTAGGTGTCTATATATATATTTGCGGATTAAAGAAATGGATCATAAAAGAACGGTAATAATAATAATAATAATAATAATAATAATAATAGCAACAACAACAAAAGCAAAATCCATTAAACGATGAACTTTGTGAAGGAAAGAAATGTGTAGAAAAGAGAAGCCAACATTGAAGCAAATTTTTATGGTTTTATATACATTTTTATTTTTCTTGCTCTTTTGCTTTTTTTGTGTACGTGCACATTTCCCATAAAGTACATATATATATATATATATATATATATATATATTAAGGATAATGTTCATGTATGAATTCACATACATTTACACGCAAATCGCTTCTTTTATATCTCTGTCGCTACGTGTGATTAGATATAAATCTCAAAGGTTAAGTGGTCATAATTTTTTAAGCAAATCAAAACAAAATCGATCAAGGACTTTGTATGCCATAAAATTACATAACAATCGAAAAAAGCAAAAGAAGCAAAAACAACAATAACCACAACAAACAAAAAAAGAAACGTGACTTTTATAAGGAGCAAACGTACACACATGCACGTATATATATGTGTATATATATATATATATATATATATACGTATATGCATGCATTTGGTAGGGGTCTATATGTGCGAGGGTGTGCGTGTGTGTTTGCATATAAGAGGTAGAAATATAATACAAGAGAAAAAAGAAAGCGTGATAAATATTGATCTAATCGAGCAGGCCGGATCGCATTCTCAATAAGGTCATAAAAATGCTGATCTAAGAGAGGCCGAGCTTATTCATATTCACATTCGAAAGGTGTTTATGGGAAGACATCTTTCCAAAATGTTGGAAGCGGCAAGGACTGGTTCTTATGCCCAAAGGGCTAGCCCAGCCGAAGAAACCGCAGACGTATCGTCCTTTATGTGTGCTGGACACTGTGGGGAAGTGTCTGGAAAGAATTATACTTCAAAGACTTCTTGTGGTAGAAGAAAAAGGATTGACAATTGACGCTACAAACACTGTCGTTAATATAGCAAGGCAAGCTATAGCGGGTAAACGATGGAGAGGGGGGAGTAAACGATACTGCGCGGTAATGGTCCTAGATATTGAAAACGCCTTTAACACCGCCAGTTGGCCAGTAATAATTGACGCAATTAGGAAGATAAGTATACCGAATTATCTCCTCAGGATTATCGAGAGTTACCTTCAAGACACTCCTCTACGATACTGAAGAGGGGACTAAAAAGTACTCTATATCAGTAGGCGTCTCACAAGGATCAATTTGGAATCCCTGTTGTGGAATATTATATACGACAAAGTTCTACGACTCCCATTACCATTGAGAGCTCATATCATAGGTTTCGTTGATGATACAGCTCTTACAATAGTGGCTAAGAAAATTCAAGATCTGGAAACAGCAATCAACAGTGTCATTCGAACTGTCCATAACTGACTTAAGGGATTAGACCTGGTGTTGGCTGAGTATAAGAGAGAAGTAGTGCTTATCTCGAGCCATAATATTCTGGAAACGATGTGTGTGTGTGTCAATGTAAGCGACGCAAGTATAAAATCATCGTATGAGATGAAGTATCTGTGTTTCATCGTAGGCAGCAAGCTCACCTTCAAGAAGCATCTGGTATAATTTGCGACAAGGAAGTGAAAATGCAAGCGGCATTATCTAGGATTCTCCTGAATATAGGAGGTCCAAAGCCAGCAAAAAGAGCTTTGCTGGCCAACGTAGTTAGCTCAAGACTGCTATATACTTACCCAATGATGGGGCGCGGCGCCTAAAGAACAAGTTAGCGGCTGTGCAAAGATTATGCTTATTGGGGATCATCTGTGAATGCAGAACTATATCTGATGAACCTGCTAACGTAGTAGTAGGAGCCATTCCGCTAGGCATCCTTGCAGATGAGATGACCAGAACTCACACGCGGAGGGCACCTGGTGGAGTCCTACATCGCTTATTAAAAGGGAAGAGCGGGAAGTGTTCCTTTTGCTTTGGCAGAACCTGTTTCCTTTCATTGCCCCCGTATCGCAACGAGTGGATTGAGGCACTCTACAAAGCGAAGCGTGTTGAATTAAGTTTTGGCAAAAGAATTAATTGGAGGGATATTACCAAAATTTTGCCTCCTTATTAAAGAAACCAAGGGCAACCGAACGGGCCAGAAGGGAACAAGAAGGACGATGAATGCATAAATATGCTAACCAGCCCCCGTGAAGTAATACCTAACGGAAGCGGGCGAGTAGGGTGTACAGTAGAGAGGAATGTGTTTTAGTATGTGGGTGTAGGCAAGGGTGAAGCCAAGTCTAGCCCTGTCTATGAATCGTGCATGCCAACAGACGGCTGTTGGTACCTATGAAGGTTTCACATTACCTTGTCGCATACCAAAGGAAAAAACATGCTGTTTTGAGTATGCATTCAACAACAACAACAACAAAAGTTATATTTAAGAAAAAAGAGATTGAAAATAGATGTATGACTTGTGAGAATTGAGAATAAACGGCATTTATAATGCAGCAAAAATTCCAAAACAATTTATTTTCTGGTCTATTTGCTTATAAATTAATTAAGGTGGATGTAATAAATTTCAAGACTAAAAGATATAAGATGAAATCATCAATTGATTTGTTGCAAGTTACAAAATTGATCATACTACATGGCCATCTGATGGTTCTCTTTGAGGAACGCCAAATTGTTGAAAACTTTCATTTTGGCCCTTTTTTATGTTGCATCTTCTATTATTTTTAAAGTTTATTAACTTTGGCATTTACATTTGAAACAAAATTTGAACATAGAATTTTTCCAATAGACTATTGGCTTAATACGAGCATCATTCTATTTAGACCAATTGTTTGCAAATTATTCGTAATATAAAACGTGAAATAGCCTAAATCTAGAATATTTGGTTTAATTTTTGAAAAAACCTCATCATTATACAAACTCAAATTTGGGGTAACAAAAAAAAAAGGGTTTGAATACATATGGATCTAGTCTAAGATCATTCTGGATATTATAAATATTTGAACAAATTTTTCAAACTTTCAATTTCATCAGAATTGTTGTACGGTAAATAAATTAAACGGCAACAACAGTTATGACAACAACTACAACAATAACAACAACAATAATAATAATAATAATAATAAAAGCAAAGTTAACAAAAGTAATTATTAATTTTAAAATTATCCGTGCATCTTGAGGGGAGTCAAAGTATATAAAAATAATCTCTGCAAATAATATATTACATGTAAAGGCGCATACACTTACATCACCATGGCCTTATCTTTATTAGATTAATTGCGATAAATACATATCCTTAAATTCATTGTGCATAAATTTTTTTGCAAAAAACTAATTCAGTTACATAAAAATTTTATAAGTATATCCGTAAACATATTTTTCAAAAACAGAATAAGTATCTTTGCGTGAGAGATAATACGAATATATTTTAGCAGAGTACTTAAAATAGACTAATTAAAAAAAAAATTTGTCTGCCTACAGCTTTGGCATAAGTTGTTTAGAGACAATTTAAAGAGAGAAGAAGGCAAATGATATCATAAAATTTCTAACTACAGAGTTGGTTACGCAAATTTACAGAAAATATTTTCGGCCATTAGGGCTTTCCAGAATATCACTTCTTGTAATGGCCACTCTAGCTTCATAGAAGTAAAATTAATAGCCTTTATACAGGACTACTCCATCTCTGTTCCATTTCTGATATACCCCTAATCCACTCCTGATCAACTTCTGATCCATCCCAGGTCCACCCCTGATACACCCCTGATCCATCCACTTTCAAAAAATATCTTGAAATATGCAATAAAATCTTAAGATAATTAATAAAGGAAGTACTGAATTGTAATCCTCATTTATTCAGAATTAATCATGTTAGAAGTTGTCAAGACAGCATGCATGACGATTCTTATCATCTAATTTAAATTTATATCAAATAGTAGTCTAGCGTCTTCATTAATCAAAAACGGAGAGAGAGTGACAGAGAGCGAGAGAGAGAGAGAGAAAGTAAAAAGTGAGTTCGTGTAGGTCCAGTCTAGACCGTGAATCTTGCATGCTAACAGCCGCTACTTGTCTCTGATATTTACATCAAAAAAATAAATAACTATAATTTTTGAAAATATATATAAAAATTCATACATACATATATACACATATACCCAAGGCGTATAGTTTTCTATATAGGAAAAATATGATATATTTTTCTTGTACATTTTATAAGTATTATAATTATTATTATTATTCTATCGTTTTAATGTTATTATTCTTGTTGTTATAATAGAATAAAGTGCCAATTGTTTAAAAAGAAAAACACTCAAACATTTTAAAATATTTTATTGCTTTTATTGTTTGTACTTTACTCTGCCAGTATGCTGCCATTTTTACTATTAATGCAAATGGAATTGCTGTTGCTGTTGCTGTTACTGTTGCTTTCATTTATAAATGTGATGCTGCACTAATTCAACTTACATATATATAAAAACATGCTATGCAATATATATATATATATATATATATATATATATATATATATATATATATATAAATATTAAATATAAATGAGAAACGCCATAGAAAACGAGTAAATGCTTTATACTTTTGGTTTGTGTTTGATTTGTTCTATTTGAAAATTCTTTACTTAGATATCGCTTTTTTTTTCTCGAAATGTTTCCAATTGCAAATATCAGGATCAATAAAAACAATAGTAATAATTATTTTGTTAAATATATTTTGAAAAATTATAATCTATCATTTGTCGCTTATTCTATATAACAAAAATTCCTGTTTAATTCATTTCCAACAAATAACTAATAAATAGAGTTTTTTCTTAAATAAACAACAACGGCAACAATGACCATAATAATAATAATAATAATAATAATAAAAGTGAACGAATTTTGTGGAATAATTAAATGAAAATCGCTATTTTGCTATTTTGTGAAAATGACTATTTTGCAATTTCTTAATTTAGATGTTTTAAAATACATATATATTATAATATTATCATTATCAGCATTATAATATTTTTTGTTGTTATATGTAACATCATTTATGGATAAAACTAAACCAACCGATTTGAGTAACTTTGAATGAAATAATCGTTTTGGGACTTAGTGTTATGTTATCAAACAATTTCAATCTATCTACCAGTCTATGTGGCTGCTTGATACTGCATCTAATATCTCACTATAAATTATGATACAATTTAAAGATGAGGCGCATTGGAAAATCAATTGGTTTAAATTATGTTAAGGATCACTTCACCTATAACAAATATCTTGTCTAAAACGCTTTTTAGATAAATCATACTTAAATGTTTTTATTTACCACACACCCACATACGCACAATATCGCACAAATGTTGTCTCACTGTCTCAAATGCTCATGCTGTTCATAATGCTGATTATGATAATAATAATGATAATGATGATGATGCAAGTGCTGATACTCTGAATGATAAGGTAAAAGTTTTCCATGCTGTCATTGTTGTCATATTGATGATGATTGTTTTGTCAGGCATGTATGATCTATTGACTTTTATTGAACACCTAGGTCCATTCATGTGTGTGTGGTAAATCATAGGTTTGATTTTTTATGTCTTATCCTAGTTTCCCATTATTTACTTCCCTTTCCTTTTTTCGATGCTTTCTTTTTATTCATTTGATCCAACTATCATAACGAGTGCATGACTTATTTGTGTTATTATACTTTTTTACAATTGTTGTTGTTGTTTCTGTTATTGTTATTGTTATTATTATTGATATGGGTTTTATTACCTCATGTATATATATTTACATATAAAGCAGAATAATAATAATAATAATGCATTGGTTTTCTCCCATATATATACTGATGGACATACACATATTTATACATACATATATATATACATATATATATATATATATGTAAGAAGTGAATATAAATCTACAATAAGAGTAAAAAGAGTCATAAAATAGAATAAAAATAGGGAAAACAATGAACCCGAGAAGGCAAATTCACTGTCATTTTATTTTCATATATTGCTCATCGTTTCTATATACACATACATATATATATATATACATATATATATATATATATATATATATATATATATATATATATATATATATATATATATGTATATATGTGTTTGCATTGCAGTGTTAGTGTGTAGGAATGTGAATGTATGACAAAAAAAAAAAAAAGAAAAGAAGAAAATGATTTTATGATTCTTGATGTGAAAAAATATTTAAGCACCATGTTTTGCATGATGCTGCTGCTGCTTTTACCGCTAATGCGTGTATTCATTCTTTTTTTTCTTGTTTTATTTCACACTTACAACACAAAACAGTTGACAAAAAAAGAACAAAAAATAACTTGATTTTTTTCTCTTTTGCTTTTTGTTTATTATAAATTTTTTCTTTTCTTTTTTCTTACATGAAACTTCTGTCATATATATTTATAACTTTCACTTCTTACTTCCCTTATTATTTATGTCTCTCTCGCTCTATGTCTCTTATACATACCAACGCACCCACACTCTATCTCTCTTGCATTGTTTCTCTCTTTCATACTTTCTATATTTATTTGTTTTTATCAGTCAGTCAGTCTGACTGACACTCGATCTGTCTCCGTCTACTGTTTCTTTTTTTTTATTAAAGTCCTGTTTCGTTATTCATTGCAAATGAAGAAAGAAAAAAACGAAACAAAACAAGAAAAATAAAGAAAAGAGTGAAAAGTATAAAATTCTATATATATATATATATATATATATATATATATATATATAAACACACATACATACACACACATATACATATATATATTTTGAAAAGGGCACTTTCAGCAAGGAAGTAATGAAGGTGATGCAAATAAACCTAAATCACTGGAGGCAGCTCAGGACCTAATAAACCAAGCACTTAGGGAAAAAAGAATCGACATAGTTGTGGCTTGTGAACCCTACAAGCATCTTGATGACTGGGTTAGGCTTGATTAGGGATCGTTCTGGAACTGCGGCCAGTATGCACTGGACAATGTCCCATATGTAGTAAATGGCTTTATCAGAGCCAAGGTTAAAGGTATAAATTTTTACAGCTTTTATGTACCATTGAGATGGACACACAGCGAATTCCAGCATATGCTGGACCTATTGGTAGAAGATGCTAGACTTAAATCACCAACTATTGTAGCGGAGGATTTTAATGCATGGCCGTAGAATGTGGAAGTAGGTATATAAATCCGCGAGGACGGTGCGTGTTGCAAGCCATTGCAGGCACCGATATACTAGTGGTTAACACGGAGAATAAGAATACCTTCCCCAAGGCTGGAAGGGGATCCATCGTTGATATCCCTCTGGCAAGTGGTAGCCTGAGTCAACATCTTTTATGGCGGAGGGAGAGATATACTCATAGCGACCACCAAGCAATTGTCTTTGTAATCAAAGATAGTAGGTTATACCCCCGGGCTCTCGACCTCGAAATTGGATTTTAAGTTGTTGAGAGAAATGGTTAGTGACAGTGGCCACCTAATAAAATGGCAGAAGAAAGCGGGGATGATCTCGGTGCTCTACTTAAAGAGGGTTGTGACGCTTCAATACCTAGGAGAAAACTGTTCCCATAAAAACCGCCGTGCTACTGGTGAAATGAGAAAATTAGGGCAAAGTGAATGGAATGCCGTTATGTCTGCTAGATGCTGTGAAAAAGTGTTTAGAAAGAATTATATATCAAAGAGTTCTTTGCGTGGTAGGAGAAACAGAGGCTCTATCCAGTACCCGTTTGAATTCAGGAAAAGCAGATCGACAATTGACGCTATAAACACCGTCGTTAATATAGCCAGACATGCTACAGCGGGTAAACGATGGAGAGGAGCCAATATCATAAGTTTCGCGGAGGCTCTTACGGTAGCTCTTACGATAGTGTTTAAGGAACTTCAAGATCTGGAAACAGCAACCAATAGTGCTATTCGATCTGTTCATTACTAGCTCAAGGGAGTAGATCTAGCTAGCTGAGCATAAGAGAGAGGTAGTGTTTATCCTGAGCCGTAATGTTCTGGAAACAATGTGTGTCAATGTAGGCGGCACAAATATAAGTTCATCGGATGAGATAAAGTATCTGTGTTTCATCATAAATAGCAAGCTCACCTTCAAGAAGCATCTGCTATTATCTGCGACTAGGTGGCAAAAATGCAAACGGCATTATCTAAGATTCTCCCTAATATAGGGGGTCCAAAGCCAGCAAAAAGAGCTTTGCTGGCTAACATAGTTAGCTCTCAACTGCTATATGCGTACACAGTGTAGGGGTGGGGTGCCTGAAGAACAAGCAGCTTCATCGAAAGTTGGCGACTGTGCAAATTTTATGCTTGTTGGGGATCATCTGTGAATGCAGAACTATATCTGATGAACCTGCTAACGTAGTAGTAGGAGCCATTCCGCTAGGCATCTTTGCAGATGAGATGACCAGAACTCACACGCGGAGGGCAGCTGGTGGAATCCCCACATCACATTAAAAGGAAAGAGTGAGAAGTGCCCCTTTTGCTTTGGCAGAACCTTTGGGATATTTCGGCAAATAGGAGATGGACACACAGGCTTATACCGGACATATTAACCTAGATTAGCAGAAAACGCGGGGATGTAAATTTTTACATTACACTTGGCGTTTTTGAGAAATACCTCCATAACAAGTCACCGACATGCCCAATGTGCACCAACAAAGAGTAAGACGTAGACCAGGTCTTCTTTTATTGCCACTGTTTCGCAACGGGTGGATTGATGCACCCTACAACGTGAAGCGTGGTGGATTACGTGTTGGCAAAAGAGGCCAATTGGAGGGTGATTAGCGAAATTATTGCCACCATAGAGTGGAATGTGCTTTAGTATCTGGGTGTAGGCAGGGGTGAAGCCTGGTGCAGCCCTGGCTGACGGCTGTTGATACCTATGAAGATTTCACACTACCTGGTTGCGTACCAAACAGAAAAATAATACATACATGCATACATATAAGTATTACAATTTAATTTGCATATAAAAATTTCTTATGAAGAATAAATAACTTTAGAGCTACTCTTTCTAAACATGATAACAACAACAACAATAACAACAGCAATAACAGCAACAACAACAATAACAATATAATAGCAACAACAAAGTATGAGATGATTGAATAGTATGCGATCATTGTACAAGAACAAATCAACTTTACATTTTTCATGCAACAACAACAATTATAATAATAACAACAACAACAATAAACTTTCTACTCTATTACAAAGCAGTTTATGTGACCTGTGCGTGTGTATACATGTATGTACTTATTTATATATATAACTGTGCTCATATAACAAATCTCATGATTACACATCAGAAGATGTTGATATAGAAAAGCAAATCCCAATTAAAATAGAAAAAACCTTTTTTTCCTAATCATAATTGTACCGTTCTCTCTTTCTTTCTCTTTCTTTGTCTATCTTACGCTCACTCCAAAAAGAAACATTCAGAAAGCATCAAAACGTTGTAGCTACGAGCTTTTAAAAAATTGAAGAAAAAAAGCACCAAGGACACGAGAGAAAAAAGCTCAAATTCCTGGTCAAATTATTCACTATCATTTGACAAAAGAATGATACACACACACACACACACACACACATATGTGAACAAATTTTAATGTTGAATTGCATTTGAGTTTTTATACAAAATTCAATGTCTTGTCTTTGCTTTGCCTGTTGTTGTTATTGTTGTTGTTGCTGCTGCTGCTGCTGCTGCTGCTGCTTTGCATATACTTTTTCATTATCATACTCCTTCTTCTTCATCTTCTTTTATTTCTTCTTCTTCTTCTTATAAAGCAATGGGTCGCCATTACAAATAAATATTTATGTAGAGAAATGTACAAAATTTACAAAATCTTCTAATAAAAAGGCAAACTAAAAGAGTAAAATTAAAAATAGAAAAATAATAGTGAAACAAAATGCAAAAATAAAAAAAAAAACCAAAAGAGGAGGAGAAAAACCGAAAAACAGACGGCCCAACACATTTTTATAGATGACATTATTTTTAAAAGATAAAGACAAAACAGTTACCGAGTATTATTTGCTAGGGACTTTAATTAAAAAAAAGAAAATATAAAAGAAAAAATTCAAATTATTGTTTGAATCGTTCTGTCTGTCCATGGACTACTTTAAAATTGAGTTATATGAAATGTTGATACAATAAATTTAGAAAAATTCGAAACGGATTTAAATTACTTCTTCTGAAATGAAATAATACAAAACCAGAACAATTGCCAGACAATTGCTTATTGTTTATTTAATAATTTAATAATGAATTTACAGCATCGTTTTGATTGTTTTAAATGCTTTTCATAAAAATGAATATATCCAGTTGTTTGGGTGGTGCACCCACAAACATCATACTCCAAAAATTGCTACTGCCACTGCCACTGCCACTGCCACTGCTGCTGTTGTTGTTGTTATTGTTGTTGTTCTACTTGCTATTTCTTTATTTTATATTATACAATTTTAATTTTATTCTTTTCCATTACTATCTGCCTGTCCATTTGTCTGTCTGTCCATCCATCCGTTTGCGTATTTGCCTGCTTGCCTGCCTGTTCTCTGTGCTAAATCAAGAATTCTAACAAATTAAATATTTGTATGGATTATTTACAAATATTGTTTATCTCTTTCACACTCTTTCACACTCTTACTCATCTTTTTTGCTGGCCTTTTTCCCTCCTTGAAATTTCGAGCTGCCGGTGACGGTTAGCTTGAAACTATAAAATTATGTATACGGTATACAGATGGCATGTGAGAAAGTGGCAGAAGAGGAAAGACATGGAAAATTTTTTTTAAAGAACGCGAAGGAGGGAATGAAAGGCGACAAAATGAGCACTGATAGTTGAAGACATGACAAATTCTATAAAATGGAAATTCTTCAGTACAGATTCTTTCGTATAAAATCCCTGTCAACCTCTTCTATCTATCTATCTAACTATCTCATTTCCTTATATATACATTTGCATATATATATATATACATACATACATACATACACATACATATACATATACACTTTTATATGTACATGCTAAGTAAAATATTCTTTTGTAAATTCTTTATATACTGAGCAACTATCTTTCCTTGTTTTAAGAAACACCAGCAGCAACAACAACTAAAACAAAAACAACAACTAAATGCCATGCAGTAGAAGGTTAATTTGAAAAGAAAAAGAAAAATGGAGAAACAGAAAGAAAGGACAAAATTTCTAAAAAAGAAAATTATTCATGTTTCTTCTCATGTTCTTAATACTAAATTTGCAATAACAATAATAATAATAATAACAAAAACAATAAATACATTAAATATTTTTGCTTTCCCTTTATTCTACAACACTTGCGGTATAAGGTATTATAAGTTTGTGAAGATATTTGTAATACCCAAAACGAAAACTTCGATACAGAATCACAATCTGATTCGATTTTAACCTGCCGTCAACAGACGGTCTGTTCGTCTCTTGTATGTCAATGTAAACTTGGTATCAAGCTAGTGGTCGCAATTTTTGAGGTATTTGATAAAATTTGGTATATAATTGTGTTTTGGCCCAGCGTACCATGCTTTTGAAAATGGTTAAAATTGTATAATTTTTGTGAACACGTCCCATATAAGGTCTTGCTTAAAAAGAAAGTCGTTATATAGAAAACAATTAAAATTTTAGTCATATTTTAACATAAATTGGTCCTGAGAAAACATATATATATATATATATATATATATATATATATATATATATATATATAGAAAACATATATAGCATATTTGGTCCAGATAGGCATATTTTTACGATCACTTCTAATGTGAGGTCTTTTCGACAAAAATTTCAACAATAGATTCAATTTTGCATATATAATTTGGAGAAAATTGACACTGCCTTTTTATTTAACCTAATGAAATACATCTACCAAATTTGATCCATATGGATACATTTTTTGAATCTCCCATCATATAATGGACTCTTTAAATAACTGAGAAATTACAATATTTTCAATTTTGTTGACCTTTAATTCTCTTATTTGACTTTAAACACATAAAGCAAAGTATGATGTAGGGTATTTAAGGACCAGCCACAATCGACTTACTTGTTTTTATAAAGTTTAAAACGAGTGTAAAAAACAGAGAAACAGAAACGATGAATGAATGATGAATATTTTGTGAAAAAAAAAGGCGACTAAGAAAAAATGCATGACAATTTTGTAAACGAATTTTGTAATATATGAACCACTTATTCACTTGTAGTTTTAATTTCATACAACAACAACACAAAACATTTGGGTAAAGAGATTTTTTTCAAATGAAATTATGAACTTGATGCCATTAATTTAAAGTTAAAAATCATCTTAAAAGTGAAAAAGTCAATTTAATTTAAGTCAAAAGTGAAAACTCAAGATAAAATCAAAGTCTAGGAAAAATCTAGTTACAAGTCAGTTCAAACCAACTGAACACAAATGGAAAAAAAAATTAATTCAATGAACAAATGAATTCCAATAAATTCTATTTAACACTGTAAAATTCATAAAATTTTATATCAAACACATTAATTAAATTAAATTTATATTAATTTAAATTTAAATTAAATTAAACAATTTAAAATTTAAGATATTACATTAAAAATAAATGCATTATATATCTAACTTTCATTTTTCACTTACTTTCCAGCTCAAAAATCTCTTACTGAATCAAACGCCATCATGACGTATGATTAACATACAATAATAAAAAACGCACATGACGTATGATTAACATTTAATAAAACAGACAGATGTTGCATCATGCTGCATCATTATGCATCATGTAGAAAGTAATTCTCATAGGAAAGGCAAAAATTTTTATTCACAATAGAAATTAAACAAAAGTATAACAATAAGAAGAAGAAAAAGTAGCATTTTTTATAGAATAAACCAATATGTTCAAAAGTTGTGTGTGTGTGTGTGTGTGTGTGCATGTGTGGGTAAGTGTGTTATTTTTCAAATTAATTTCTTTATTTTGTAAATAGAAAATTCAACTTAATGAAAATTAAATCGCGTTTGCTTTGTTGCCATTTTTCTTTTTTTTTGTTGTTGTTATTATTTCATACTATTATTCAATTTATTTTCTGTTTTCAGTTACACTTGCTCTAAAGCAAAAAATTGTTATGTTTTATTGTTTTCTTTTCTTTGCTGTTTGTGTTTTTTTTTTTTTTTGGAAAATAGAAAAGTGAAAAGTGAATACAAAAACACAAACACAAATGGAAAATTTTTGCAATTTGATACAAGTCATTGTTGCTAACGTTATTGCTCTGCTTATTGTTATTGTTGTTGTGCTCAATGTAAAATATAATAAAAAGCTATTGTTTATAAATATCTATTTGTTCAATCGTTTTTAACAGAATTTTACGAAATATTTGTCAGCCATAAACAACCAAATGCTAACGTAAAATGTATTGTAAATAAACACAACAACAACAAAAACAACACCAACAAAAAAAATACAAGAAGAAGGAGTAAAAGAAATTTAAATAATTTTATAGTCGTTCAGGATCGACTTTGACAATTTTACATTTTGCCTCTGCTAAATGGAATTTTTCAACAATAAAATCAAAAACCGAAACGGAAACTGAAGAAAAAATAAAGAAAATGAGACTGAAAAGTAATTCAAATATTCACATATTATTATAACAATCAATTTCAAAGCATTTTCAGAATTGTCGATCCGCCCATCTATTTAATGATTCATCAATCTGTCCATTAGTCTGTCCATCAGTTTGTCCATCAGTTTGTCCATCAGTCTGTCCATCAGTCTGTCCATCAGTCTGTGGGGGCGACCAATCCCGAGAAGCACCTGCTCAATTGGGAGTGGCTCATGAGATGGTTTCTGATCCATATCCATCAGGGGGCATCATGAGTTCACGAGATCAGATCCAAAGATTTAATTTGGTACCACGGGATCACCAAATTCATATTTTGCCCATGTGGTGATGTTGGAGTTGGCTTCGTGGGGGCTGTGGTGTCCATATCGCGGACGTAGCTCGACCTATTATGTTTATACCACTATTATAGTTTTGTCGAGCAGGGTGCCATTTCCCGAATAAAATGGCTAGCTGGGTGGGCTTATCGGGCTAATCTAATCTAAGCCTAGGGGTTTTAAGAAGGCCCTGAATCCTTACACCAAGGATTAAGCTAACTAGATGAGGTGCAATAGTGGCTTTAAATTGGAAGCTAGTCGGGACGGTGGCATGCACTTTGTGACGTGTCTACCAACGCTAGCGATCATAAGTATGTTTATACCATGCATTTGAGCCTTCCAGGCAGGTATGCATGTAAAACACTAACTGTACTGTCCATCAGTCTGTCCATCAGTCTGTCCATCAGTCTGTCTATCAGTCTGTCCATCAGTCCGGCCATTAGTCTGTAAATTAATCTCTCCATTAAACTGCCCAACATTCTGTCCATTAGTCTGGGAATTAGTACATCTATATCGTTAACCGTCCATCTATCTGTTGTCTGCCCATGTAAAGACGCAAACTGCAATTTTTGAGGTGTTTTAAAACTAAGATTTTAATACAATAAACAATGATTTAAACTGGATCATTTTAACAATTACCGCCCAATTATTGTCGGCTTGTTAAAAAGCTTAGAAGAATCTAAAAATTTTATTAAATTTTGTATTAATGAAAATCGATTCAAATGCATTATATGTAACGCATTAAGGTCCCACTTTAAAATCTCTGCCATTTAAAAAATTTTCGTCTCCATCGAAATATCAACTTTCTTCATTTTAATCTAAATCACTTGGTTAAAAATTTTTTTCTTGATTTCTTTAATGCATTAATTGCATCAAATAATGCATCTAATATATTTAAAAATTCCAATCGACTTTAATTAATCATAAAATTATTGCTTCCTTTATAGATTTTTATTTGATTTAAGATCTACTTTAAGGCTATTAATTTTTACAAATACAATCTATAAAATTCTTTTTAAATATATTGAAAATTTTTATTAGCAAATTTGCTTAAGTGAAATACATGAATACAGAGAAGAGTTCAGTGAAGAAGATTAAAGAACAAAATTGGTCAACGAATTGATCGTTTAAAAATGTCATGCATCGATAAACGTTCATCAAGTAACGTTAAATGTGAAACTGTTTTTCTTGTAGTGCAAATACAAATAATTCTAAACATATTTTCCCTTTTTTTTTTATCTTTTTCTTTGTTTATCTATGAATTTTATTATATTTATGATAAAGACATGTATAGATACAAATTTATATAGATATTCGTATATAAGACATATTAGTTTATGCGTAGGTGTATCTGTGTGACACAACACAAATGAGATCAGCTGTTTTCGTTAAGGCTTTGTAATAAAAATGTACGAACAAAATGTAAGAACAAAAAAGAAAAAATGAAACGAAACAAAACGAAACGAAACGAAAAATGAAAGCAAAAAAAAATAATAATTGAATTGAGCAACAATAACAACAATCAAAATATGATCATATATAAAATGCTTTTAATTTGATAAAAAAGTTTTCAAGGCTACAACGTAATAAACCGATGAAAATGATGACTTAGAGATAAAGGCTGTTAAAGAGGGACAGAGAAATAGTTGAAAAGAGATCGAGAGATAGAGAGAGAAATATTTATAACGTTTATCTGTTTTGTTTAAATGATTTTTTTATTTTTTTTGTTTTTTTTTTTTTTTTTTTATTTTAATTTGCTCCATAATGTTCAGATATTTTATTTGATTATGTCAAAATAATAAAACAAAAGAAAAAAAGAGAATAAGAATATTAAAAAAAAGTTATATGAAAATTAAAGTGAATGGCAATCAAGGCCATTAAACCGTAAGAATATCAGTTCTATAAATTGTTGACCTTGAAATGAAATGAATGTATTTTTTTAGAAATGATTTTTCCCTAATGAAAGAAAATTGTTATCTAAAACGATTCAAATTCATTTGGTCATTCGTTCATCTAATTTTTATAACTTTGTCTGTTAAACAAATTTCCCTTTTGCTAAATGGACAGAAAACTTCAAAAAAAATTTATGCTTCAATTACAAATTGCAACATATTAAAATATTTTCATTAATATTAAAGGGCAGACATAATTTTTTTTTTTGTCTTAACTGCGAATTGCAAAATGCATTGAAATTTTAACTTAAGAACTTTAGCAAAATTTTTACCAAACTTTTTTTTTGTTTTGGAACAAATTTATTTAAATAAATATAATAAAAAAAAATGACAACAACAAAGTGCGCATATAAATATAAAACAAAAAAAAAATTCATTCATTAATTGAATGAATGAAATGAAAATATTTTCATATAAATAAATAAATAAATATATTTCTATGTATATATCAATATCATTAACATATTTTACAAAAATTAATAAATTTTTTTTTGTTACAAATCGCAACAGCAACTAATACAACCAAGCAAAAATAAAGCTACATAAAAAAAAATAAAATTAAATTAATATTTAATTTCTCTTTCATCCGGCATATTTTTTCTTGAACCTTCTTCGCTTAAAATCAGCTTACACCAATTTTACTCTTTTTGTATTTTTCATATAAAAAAAAGTATGTAACAAAAAAGCTAACATATTAAATTTTATAAAAAATTCATTAACCAACGTTTTGATCAGAAATTTGACATGGACAGATATTGCATTAGAGATAATTTTGTATAAATTTATATAAAAATAAAATAAGAATCTATATTAACATATTATTCTGGTTGTGTACATGACCTATACCAAAAAAAAAAAAAAAAAAATAAATAAATAAAAAAAATAAAATAAAATTGATGTAGGTTATAACGGAATACTTCTTGAAAGAAAATTATTTTCATTCATTTACCGGCATATTGGCAAATATTTATAACTTTTATTCTGCCTTTTTTTTGTGTGTTTACTTTCTTCCTTTCATACTATCACTCTATATATAATATATATATATATATATATATATATCTCTCCCTCTCTCTCTCTCTCTCTCTATCTCTCTGTCTCTCTATCTATCACTTTATCTCTCTATTTGTCCTTCTCTCTTTATCCTTTAATAGACTTATAAAATTTCGTTGGCAAAGTGACTGCTCAAACGAGTTGCACATGTATACATAGAAAGAAAGATAGAGAGAGAGAGAAAGAGAGAGAGAGAGAGAGACAGAGAGAGAGAGACAGTGCAAGTATGTGAGACAAAAAGAAGAGAGCATAACTGTTATATTCCAGGACTCAATAATTCTAATATTTTACTTCTTTTTATTCGCTGACAATTTCTCTTATTCTCTCTTTCTATCTCTTTCCCTACCTTTTTCTGTGGCATTCCATCATATAAAATGCTTGAAATGGGACCTCTTCTTTTTTTAGTGCAACAAAAAAAAAATCCAAATTTAAAACTATATCGCGGCTAAATCCAATGCATTTATAGACCTTGACAAACCATTAAATTTTTCTTTTTTTCAAAATTTCATTCTTAATCGATTTATCTTCATATGAAACGGAATGATATTGGAATTAAATCGAAGCCATTTCATATCGTAAATTCATATCAGGTCCGTTTCTCTCTCTATCTCTGTCTCTCTCTCTCTCTCTCTCTCTCTCTCTCTCTCTTTCTCTCCCTCTCACTCTCCTTTTATTATCTTAGTTATTCTTCCATCTTTCATATCAATGAACTAATTCGATGAATTCATTTATCGAAAGATATTGTTAAACAGTTTAGAAGAGTTATTTAGGGACAAAGCGAGAGAGAGAGAAGGACAAAGCAAGAAACAGAATATTGCAAAAAGGTTTCTTTTTTTCTTGATTTTTGCGTTTTTCTCCATCGTGTTTTTTTTTTATATTCACTTTTTACAGTTTTTATATAATTTTCAGAGATTCGTGGCCAATTACAGTAACAACAACAATAGTAAGGAAAACTAACCAACACAATAATAATAATAAGTGTATGAGAATGGCTCAAATGCTGTCGTAAAATGCACGTTGATAAACTCACGCACACAAACATGCACAAACATGCACAAACATGCACAAGCATGCACACACTTATACAAACTTACACAAACGAAACGTGTTTGTCGGGTCATTGAGCCACTGCCGCGCTTCATACGTATCAAATATTTACACCAATAACAGCAATAAATACACACACACAAACGCAAACACCCATAAAAGCACACACCAAGAAAAAAAACCAAAAAAAAAAAGAAAATCTATAAAAATAATTTTCCAATTTTTCTTTTCCTTTTGGTTTTTTTTTTTTCTGGTATTTACTTTTTATTTTGGTTGTTTACTTTCGCGACCAAAAATCGCAAATGAAATAATAAAAAAAGCAAAAAAAAAAACAAATTTCAAATAAATAAATGACGAATGTGATTTGGTAAAAAAAAAAAATGAATAAAATGAAATATTTGAGTGAAAATAATTTGGAAAAAACGTTACAATTTTAAAATGTTTTTTTTTTATGAAAATTTTTCTAAAAAACACAAACAAAAACAAAAATAAAAACAGAGATAAAAATTATCCATTAGCAATTTTGTTAAATATAAAAACAAAAAATTACAAGAATTCTTTGGTGCTGCTTTTTTCGTTGTGCTTGATTTTAATTTTGCTCTTTTTTTTAGCTTTTTTTCTTTGCGCTAAAAACACGCTAAAAAGACTTGAATTTACATGTCTCTTGTGTGTGTGTGTGTGTGTGTGTTTTGTATAAAGAAGGATATTAAAATACAAAATAAAAAAAAAAAAGAGTAAAAGTGCGAGAAGCGTTGAGTAACAATACAAAGCAATAAAACAGAAATTCAACTAAATAAGAAGAAGAAGAGTTAGAACAAAAAAGATGCCAAAAAGAAGAAAAAGACGTTTAGAAAAATAAAATATCAGCATCACAAAGAATCAGATAGCACATTTACACTTACAGAAACACTCACACTCCTACACATACACACACACACACACACACACACACGCACACACACGCACACACACTTGCGTGCAAATTAAAAAAATATTTTTGCCACTGCCATTTTTGCCATTCGAATGAATGTGTACGTGTGTATGTTTGGATAAATGTAAATGAAATGCACAATACAAACATTTTACACTTGTTTAAATACACACACACACACACACATATATATATATATATATATATATATATATATATATATACATGTGTTGTAACGTATTATTTTGCCGGTGTTGTTTTTTTCTTCTTCTTCTTCTCCTTCTTCTACATATCAATAACAATCGAGATGGCGATAATGATGTACGTTTCATGGTGATGATGGCAACGATGATGACGATAAAATTGATAAATGCATTTGTGGTGGATTTATTTATCCGTCTTTCGTACCGCTTCAAAACGTTTAAACGAGCATTAAAAATCAGCAAAAACGATATAAAGAACAAAAACTGTTATTGAAAGAACCGAAACGAAGCGTATAGAAAGAAAGAGAAGTAGAAGTAGATAGCGAGAGAGAGAGTGAGAGAGATTGAGTGAGAGAATAGGGGCATATGTAAATGAGAGTGAGTAAGAGAAAAAAATCAGTTTTGTCGTAAGAGTAAAAAATGAAATCATCATTATCATCATCATCATCATCATCATTATTCTCACTAACTCAACAAATGCCTAAAGAGAAAATAAAGAATTTCTCTCTGAAAATTTCTCTACCTGTCTCACTCTATTCATATCTCTCTTTCCATTCCTCTTGCTCACTTTACCGCGCACTTTATTTGTTTTTTACTCTCTGATAGTTTTCAATTACAATAGTTGTACAAGAATAATCGTGTAGTAGAATAAAATGGAAATAAAAATTTAGAAATGTAAATTTCAAGTATTTTATATTTTTGAATTGGTTGATATTGTTTTTGTTATTGTATAAAATTATCCTAATTAGTAATAATTATAAATATTCTACAACTTTCCTTGTTTTTGTATAAATGACATTGGACCTTAACTTAACTTGGCTTAACTTTACTTAACTTAACTTAATTTTGCTTAATTTAACTTAAATTAACTCAACTTAATTTAACATAACTTAATTTAATTTAGCGCAACTTAACTGAACTTATCTTAATTTAATTTAACGCAACTTAACGTAACTGAACTTTACTTAATTTAACTTAACCTCACTTAACTTAACTTAACTTAATTTAACTTAACTTAATAACTTAACTTAACTTAACTTTTAACTTAACTTAACTTAACTTAACTTAACTTAACTTAACTTAATTTAACTTAACTTAACTTAATTTAACTTAACGTAACTTAACTTAACTTAACTTAACTTAAACTTAATTTAACTTAAAACTTAACTTAACTTAACTTAATTTAACTTAACTTAACTTAACTTAACTTAACTTAATTAACTTAACTTAACTTAATTTAACTTAACTTAACTTAACTTAATAACTTAACTTAATTTAACTTAATTTAATTTAACTTAATTTAACTTAACTTAATTTAACTTAACTTAATTTAACTTAACTTAATTTTTAACTTAATTTAACTTAACGTAACTTAACTTAATTTAACTTAACGTAACTTAACTTAATTTAACTTAATAACTTAACTTAATTTAACTTAACGTAACTTAACTTAATTTAACTTAACTTAATTTAACTTAACGTAACTTAACTTAACTCAACTTAAGTTAATTTAAGTTAACTTAACTTAACTTAATTTAACTCTTTTTGCCGGCCACAATTTGACGTGTTAATGTCCTTTGATTACATTTATTTTTCATATCATATAACAACTTGTGCATTCTCCACTCAACAATATTTAATTGAATAATAATAATTATAATAAAAATAATAGAAATTTTACAAATAATAATAAGAACAACAACAATTCAACAACATTTCAATCTATAAAATAACAGATAATATAAAGGATTCAATTATTATGCGGTTTATTGACTGCCATATAAAAAGTACAAAAAATCACAAACAGTAAACAACAAATAACAAATAGCAAGAACAACACCAAGTTAATAATATTAAAACGAAAATAATAAATAAACAACAAAGCTAATCTTTGTTAATAATATTCTCCATTCCATTCAATCGAATATAACGCTCCAACTTTCTGTTTTACCTCGTCTTTTATTTCCTTCTTCATAATTTTTTTTCTTACATTTTCTGAAAATATTCAACTCTTGCTTTCTCTATCGTTTTCTTATTTATTCTTTTTCAGTCATAAAATAAACATTTTTAGTTTACATGCCCTCTATCTATCTGTCTGTATGTCTGTCTGACCATTTCTTTCTATTCTTATTTTCTATGCTCTCTTTTTTCTTCAAACATCCTATTTTCCACAGGATTTTATTAGATTTTCTTACTTACTTTACACATTATTCTATCCTCTCTCTCTCTCTTCTCTCTCTCTCTCTATATATATATATATATATATATATATCTATCTCTCTCTATCTCAAACTCTAACTATCTGGCCAAAAGAAGTTATTGTTTCATGCATAAGTCATTTTGTTATTATCCTTTCTCTTGCGCCATTATTCTTGTTATTGCTATTGTTGTTATTACTGATGCTGCTTTTTTAAAATAGTTGTTGCCAACTATTGTATTTGCTTCTTCTTCTTATTATACGTCTCCATGTCCATGGCCGTGCCACCGCCATCTCTATAAAGTTATCAGGCCATGCCACAAAATTATTCTCTTATATTCAGGCTTATGTTTTATACTACATGTGTGTGTGTGTGTGTGTGTGTGTGTGTGTGTGCAGTTATGTATATTTATTTATTTATATATTCATGTTTTATTTATTTAATATTAATATTTAGTTTTTACTTACCAACGAATCTTTCATTGTTGATTTTTTTTCTTTTTTTAAATCACAAAGAGCAAAGAAAATTTCGAAACAATTTTTCTTTTAATCCTTTAATGCATAAATGAATGAAAATAATATTAGACATTTCATCAAAAACAAGTAAAATGTAATTATATAGAAAATAATGAACATCCGTCTGTTCATTTAATGCAAAATCAAAATATTATATTGATTTTATCAAAAAAAAAAAAAAAAAAAAAAAAAAACGGCATTTTTTTATATATTTTAAAATTGTGTGCCTTTTTTTCATGTATCCACCACCCAGAGGGGGGTATATTCACTTTTTCATAATATTTGTGAAGTCTAGAAGAAAACGTCGGACAGCCTATAAAGTATGTAGATATTATTGATCATTATCAAATTTTGAATCGATTTAGACATGTCTGTCCGTCTGTCCGTTTGTCCGTCCGTCTGTGAGTCTGTCTGTTGTAAACATTCTCCTGGTGGTAAAATTTGAGATATCAAACTTGAATTTAACAGTATCATTGAAAGTTCTTGCACACAAGCTTGGGCAAACATCTGTTAAACGACACGCCCACAGGGCAAAATAAACTGAGAACTTTTCATTATTTTAAACAAAATTTTGTAGGTTTTTGCTTATCATTTGAAAATTGCAAAATATAGAAGATTCATATTACGCACAAGTAAGGAAGCTATTGATTAAAAATGTCTGTCCAAACATTATGCAATTCGGATACGTCTATGTAAAGTAATACATTACCAAAGCAATTTACTCTTAGAAAACTGAAACAGATTCTGAGTTGTAATATCATGGTGTGTGGGTGGTGGGTATCCAAGATTTGGCTAAAGTCAAATATAATTTTTTTTTTTTAAAGAAACTTCCAATAAAAATATAAATAAATTATTTCTTAGCTTAAATTTTATTTTTTTATAGTTTAATTCATTTTTAAAGAAGAACGATAATTGGAAAGATAAACTGAAATCAAAAATGTAAAACAAGCTACAACAACAACAATTTCCATATAAAATTAATAAAAAGGAGATAACATAAAAAAATCTTACTAAATATTTAAATACAACATACGTACACACACACACACACACACACACACACACACACACACACACACACAAGCAACATTTTCTTTAAAAATAAAAATCTTTAAATTTCTATTTCTTCTGTTAATTGATCAATTCATCAGACAATCGCTCATGCATTGCATTCATTAATTTATTTTCCTTTGAAAATATTTTATATGATCGAAATAGGAAGTGGGCGGTCAAGTATGAGATGAAAGATTGTGCGAATGTATATAACACTCAAAAGGCTTTGAGTATGATTCAAAAATTCCATACTGATACGATTTAAGTCTGTCTGTACGTCTGTCTGCCCATGTGAAATTTATTATCAAAATAAAGAATGCAATTTTTGAAGCTATTTCAATAAAATTTGGCATAAAAAAAAACGTTATTTAGTCCAGAGATGCCTTGAAATTATTATAGATAAAATTAAACAATTATCACGGATTATTTTGCAAAGAGCTTTTTTTAATAAAGAAATCTACAATTTTGGATGTTCATTTACAAAAATATGGTGTAGCGCATTTAGGGAAGGTAATCACTTCTGATCGACTATAAAGTAATAAATTTTTATAAAATGAAAGAAATTGCAATTTACTTGCTCTTTTCCTAGTCCTTTTTTTTTTGTCAAGATATAAGATTAATCCAAGAAAGATCGGTAATAAAGTCATGTTATAGATAAATAAATCAAATTGTTTATATATGATTTTACAAAAAAAAAAAAAAAAAAAAAAAAAAACTAAAGAAAGCAATTTTAGATATAATTCGTATTAAGAAATCGACTCCAATTGAAAATGTTTAGAATAGATGACTTTCTCTGAGGCCTTTTTACTATAAAAAAAAAAAAAAAACAAATAAAAATAATCAAATAAAAATTTTGCGAGAATTTTGCCTGAAAATTTCAAGCAATTCATTCATTGAGACCAATCAATCATCAAAATTTAAAGATTGTAAGGATAAATGTGAATCTATTAGCAAAGACCCAAACCATAACATATAGCAAAGCTCTGTTAATTGCTTAACAGAATTCTGTTAAATGTAGTCTTGGAATACTTTTAATGAATTTGGCATATTAAATAAATTTTTTTTCAAAATTTTTAAAGAGAAATGAAAAAAAATTCAAATTAATTTAATTTGTTAAAATTTTTAGTAAAAGAGTATTTCTAGTGTGCAAATTATTGGATTGAAACGGTCAAAGTTTACTAGGCTACTTCACCCAAAATCCATTTTTTTTTTTATATCAGATATATCGATGTGATCTCGATTCTTCATTTATTTCGTTTTTGAAAAAATTCTCTTTTTTATACAATTTATGTACATTACCATAACAAAATAATGTTAGAGTAAATAATGAGCCAATCCAATGTTATAATGTTAAGGATCTATGAAGGATTATCTCTCAGAATTTATATAAAAAAATTTTGAAAAAAAATTTATTTGATATTCTAAATTCATCAAAAACATTCCAAAACCAAAATTTAACAGAATTCTGTTAAGCAGTTAACAGAGCTCTACTATATGTTATGGTTTGGGTCTTTGCTACCATTCAAAATTTATTTGTGTGGACTCCGTTTCCATACAACGAAACGTTTTTCATTTCAAAATTTTGCATATTGATTTTTTCAATTGTCCTTAAGTTTTTACTAATATTAAACAAAATTGTTGGCATTAGCTTCTAGAACCATCACTTTATTTATTAAGCATTTTTCATTTAAAAAAAAAAACAAAAAAAAAAAAACAAAAACAAAAAAACCCAACAAAAAGGATAAGAAAAGCGATCAAATGAAAGTGAATAAAAAATAATAAATCGTTTTATTTTATATTTCAATATTTATATTATTGTTTGATTGTGAAGGCAAATATTATTGCTTATTCATTCATACCATTTCATCTAACCATTTGTCGATATGTCTGTCCTTTTTTTATTCTTTTCTTTTTTGTCAACTTCAATATATATTTTAAAATAAATTATTATGAAAAATGAAAAATAAATAAATGTTTGCGTTGCAGATAACAAAAATGGCAAAAAGCACAAAAAATAAAGCAAATTGATTTAGGCCAACATTGAAATACGCTACAATTCTATGTATAACATGAATAAAAATTTACAAAAGACAATAAAATGATTCAAACTGCCTGAAATCTGAATCAAATTTGTCTCATCTATTTTTAATGTTAAATAAACATAACAATAACAATAACAAACTAACAATAACAATAACAATAACAATAACAAAATAACAATAACAATAACAAAATAACAATAACAAAATAACAATAACAATAACAATAACAATAACAATAACCAATAACAATAACAATAACAAAATAACAATAACAATAACAATAACAATAACAATAACAATAACAATAACAATAACAATAACAATAACAATAACAATAACAATAACAATAACAATAACAATAACAATAACAATAACAATAACAATAACAATAACAATAACAATAACAATAACAATAACAATAACAATAACAATAACAATAACAATAACAATAACAATAACAATAACAATAACAATAACAATAACAATAACAATAACAATAACAATAACAATAACAAAATAACAATAACAATAACAATAACAATAACAATAACAATAACAATAACAATAACAATAACAATAACAATAACAATAACAATAACAATAACAATAACAATAACAATAACAATAACAATAACAATAACAATAACAATAACAATAACAATAACAATAACAATAACAATAACAATAACAATAACAATAACAATAACAATAACAATAACAATAACAATAACAATAACAATAACAATAACAATAACAATAACAATAACAATAACAATAACAATAACAATAACAATAACAATAACAATAACAATAACAATAACAATAACAATAACAATAACAATAACAATAACAATAACAATAACAATAACAATAACAATAACAATAACAATAACAATAACAATAACAATAACAATAACAATAACAATAACAATAACAATAACAATAACAATAACAATAACAATAACAATAACAATAACAATAACAATAACAATAACAATAACAATAACAATAACAATAACAATAACAATAACAATAACAATAACAATAACAATAACAATAACAATAACAATAACAATAACAATAACAATAACAATAACAATAACAATAACAATAACAATAACAATAACAATAACAATAACAATAACAATAACAATAACAATAACAATAACAATAACAATAACAATAACAATAACAATAACAATAACAATAACAATAACAATAACAATAACAATAACAATAACAATAACAATAACAATAACAATAACAATAACAATAACAATAACAATAACAATAACAATAACAATAACAATAACAATAACAATAACAAAATAACAATAACAATAACAATAACAATGGCATCTAAACTATTTTTATTTTATAGAGTTTAAACTAAGTCGTTATAGGAGGATGGGTCACAGATATAGCCCGCACCTGAATCATCTCAATGAAATTGATTTTTGGGTATTTTTGGCATGTGTATTTTGGCCTGTGTTAAAAATTTTTAATAGCTATTTCAATATCTCAAAAATGTCGTCTTGAACTTTGATAAAAAAAAATTATCAATGGTTAGATATTAAATGCTCTGTCAGAAATCGCTTAAAACAGGTGTTTCTAAGTTGATCGATATAGAAAACCATACATCTATTTCAAACCGATTTGGCATATTTCACACTCTCATACTAAGCCTACTAAACCCTATAGAGCATATGGTGTAGGGTATAATACATCACTTTAAGTAAATAAATACAAAGCAACACAATGAAAGTGAGTTTTAGGGATAAGGCAATTTCTTTTCTTTTCTTTTCTTTTATTTATTTATTTTTTTTTTTAAGATATTTAAAAAAAAATAATAATAGAAAAATAAACAAAATAAATTCTTATGATAGAAAAATATTAATATTATATGTATAATGTATATAATGTTGCAATTTTATTCAGTCGTTTCTTTCATGCATTATGAGGGCAAGATCTTCACAGCCACTTTGCTCTGACTAAATAAAAATTAAACTTATAAATAACGCTTGGCATTGCATCATCTTCAGGTCAGTGTTATGGATGAAGAATTTTAGGGCAACAGCAACAACAACGACAACAACGACAATAATAATAATAATAATTATTGTTATGTTTATTAAAAGAACAAAAAAAAAAAACAAATGGAAAACAAATCAATCGAAAATTGCAACAAATAGATTTCAATTCAAAATTCAAGTGAAAACTCAAAGCAATAAAATTATCGAGAATAAGAAAGCAAGAGAAGATGACTAAGTAAAAAAAAAAAAATTATAAAAATAATTAAAATTATTGAAAAAAAATTTTTATTTAATGAGCTTATGGTCAAAGAATACAAAATGGAAATGGCCGAAATGTTTTGATTTGTGCTCACTTGACATCAAAATTTTATTACAATTGTGTATATGAAATGTGGGCGTGTCTTTAAAACTATGTAACTGCAAGAAATTCTAATTTATACGCTAAACTTGAAATTTTGTATAAAAAGTAGATAGATAGACAGACAGACAGACAGACATAACAAAATTTATTTAGAATTTCTTCTTTTTTTTTCTGTTAAAATAACAAAACTTTTCCTTAAAATTTTAAACAAAAAGTTTTGTCAAAACAAGTAATAAATAATAATAAATAATAAGGACTAAGAGAATTTTCTACAAAAAAAAAAAAAAAAAAAAAAAAAATTTTATAATAATATTTTGTGCCTAAAATTGTTCTCATTACTGACAGAATCAACAAAAATAAATGTGATAAGAATGTATACAAATAAAAGCAACAATAAATTTATATCAAAGGATATTTCACTTTGTCCTCACTTAATTCTATTTGATTTTCTTTCACTATTTTATTTTATTAGTGCACACACATTTCCCACGAATATGAAATGAAAAATAAAGTCAAAATAAGAATAAGAATGTGTTATGCAAGCATCGTTATCACCAACATAAAAATCAACAACCATAAATATAATATCAGATTAACAATGCAGCCAACCTCATGAATCATAATTTTTTTAAGTTGTAGACGCGCTTCTTTATTCTACATTTTTCACTTTTTCTTATCTTATTTCTTTTATTATAATTTTATCTACATACATGTATATATATATATATATATATATATATATATATATATATATATATATATATATATATATATATATATATATATATATGTATGTATGTATGTATGTATGTGTGTATGTATATAATTCAATGTTATTCTATGCGTTAGATGACAAAAAAAAGTAATTGCAATAACTTTAATATAAAAAATTCTTTTTTTTGTTTTCATTTTTTTTTTTGCTTTTATTTCAATTCTCCTTCTTTCACGCATTTGTTTGTTAGTCAGTCGTGTCGTCGTCAATTGTACATTTACACATAAAGTTGGAGAAAAAAAAAAATGAATTCATAAAACCATTGAAAACTTTAATTTCGGCACTTACGCTACAACAAACCAACAAAACTAACCAAAGCAAAGAAATTAAAACAAACAAAAAAATGGTAAGTTAGTTAGTTAAGCAAATTAAAGAAACGGTAGACGAAGAAAACTGTTAGGAAGAGAATGCAACTCATTAAAGTAGACGATAAAATAAATATTTTTGATAATATTTATAAAACTTTTCCATTTTTCTTTAAAACTAATTTACCAAAATTCTATATCATTCAATATTCTATTTTCTAATTTTTCCATTAGAACAAGATGTAGGTAGAATAGTGTTTCTAAATCTCTTAGTAACTGCTTGACTTACATAAAACGAAATTTTTAAATATTCTCAAAGATTAAAAATTTTTTTGAAGTTTCTTATCTTGTAATTAACTTTTTAAATATTTTAAAAGATATTTACCAAACTGATGTACAATATGTCACAATTTAGCTTAATCAACTTTAATGGTTTTCCTTATGATTTTTATGATATTTTTTTTTCAAAAAATTGCGTCCAATATATATTCAGTATAAAATTTATAAACGTTTTGTCCATGTAGATGTCAAAATCTGGCATGACTGTGAATTCCCCTAACAGTGCATCATCATTATCATGATTATCATCATTATTATCATTATCATCATTATTATCATTATAATCATTATTATCATTAATATCATTATTATTATCATCATTATTATGATTAATATTATTATCATTATCATTGTAATTATAATTATTATCATTATTAGCATTATCATCATTATTATCATTGTCATCATTAGTATTACTATTCTTATTATTATTATCGTCAAAGTCAGTGTTATCATCATTATTGTCATTATTATGATTATCATCATTATCATCATGTTAATCATTATTAGCACTATAATCATTGTTGCATTATCATCATTATTATCATTATAATTAATATCAGCAAATTAAAGTTGTTATATTGAAATGTGCGAAATGGGTTCATGTTAATCCCCTGGATTATTTTTACCAATTACATTTTTCCATTGAACTAAATGTAATCCAATAAATAATATATGAATTTCTCTTTAACGATGGATCAATATAAATCTTGTGATGGATTCAGGGAAATATTATATTGAATAAATAATTTGAAGTATGCTTTGATCTTTTCATTTACCCTTAAATTACATTTTTCTCTCACTCTAGCACTCTAGCACTATATACCTTTCTCTCTCACATCATTTTATATGTTCTTTCTCTAGCAGACTCTGTCTCTCTCTCTCTCTCTCTCTCTCTCTCTCTCTCTCTCTCTCTCTCTCTCTCTCTCTGTCTTTCTCTCCCTCTTACCTCATTCTTGTACAATTTTATCTGTTATAAATGAATGAAGGCACGTTTGATTGAATGGCCAGATGAATGATAATCTAACGAATTTGTTGGAAATTATTATAAAATTTGTGAACATTTTTGCTATTACTAAGCCTTTAACATTTTCTTTATCAGCGTACAAGCTTTGAGCGAATATATGTACGAATGTATGGATGTATGGATGTATGTGTATACAAAATTTATTATTGTTATTATTGCGCTTCTTTTTTTGCATTATTACTATAATTTTTTTTTTTTTTTTATAAATAATTCATAAAGAAAGAGCATTTATAAAAACAAAAAATATATATATAACACAAAAAAAAGAGGGTTACTTAAGCTTCTTAAGCTAACTACATTGTTGACTGATGGTGTTTGTTGTTGTAAAATAATAATAACAACAACAACAAAAAATCTTGAAAAAAAAAGTGCAATCATTTGTCATCAGCAAACATGCTTATTAATTGATATTAACATTGTCCGGATTATAATCTATCTATCTCTCTCTCTCTCTCTCTATTTCTTTGTCTCTCCCTGACCATTATCTTTATAGGGCAATGGAAAAAAATATACAACAACAATAAATTAAAATCATATTAATTAAAAATGGTGGGTAAATTTGTGATAAGAAAAAACTATTTACTTCAATTAAATTACATTGAAAATGAATTACATTCACTTAAAATTAAGGTAAGTTAAATTCAAATTAAATTAAAATTAACTCAAAAATAATTAAATAAAAAGACACCAAACTTAATTTAGAATAATAAATTAAATTTAAATTAAAATATATTACAATTAAGTAATTTAAAATAGAATTGAATAAAAATGTAATTTAATTTAATTTAATTTCACTTAATTTGCAATTGAATGTAATGTAATGTAATTTAATTCAATTACATTAATTAATTACATTAAATTCATTAAATGCATAATTTATAGCAAATTTAAATAAATTAAATTTTATGTAATGTAATGTAATTTAATTCAATTACATTAATTAATTACATTAAATTCATTAAATGCATAATTTATAGCAAAATTAAATAAATTAAATTTTATGTAATGTAATGTAATTTAATTCAATAACATTAATTAATTACATTAAATTCATTAAATGCATAATTTATAGCAAAATTAAATAAATTAAATTTATGTAATGTAATGTAATTTAATTCAATTACATTAATTAATTACATTAAATTCATTAAATGCATAATTTATAGCAAAATTAAATAAATTAAATTTTATGTAATGTAATGTAATTTAATTCAATTACATTAATTAATTACATTAAATTCATTAAATGCATAATTTATAGCAAAATTAAATAAATTAAATTTTATGTAATGTAATGTAATTTAATTCAATTACATTAATTAATTACATTAAATTCATTAAATGTATAATTTATAGCAAAATTAAATAAATTAAATTTTATGTAATGTAATGTAATTTAATTCAATTACATTAATTAATTACATTAAATTCATTAAATGCATAATTTATAGCAAAATTAAATAAATTAAATTTATGTAATGTAATGTAATTTAATTCAATTACATTAATTAATTACATTAAATTCATTAAATGCATAATTTATAGCAAAATTAATAAATTAAATTTATGTAATGTAATGTAATTTAATTCAATTACATTAATTAATTACATTAAATTCATTAAATGCATAATTTATAGCAAAATTAAATAAATTAAATTTTATGTAATGTAATGTAATTTATTCAATTACATTAATTAATTACATCAAATTCATTAAATGTATAATTTATAGCAAAATTAAATAAATTAAATTTTATGTAATGTAATGTAATTTAATTCAATTACATTAATTAATTACATTAAATTCATTAAATGCATAATTTATAGCAAAATAAATAAATTAAATTTTATGTAATGTAATGTAATTTAATTCAATTACATTAATTAATTACATTAAATTCATTAAATGCATAATTTATGCAAAATTAAATAAATTAAATTTTATGTATGTAATTAATTTAATTCAATTACATTAATTAATTACATTAAATTCATTAAATTAATTTATAGCAAAATTAAATAAATTAATTTTATGTAATTTAATGTAATTAATTCATTACATTAAATTCATTCATTAAAATTTATAGCAAAATTAAATAAATTAATTTTAGTAATGTAATGTAATTTAATTCAATTACATTAATTAATTACATTAAATTCATTAAATGCATAATTTATAGCAAAATTAAATAAATTAAATTTTATGTAATGTAATGTAATTTAATTCAATTACATTAATTAATTACATCAAATTCATTAAATGTATAATTTATAGCAAAATTAAATAAATTAAATTTTATGTAATGTAATGTAATTTAATTCAATTACATTAATTAATTACATTAAATTCATTAAATGCATAATTTATAGCAAAATTAAATAAATTAAATTTTATGTAATGTAATGTAATTTAATTCAATTACATTAATTAATTACATTAAATTCATTAAATGCATAATTTATAGCAAAATTAAATAAATTAAATTTTATGTAATGTAATGTAATTTAATTCAATTACATTAATTAATTACATCAAATTCATTAAATGTATAATTTATAGCAAAATTAAATAAATTAAATTTTATGTAATGTAATGTAATTTAATTCAATTACATTAATTAATTACATTAAATTCATTAAATGCATAATTTATAGCAAAATTAAATAAATTAAATTTTATGTAATGTAATGTAATTTAATTCAATTACATTAATTAATTACATTAAATTCATTAAATGCATAATTTATAGCAAAATTAAATAAATTAAATTTTATGTAATGTAATGTAATTTAATTCAATTACATTAATTAATTACATCAAATTCATTAAATGTATAATTTATAGCAAAATTAAATAAATTAAATTTTATGTAATGTAATGTAATTTAATTCAATTACATTAATTAATTACATTAAATTCATTAAATGCATAATTTATAGCAAAATTAAATAAATTAAATTTTATGTAATGTAATGTAATTTAATTCAATTACATTAATTAATTACATTAAATTCATTAAATGCATAATTTATAGCAAAATTAAATAAATTAAATTTTATGTAATGTAATGTAATTTAATTCAATTACATTAATTAATTACATTAAATTCATTAAATGCATAATTTATAGCAAATTTAAATAAATTAAATTTTATGTAATGTAATTTAATTCAATTACATTAATTAATTACATTAAATTCATTAAATGCATAATTTATAGCAAAATTAAATAAATTAACTTAATTATTAATTAAATAAATAGAAGTAAATTGAAAAAAACAATGAGATTACCATTAAATTATGTTAGTTATCGCAATTTATGGATAAAAGTTATTTAATTATTTTATTATTTTTATTTACATTTTTACATTTAAGTAAATGTAAAAAAGTAAAATAATAAAATTCGACAAAATTGAAAAAATTTGTTGTTTACATAAAAAAAAAGAAAATTGAATGCCATAACCATTTTGTTGCCCTATAACTGATCTTGGAAGAGATGTGTGTGTATTTGTGTGTGTAAATATTTCCCAATAAAAAAGTTTACAAAAGAGGATGCAATAAAAATATGTAGAGAAAATTAAAATGAAATGTAGACAATAAATAGCCCAACACAAATATTTGACACTCAGGGCCCTTTTCTTGTTTGGCTTCACATTTTCTTCACATTTTCTTTTTCATATGAATTCATCTGTAAGTTCTACATACATTAAGCTTCTCTCTCTCTCTCTCTCTCTCTTTCTGTTTCTCTCTCTCTCTCTCTGTGTGTGTGTGTGTGTATGTGTATGTGTGTGTGTGTGTTATTAGTAACCATATCATTTAATTTTTCCTTTATTTATTTTTTTTTTTTTGTTATAATTGTTGTTGGCGTCATTGTCATCGGTTTTTATCATTTCCTTTCTCAAATTCAACTGAAAAATTTGAAATACAACATTAATTTCCTCTCATGCACCGGCTTTGGCTTGATTACAAAAACAAACACGAAACGAAAGAACAACAAAAAAAGTAGTGGAGCACACGTGTATTTGCAACATTTAAACAGACATCAATGCATCCAGATAACACACACACACACACACACACACACACACACACACACACACACATACATATATATATATTTAGACCACTTGAAATTGTTACACAAGTTGTTACAAGTTACATAAGACACAATTGAAAAACAACAATGAGAGAGAAGATAGAAGGACAGACATTTACGATACTTCAATTACAATTTTTGGCCATCACATAAGCCTATGTGTATATGTATGTGTATATGTATATGTATGTATTCATGCATTATATTACATATGTAGAATACGATGTGTAATGCGCTTGTTGTGGCTGCTGCTGCTGCTGCTGCTGCTGCTGCACCTTGTGATGAAAAGGATTTTATGATGATGATGCTGAATACCGTCAAAAAATGTATAATGTTATTCACATTATTATTATTATTATTATTATTATTATTATTATCTGAATGTCCAAATATCCGCATATAAAATGTGTATATATATGTGTGTAAAAATATATTAAATGGAATGTAAAGTTACATGTAAATATCACTATGACAAAATTAACAGTTAGAATTAATTGTTAAAATTGCGTAAAGAGAAAGAAAAAAAATTGTAGTAGACGCGAAACAAACCAGAATCTTTAACTGAATTTTGTTAAATGTTAAATCTTGGAAAGATTTTAAAACAAACAACATATAAAGTGAATTTTTGTCTTTTTATATTTCATTACAAAATTTCAAAGGATGTAAAAACTTTTTAGTCAAAATATTATTAAATTAGATTTAAAATGTCAATGGGTAACATAATCACTAAGTCATCTGATTCTTTTATGTAAGAAAGAAGATAATTTAAAAAAGAAAATGCCTTCTCGAGATTAAAGTTTGGTAGAGTTCTAAAAAATGCTCTAAAGAGGCCTGGACAAAAAGTTAATCTACCATTACTGTCGATATCGATTCAGATATCGTTTCAGATATCGGTTCAGATATCAGTTCAGATAATGTTTCATATATCGGTTCAGATATCAGTTCAGATAATGTTTCATATATCGGTTCAGATATCGTTTCAGATATCGGTTGAGGTATCGATTCAGATATCGATTCAGATATCGGTTCACATATCGTTTCAGATATCGGTTCAGATATCGGTTTGGATATCGGTTCAGGTATCGTTTCATATATCGGTTCAGGTATCGTTTCAGATATCGGTTCAGATATCGTTTCAGATATCGGTTCAGGTATCGTTTCAGATATCGTTTTAGATATCGTTTCAGATATCGGTTTGGATATCGGTTCAGGTATCGTTTTATATATCGGTTCAGTGCGTTTTATAGGTAACAAAACAGTTATAGATATATCCAGCAGTACTTATGGAAAAAAGCCTTTGCCATATTTTTGTGGTCCATTTTTTTTTTTTTTGGTTTTGCTTAAATCTCCATATTTTTTCTATGCTTTTTATCATCATTAGAGACTTTAAAAAAGGTGCGAGCTCAAATTGGAATTAAATTGGCATCTAGAAAAGTTTTATGCTTTATTTTTTTTATGAAAATGAATACTTTAGTTATGAAGTGCATTAGCAAAATATACATTTAACTTAAATTAAAGAAAAATCCATTTAAAATAAAAGTAAACACAAATGTAAATTTAATTAGATAAAAAAAAAAATTAATGTAACAATAGATTAATTTTGAAAAAAAATACTTTTTAAATAATGCTACAAGCATTCTGACACTTTTCTTCTTCTTCTTCTTCTTATTATTATTATTATTATTATTATTATTATTATTATTATTATTATTATTATTATTATTATTATTATTCTTATTCTTCATTTTCCTTTTTCTTCTACTTGCATTTCTATTTTAAGTTTTTGTTCTTTAGTTTTTAATTGTTTGTTGCTTTATTTTCTATTTATTTATTCTCATTTTGGTATGAGAAACTGAAAAGCAATGTTACTAAAAAAAAAAAAGAAATTGAGATTGTATAACAATATTTATAAGATTAAAAAGAGATAGAAGATGTTAGAAAAACAAAAAAAAAGCAAATAACCTTAAAAGCATACACTTTCATAATTTTTTTCTTTTTTTTTTTTTTTTGTTGGCAGTCAGAACAAATTATAGACAAACATCACAAATAGAATATTTGTACGAAAATATGAACATACATAAACATATACATACATACATACATACATACATATATATACATGTACATAAAATATAGTTGAAGTGAATTCAAGTGAAGTGAAATGAAATGAAATGAATGAAAGAGTCAAATTGACGGACAAGTATTCATGCACGCATTCACAAATTTGTAAACACATGCACACACATGCACATGCACACACACACACACACACACACACACAAATGCACACACACACAAATGCAATTGTTAATATGTTTTTAGGAATAAGCGCTGTGTGTGTGTGTGTACGTGTGTGTGTGTGGGTGTGTGTGTGATGCTGTTAATCGAACTTTAAGATAAGAAAGCAAAAAAAAAAAAAGTAGCCAAAGATAAAAGTAGAAAACAATTAAAGATAAAGAACAGTACAAATGAGAAATATACAGACATAGAGAACATTTTTAAATATTTTCAACTTTTTTGGCAAATACGCTCAGTTATTTGGATCTTCACTAGAATGCGACCCATAAAAAAAATCATCAACATAACTCAAAAATGTATTAGTCTGTTCTGAATTCTGTTCGATAGGTTTTGCAAAAAATGCTAGCAATTTTCGTGGCCATTGGTGATGGGCAATAACTGTTTGACTTTTGATGAATAGAAAAATATTGTACGATTTTTAAAAAAAGCTCTTACATCGCTTAAGAAAATATAAATTACGCCTCATTAGTTTGAATCATTGAAAAAACAAATCGAAAATTTATTAAAGTAGAAATTTTTAAAAAGCAAATAAAATGAATCATATAAAAAATTTCCAATTTTATATCAAATCTAAATATTTTATTGCAATATGCTGAACAATCATTTTTATCAGAAATGTGACCCATAATTTGTCAAATTGTCAAATTGTAACTAAGGATATGCCAAAGTAATATCCAATTTATTATAAGTGCTACATAAAATTTTACAAAAAAAAAAAAAAAAAAAAAAAACGTACACACAAACAAAAGTGGATAGTGTATGCGGGAGTGCGTTCTATATGCAGGATATCATAAGAAAAAAAAAATTTTTTTTGAGAAAAACTTTCCAAAAAAAAGAAAAAAACTTGAAATTTGTTGAAAGTACGAAAAAGTCATGTTTATCATCAATACAGCCACAGACAGGTGAACGTGTACACATACATACACACATCTATACTCCTTATCTATAAATATACCTTGTCTCTGCCTTTGCTCTGCTCTGCCTTTTGTTATATTTATGTTGCTTTTCCATTTTCATTCGTTTCAATGTGTTGTGACAATATCTCGCCACAAAACCACAATATCCATGGCATATGGTTTGGTATTCCTTCCTTTTTTGATTAAGGTGGTGGTGGTGGTGGTGGAGGAAGGGTGAAGGGGGAGGATGAAGTGGGAAGGGGAAGGGTGAGGAGGTAGTTGTGAAGGGGGAGGGGAAGGGGGAGGGGAAGGGGTAGGGTGAAGTGGTGAGGGGATGGTGACGGGGAGGGGGAGGGGGAAAGGCGAAGGGGGAGTGTGTTGCGAAGGGGGAGGGATGGGGGAGGGGGTTGGAGGGAGTATTTTTATAAGAGAAACCATTATATCGACCAATAGCCGTCTGTTGGCATGAACGACTTATCTTGCCAGGCCTAATCTCAGCTTGTACATTCGCAAAACTCTCAAAACTCACATCACTTAATGTAAACTATTTTGCGAGGAATATTGTCGTGAAGGTACCATCTCGTTAGGCCTGATTAAGTCATGTATTTGCCATCTAGACCACATGACCTCTCATGAGGGAGCATTACATTTAATATATATCTTAATCTTAATAATACGAATTTGACTAAAACGTTTAGTATTCGATTATACTCTGTCCCAGGTAATGCCTAATATTTGATTGGGCTCTATCGATTCCATATAAATAGTTTTTTAAAAAAGACGCCTATAACAATAAAATAGATGTTTTACATTTTCTAATCACCTCAAAGAAAAATCATGTACATTTTTTTTTGTTGATTCCGAAGACCGTTAAATTTTATAGCAGTCTAAGTAAAAGTCGCCTCCATTGTATGCCAGTAGCTTTATCATACACACACATCGTTTAGCGTTGGCAATGACTTTCAAGTATTTAACGGCATTTTCGATTCACAATATGGTCAAAAGTTTATGAATGCGTATTATGCGTATTATGCGTATGGTAGTAAATTTTTACAATAAAAAATTTATCGATTTATAAACACTCACGCATGCATATTTTTAACAAATTGGTTGATTGATCTCTTTGGATTTTCAAATGATTTTTCTTTGCTTCCTCTCGCTCTTTCTCTCTATCCCTATCTCTATCTCTATCTCTGTCTGCACCTCTTTTCTACTATTTAGGTTTCATACCTTTGCCCCAATATTTTATGTTCTACTTGACGTAATTGGTTTTGTCCTTTTCTCCCCTATTTCTTGTCAAATTTCATACGATAAGAGTTTTTTTTTTCTTAATTTTTCTTCTGAAATTTCCAATGAACTGTGTTTGAGTTTCTTTTTCTTTCTTTCAACTTTTCTGAAAAGTAATTTTTGTATCATATTTCTTATGAAGTATTTTCATCTGTTTTCATCTGACATATTGCTTTAAATTTTATGCCTTAAATTTTTCAATTTAATACTCAGTTTTCGCCTCAAAAAAATTTCTTGCTTCAAATGAAGTGTTTTAAATGTTGCTCATTCTAAAATTGCAAGATGGACACATTGATATTGCTAAAGAATCGCAAAAAAAAAAAAAAAACCCAAGAAAATTTTATAATTTTTAATCATAAGAAATAGTTATCAGGGCAACTGTCATGTAACAGATATTTCTGGTGAAAAATTCATTAAAAAATTTACGTTGATTAAAAAAAAGAAGCATTCTGCTTCTCATCGTGATTAATTATGTCACTTAGTGTATAATACTTCGATTCAATTTATAAATGAATTTATTTCAATTAAATTAAATTAAAAAATAAAGTTGCTAGAAAATTGTTGAAGAAAATTGCTAATGTTTGAATTCTACAATAAATCGAATCATATAACTTAAATTGTTTACCTGAATAAAATTAGGGTCAGATTAATAAAAAAAAATTTTAGATGATCAGGATAGACTTTTAAATACACTACACATATGAGCCACTTAAGCTGAAGTATATAAAAATAATCTAAATAAGGGAAGCTTGACTTGACTTGAGAAATGAAGTGAGTAAATAAATTGTTATATTGAAATATTTTGAAAAAATTATACACAACAAAATATTTTCAGAATTGAAAGTTTACAAAAAAAATACCTTAAAAATTATCTGATCCAAATGTTTAGCAAAATTTCATCAAAATATCTCTAAGTTAATAAGAAATTTTCATAAGCATAGATAATAGATGAATGGACGGACAAACAAATCAGCTTAAATTGTATTCAGTAAATATTTTTAAATCGATCGTTATAAAAAATTTTCAAATTATTTCAATCCATTTCAAATATAAATGGATGTTGTTGACATGTAAAGTATAAAACATTTGTTTTTTTATAATTATTTTCTTATTAATAAATTGCTTTAATACAAAAGTGTAAACAATAGTTATTGTTAAGAAAAAAAAAAAAACAAAAAAAAAAGAAACTATTAAATAAAATACATAAAATAAATAAATAAATGAACAACTGTGCCAAACGTGTATTTAGATTTCATTAAGAGGAATAACAACTTCAAGAATTATGATAAAAATATTTTCCGAATAATTCATGGAATTGAATTTCAAACAAAACAATAAATATTTTATTTTATTTTTTTCTTTATACTTAAATTTATAGTTAGGAAATGGATGGACAGAACTATTCTTATTTATCAAATTTATTTAATTCTAAGCTTAAAGTTTTAGATCGTGTTATACTTGAATATGAAACTTCACCCCAAAAATTTCGCACCACCGTTACGAGTTGCGAAATTAAAAAAAAAAAAAAACAAACGATAACTGAGTCCCTTGATAATTGATTTAATATTATTTCATTTATAAAGGCTTCTTAAGCGCGTGAACACGCTTAATAAACGCATTTAACGCTTTCAATTGCTTCGTACAGGTTTTTCCAATTATTCGATTGCATCATCTCCATTTGCATACCGAATTCTAATTTATGTTAAACTTCTAAACGAGATAATCATATTAATTGAAAGTCTCAAACTAAGATAAGACCTTGCAGCAGTTTACAAGTCTTGGTAGTTAACCTTTTTTAAAAAGAAAATGAGGTCTCATTTGAAAATCCCCCACCAAAACAATTTCAATCATTAAATATGAAATAGAGCGCTTCAGTACTATTAAAAACTTAAAACGTTTCAGAAAATTATTATTCAACAATCGAATTTGATCATTCTATCTAATAACCTAAATATTTTCTTAGATTTAAGAACCTTTTTCTTTGTAGTAAAAATAATGGATAACAAAATATGGACAAGCTAGAAAAATTGGCAATTTTGTTTGTGTTTTAAAGTGGCAGACAGACGGACAAACAAACTAATAATTAGATAAACGTATGGACAGCCAGATAAATACATAGACCTAAAATTAATTAATTTTTAATCCCAAGCTGCGTGCAAGAATTTCCCATGATTCTGCCAAATTTGAGGTCGGCTATTTCTAATTATACAATCAGGGAAATGTTTACAACAGACAGACAGATAGTTCACAGATAGTTCACGGCATACATGCCGTGAAGAGGGGGGGGGCAACCAGTCCCGAGAAGCACCTGCTAAACTGGGAGTGGCTCGTGAGATGGTTGTTGATACTCCGTTACCATCAGGAGGCATCATGAGTTCATGAGATCGGATCCAAAGATTTAATTTGGTACCACGGGATCACCATGACTAGCTTCCAATTTAAAGCTTGTATTGCACTTTATATACATGGCTTAATCTTTGGTATCTAGATACGGAGCCTTCCAATTACTCCTTGGCTTAGTTTGGTTAACTCAATAAGCCTACCCAGCTAGCCATTTTATTTGGTAAATGGGACCCTGCACGACAAGCATAAATATATTTGAACGAACAAAGCCCGCGACACCAACAACAATATCACCAAAATGGACTTTATTAAAATTGGCGATACCGTGGTACCAAATTAAATCTTTGGTCGGATCTCACGACTCATGATGCCCCCTGATGGCCGGCATCACCAACGACCATCTCATGAGATACTTCCAGTTGAGCAGGTGCTGTAGGGACTGGTAGAGACTGGTGGACAGACAGATAGACGGGCAGATGAAGAGACATGTCTAAATCGATTGAGAATTTACTAGCTCAACAAAAGCTTCACAAACATAATGATAAAATGAATATACTCCCAAACATAGAAATCGAGAATAAAGAACGCGTCATGTCAATAACTTTATGTCCTTGTAGATGAATATTTATATATATTTATGGAGAGAGATATATATGCATATGAAATGAAAAAAAAAAAAAGTTGAGTAAATTTTTTTTTTGTGTCAGTTTTTAGTTTCAATAAATTTTGTAATGTAATAATGTGCGTTCAAGGAAAGTTACATATATATTTAAAAATGTATGTAGGTGTATGTGTCTGTCTCACTCTCTCTATCGCTCTCTCTCTCTCTCTCTCTCTCTCTCTTACCACTTTCTGTGTGTGTGTGTGTGTGTGTGTGTGTGTGTGTGTGTGTGTGTGTGTGTGTGTGTATGGCAAGAGCGTGCATAAATGCGCGTGACACTTGTTTAGGTGATTTCCGTTTATATTTTATGCTGCTACCACTTTTGCCTGCTTCTTCTTATTGTTTTTATTATTGTTGCTGTTATTTTTAATGATTTTGTTGTTTTTAGTGGCATTTTATGACTGTTCATTTTGTTGTCATTTGATTATTGACTGTTTTGGCAGGGTATTGCCTTTCAAGCACCCATAACAAACGATTAGTATGCAAAATACGTACTTTAGTCATATGAACAAAAAAAAAAAAATAAAATAAAATAAAATAAAATAAAAATAAGAAAACAGAAAAAGAGGAAACGTAAAATATTAACAAAAATGTAAAATATATCTAAATAAGAAAATGAATAATGGAAAAAAAACAATGTGATAAAATTAAAAAAAAAAATTAAAATGTCGTTGATATTATTCATTATTCATACATATCTGTTTTTTCGTTTTCTTTTACTTCTTCTTCTTAGCACTACTTCATTATCTATCTATTTGTAGATATTTGCTTCATTTATGGCCATTGCCAAATGAAATCATCATTGTGATCAATTGCCTTCCGTTATCGCTTTGCCCATGTTTATTTGTACTTCTTCCTCCGCCCTCCCCCCCCCCCCTCCCTTTTAACCATTTACCATCAATGAAGGTCCTTCCTTCCTTTTAACTGAAATTGTATCTATTGCATTTTCACATTTTTACATTCAACTTTTCCATTTAAACAATTCTGAATCATTTTTTTATCTCAAAAGAGTTTTTCCAAAAAAAAAAAAAAAAAAATATTAGAAAACTATTTAAAATGCTCTCAAAACATTCACTTTTAACATTTGTAACTGTTTAAAATTGTCCAAAGTTATTGAAAAGTTTCTAAACCTTTTACAAAAAAAAAAAAAAAAAAAAAAAAAAAACTCAGAAATTTTAACTCTTCCATTTTTCTTTCTGATTGCTTCAACAATTCAAAAATGGCGACCTTAGTTAAAAGTTTAATTAGCATAATAAATGGACGAAGTATAAGAAACAAAAAAAAAAAAAAAAACAAAAGAAAATTTGGCACACCCTAAATATTATGGGCTGCATAAGATGAAAATGAGAATGAAAATTTACGCGTGTGCTTTTTTTTAAAAAAAAAAAAAATTGAAATTGAAATTGAAATTGAATTCAAACAAAACTTTGATAATAAAAGAGGCCAATATTTTTTTGTATAAAATCAATTTTCAAATTTCTATGTGTCTAGAGAATCGAAAAAAAAAATTATGTAAAAAATTGCGACAAAATTTTCAGGTCACATTCAAAAAAACTTTAACTCTCAAACAAGAGACTTTTAAACATTTTTGTAATAATGACGATATAAGCGCTGTTGTATGTATGTATGTGTGTGTGTGTGTGTGTGTGTGTGTGTGTGTGTGTGTGTGTAGATGCGTAATTTATTTTACTGTTTATTGTCTTGTTGTAATTTTCCCTCTTCTTTTTTTTTTTTGTTAATTTCTTGTTTTTTTTATCCAACGTCTTTTATTTTCTTTCGTTCTTTTTTTTTTTTGTTTCGTTTCATTTGGCCTTTTTTTGTTCTAGAATATTAATAAGCAAATTGTGGAATTTGTTTATAGAATTAATAAAGTTCTTAATATTATTATTATTATTATTGTTCTTATTGTTGTTTTTATTTCTGTTATTTTACTTTGTCTTTCTATGGTAAAAATTTTTTATGACAAACAAAGAATTTCATTTAATTGCATTTGACGCTCGACTTAACTGTTCATTTATTATTTTGTTGCCGTTGTTGTTGCTGTTGTTGTTGTCATTATTATTATTCTTATTGTTGTTGCTTTGTTGTCAAGTAATTATTAAATTTCAAACACATTTTGTTTTGCATTTTTTATTTAATTTTTTTTAAGTGCGATATTTGGAGCACACTTTTGCTTTCTGGCTTCATTTTACAACGTTTCATCAACAATTATCTCATTTTTTGTTTTTTTTTTTTCTTTGAAATATCATATTAATAATTATGGTTATGTAACAGTAAAAAAAATTTTTTTTATTGATTTTCCTTTTAGTCACTCACCCATTTATGCTCACTCGCACTCACTCTCAGTATCCTCTTTTCTGTCTGGAGCATTTTCTATTTTTCTCTACTTTCAAACAATTTATTAATGGAACAATTTATTAATGGAAAATTATAATTTTATACATACATTAACGTAAATTAGCAGTTAATTAATATTTTAACATAAAAGACCATATGTACCAAATTTGGTCCAGATCGGAGTATTTTTACGACCCTACCCACATAACGCCTTTTTCAAAAATAGTCTTAATTTTGAATATATTTTAAGGAAAAGTGGCATTATCTCATATTTCGACTTAAAAAATATGTACAGCAAATTTAGGTCCAGATCGGATTATTTTTACGACACTACGCATATAAGGCCTTTTTCAAAAATAGTCTTAATTTTGAATATATTTTAAGGAAAAGTGGCATTGTCTCATATTTCGACTTAAAAAATATGTGCAGCAAATTTAGTCCAATCGGAGTATTTTTACGACCCTACGCATATAACGCCTTTTTCAAAAAATAGTCTTAATTTTGAATATATTTTAAGGAAAAGTGGCATTATCTCATATTTCGACTTAAAAAATATGTACAGCAAATTTAGTCCAGATCGGAGTATTTTTACGACCCTACCCATATAAGGCCTTTTTCAAAAATAGTCTTAATTTTGAATATATTTTAAGGAAAAGTGGCATTATCTCATATTTCGACTTAAAAAATATGTACAGCAAATTTAGTCCAGATCGGAGTATTTTTACGACCCTACCCATATAAGGCCTTTTTCAAAAATAGTCTTAATTTTGAATATATTTTAAGGAAAAGTGGCATTGTCTCATATTTCGACTTAAAAAATATGTACAGCAAATTTAGTCCACATCGGAGTATTTTTACGACCACTACCCATATAAGGCCTTTTTCAAAAATAGTCTTAATTTTGAATATATTTTAAGGAAAAGTGGCATTATCTCATATTTCGACTTAAAAAATATGTACAGCAAATTTAGTCCAGATCGGAGTATTTTTACGACCCTACATATAAGGCCTTTTTCAAAAATAGTCTTAATTTTGAATATATTTTAAGGAAAAGTGGCATTGTCTCATATTTCGACTTAAAAAATATGTACAGCAAATTTAGTCCAATCGGAGTATTTTTACGACCCTACCCATATAAGGCCTTTTTCAAAAATAGTCTTAATTTTGAATATATTTTAAGGAAAAGTGGCATTGTCTCATATTTCGACTTAAAAAATATGTACAGCAAATTTAGTCCAGATCGGAGTATTTTTACGCCTACCCATATAAGGCCTTTTTCAAAAATAGTCTTAATTTTGAATATATTTTAAGGAAAAGTGGCATTATCTCATATTTCGACTTAAAAAATATGTACAGCAAATTTAGTCCAGATCGGAGTATTTTTACGACCCTACCCATATAAGGCCTTTTTCAAAAATAGTCTTAATTTTGAATATATTTTAAGGAAAAGTGGCATTATCTCATATTTCGACTTAAAAAATATGTGCAGCAAATTTAGTCCAAATCGGAGTATTTTTACAACCCTACCCATATAACGCCATTTTCAAAAATAGTCTTAATTTTGAATATATTTTAAGGAAAAGTGGCATTATCTCATATTTCGACTTAAAAAATATGTACAGCAAATTTAGTCCACATCGGAGTATTTTTACGACTCTACCCATATAACGCCTTTTTCAAAAATAGTCTTAATTTTGAATATATTTTAAGGAAAAGTGGCATTATCTCATATTTCGACTTAAAAAATATGTGCAGCAAATTTGGTCCAGATCGGAGTATTTTTACGACCACTTCCCATATAACGCCTTTTTCAAAAATAGTCTTAATTTTGAATATATTTTAAGGAAAAGTGGCATTATCTCATATTTCGACTTAAAAAATATGTACAGCAAATTTAGTCCACATCGGAGTATTTTTACGACTCTACCCATATAACGCCTTTTTCAAAAATAGTCTTAATTTTGAATATATTTTAAGGAAAAGTGGCATTATCTCATATTTCGACTTAAAAAATATGTACAGCAAATTTGGTCCAGATCGGAGTATTTTTACAACCACTTCCCATATAACGCCTTTTTCAAAAATAGTCTTAATTTTGAATATATTTTAAGGAAAAGTGGCATTATCTCATATTTCGACTTAAAAAATATGTACAGCAAATTTGGTCCAGATCGGAGTATTTTTACGACACTACCCATATAAGGCCTTTTTCAAAAATAGTCTTAATTTTGAATATATTTTAAGGAAAAGTGGCATTATCTCATATTTCGACTTAAAAAATATGTACAGCAAATTTGGTCCAGATCGGAGTATTTTTACCGACTCTACCCATATAACGCCTTTTTCAAAAATAGTCTTAATTTTGAATATATTTTAAGGAAAAGTGGCATTATCTCATATTTCGACTTAAAAAATATGTACAGCAAATTTAGTCCAGATCGGAGTATTTTTACAACCACTTCCCATATAACGCCTTTTTCAAAAATAGTCTTAATTTTGAATATATTTTAAGGAAAAGTGGCATTATCTCATATTTCGACTTAAAAAATATGTACAGCAAATTTGGTCCAGATCGGAGTATTTTTACGACCACTTCCCATATAACGCCTTTTTCAAAAATAGTCTTAATTTTGAATATATTTTAAGGAAAAGTGGCATTATCTCATATTTCGACTTAAAAAATATGTACAGCAAATTTAGTCCAGATCGGAGTATTTTTACGACCACTTCCCATATAACGCCTTTTTCAAAAATAGTCTTAATTTTGAATATATTTTAAGGAAAAGTGGCATTATCTCATATTTCGACTTAAAAAATATGTACAGCAAATTTGGTCCAGATCGGAGTATTTTTACGACCCTTCCCATATAACGCCTTTTTCAAAAATAGTCTTAATTTTGAATATATTTTAAGGAAAAGTGGCATTATCTCATATTTCGACTTAAAAAATATGTACAGCAAATTTGGTCCAGATCGGAGTATTTTTACGACCACTTCCCATATAACGCCTTTTTCAAAAATAGTCTTAATTTTGAATATATTTTAAGGAAAAGTGGCATTATCTCATATTTCGACTTAAAAAATATGTACAGCAAATTTGGTCCAGATCGGAGTATTTTTACGACCCTTCCCATATAACGCCTTTTTCAAAAATAGTCTTAATTTTGAATATATTTTAAGGAAAAGTGGCATTATCTCATATTTCGACTTAAAAAATATGTACAGCAAATTTGGTCCAGATCGGAGTATTTTTACGACCTTCCCATATAACGCCTTTTTCAAAAATAGTCTTAATTTTGAATATATTTTAAGGAAAAGTGGCATTATCTCATATTTCGACTTAAAAAATATGTACAGCAAATTTGGTCCAGATCGGAGTATTTTTACGACCACTTCCCATATAACGCCTTTTTCAAAAATAGTCTTAATTTTGAATATATTTTAAGGAAAAGTGGCATTATCTCATATTTCGACTTAAAAAATATGTACAGCAAATTTGGTCCAGATCGGAGTATTTTTACGACCCTACCCATATAAGGCCTTTTTCAAAAATAGTCTTAATTTTGAATATATTTTAAGGAAAAGTGGCATTATCTCATATTTCGACTTAAAAAATATGTACAGCAAATTTGGTCCAGATCGGAGTATTTTTACAACCACTTCCCATATAACGCCTTTTTCAAAAATAGTCTTAATTTTGAATATATTTTAAGGAAAAGTGGCATTATCTCATATTTCGACTTAAAAAATATGTACAGCAAATTTGGTCCAGATCGGAGTATTTTTACGACCCTACCCATATAAGGCCTTTTTCAAAAATAGTCTTAATTTTGAATATATTTTAAGGAAAAGTGGCATTATCTCATATTTCGACTTAAAAAATATGTACAGCAAATTTGGTCCAGATCGGAGTATTTTTACAACCACTTCCCATATAACGCCTTTTTCAAAAATAGTCTTAATTTTGAATATATTTTAAGGAAAAGTGGCATTATCTCATATTTCGACTTAAAAAATATGTACAGCAAATTTGGTCCAGATCGGAGTATTTTTACGACCACTACCCATATAACGCCTTTTTCAAAAATAGTCTTAATTTTGAATATATTTTAAGGAAAAGTGGCATTATCTCATATTTCGACTTAAAAAATATGTACAGCAAATTTGGTCCAGATCGGAGTATTTTTACGACCCTACCCATATAACGCCTTTTTCAAAAATAGTCTTAATTTTGAATATATTTTAAGGAAAAGTGGCATTATCTCATATTTCGACTTAAAAAATATGTGCAGCAAATTTGGTCCAGATCGGAGTATTTTTACGACCACTTCCCATATAACGCCTTTTTCAAAAATAGTCTTAATTTTGAATATATTTTAAGGAAAAGTGGCATTATCTCATATTTCGACTTAAAAAATATGTACAGCAAATTTAGTCCAGATCGGAGTATTTTTACGACCCTACCCATTTAAGGCCTTTTTCAAAAATAGTCTTAATTTTGAATATATTTTAAGGAAAAGTGGCATTATCTCATATTTCGACTTAAAAAATATGTACAGCAAATTTGGTCCAGATCGGAGTATTTTTACGACCCTACCCATATTACGCCTTTTTCAAAAATAGTCTTAATTTTGAATATATTTTAAGGAAAAGTGGCATTATCTCATATTTCGACTTAAAAAATATGTACAGCAAATTTGGTCCAGATCGGAGTATTTTTACGACCCTACCCATATAAGGCCTTTTTCAAAAATAGTCTTAATTTTGAATATATTTTAAGGAAAAGTGGCATTATCTCATATTTCGACTTAAAAAATATGTGCAGCAAATTTGGTCCAGATCGGAGTATTTTTACGACCCTACCCATATAAGGCCTTTTTCAAAAATAGTCTTAATTTTGAAATATTTTTAAGGAAAAGTGGCATTATCTCATATTTCGACTTAAAAAATATGTACAGCAAATTTGGTCCAGATCGGAGTATTTTTACGACTCTACCCATATAACGCCTTTTTCAAAAATAGTCTTAATTTTGAATATATTTTAAGGAAAAGTGGCATTATCTCATATTTCGACTTAAAAAATATGTGCAGCAAATTTAGTCCAGATCGGAGTATTTTTACGACCCTACCCATATAAGGCCTTTTTCAAAAATAGTCTTAATTTTGAATATATTTTAAGGAAAAGTGGCATTATCTCATATTTCGACTTAAAAAATATGTACAGCAAATTTGGTCCAGATCGGAGTATTTTTACGACCCTACCCATATAAGGCCTTTTTCAAAAATAGTCTTAATTTTGAATATATTTTAAGGAAAAGTGGCATTGTCTCATATTTCGACTTAAAAAATATGTGCAGCAAATTTGGTCCAGATCGGAGTATTTTTACGACCCTACCCATATAAGGCCTTTTTCAAAAATAGTCTTAATTTTGAATATATTTTAAGGAAAAGTGGCATTATCTCATATTTCGACTTAAAAAATATGTACAGCAAATTTAGTCCAGATCGGAGTATTTTTACGACCCTACCCATTTAAGGCCTTTTTCAAAAATAGTCTTAATTTTGAATATATTTTAAGGAAAAGTGGCATTGTTCATATTTCGACTTAAAAAATATGTGCAGCAAATTTGGTCCAGATCGGAGTATTTTTACGACCCTACCCATATAACGCCTTTTTCAAAAATAGTCTTAATTTTGAATATATTTTAAGGAAAAGTGGCATTATCTCATATTTCGACTTAAAAAATATGTACAGCAAATTTGGTCCAGATCGGAAATTTTTACGACCCTACCCATATAAGGCCTTTTTCAAAAATAGTCTTAATTTTGAATATATTTTAAGGAAAAGTGGCATTATCTCATATTTCGACTTAAAAAATATGTACAGCAAATTTGGTCCAGATCGGAGTATTTTTACGACCCTACCCATATAAGGCCTTTTTCAAAAATAGTCTTAATTTTGAATATATTTTAAGGAAAAGTGGCATTGTCTCATATTTCGACTTAAAAAAATGTACAGCAAATTGGTCCAGATCGGAGTATTTTTACAACCCTACCCATATAAGGCCTTTTTCAAAAATAGTCTTAATTTTGAATATATTTTAAGGAAAAGTGGCATTATCTCATATTTCGACTTAAAAAATATGTGCAGCAAATTTGTCCAGATCGGAGTATTTTTACGACCCTACCCATATAAGGCCTTTTTCAAAAATAGTCTTAATTTTGAATATATTTTAAGGAAAAGTGGCATTATCTCATATTTCGACTTAAAAAATATGTGCAGCAAATTTAGTCCAGATCGGAGTATTTTTACGACCCTACCCATATAAGCCTTTTTCAAAAATAGTCTTAATTTTGAATATATTTTAAGGAAAAGTGGCATTATCTCATATTTCGACTTAAAAAATATGTACAGCAAATTTAGTCCAGATCGGAGTATTTTTACGACCCTACCCATATAAGGCCTTTTTCAAAAATAGTCTTAATTTTGAATATATTTTAAGGAAAAGTGGCATTATCTCATATTTCGACTTAAAAAATATGTGCAGCAAATTTGGTCCAGATCGGAGAATTTTTACGACCCTACCCATATAAGGCCTTTTTCAAAAAATAGTCTTAATTTTGAATATATTTTAAGGAAAAGTGGCATTTCTCATATTTCGACTTAAAAAATATGTACAGCAAATTTAGTCCAGATCGGAGTATTTTTACGACCCTACCCATATTAAAGGCCTTTTTCAAAAATAGTCTTAATTTTGAATATATTTTAAGGAAAAGTGGCATTATCTCATATTTCGACTTAAAAAATATGTACAGCAAATTTAGTCCAGATCGGAGTATTTTTACACCACTTCCCATATAACGCCTTTTTCAAAAATAGTCTTAATTTTGAATATATTTTAAGGAAAAGTGGCATTATCTCATATTTCGACTTAAAAAATATGTACAGCAAATTTAGTCCAGATCGGAGTATTTTTACAACCACTACCCATATAACGCCTTTTTCAAAAATAGTCTTAATTTTGAATATATTTTAAGGAAAAGTGGCATTATCTCATATTTCGACTTAAAAAATATGTACAGCAAATTTAGTCCAGATCGGAGTATTTTTACGACCACCCATATAACGCCTTTTTCAAAAATAGTCTTAATTTTGAATATATTTTAAGGAAAAGTGGCATTATCTCATATTTCGACTTAAAAAATATATACAGCAAATTTTGTCCAGATCGGAGTATTTTTACGAACCTACCCATATAAGCCTTTTTCAAAAATAGTCTTAATTTTGAATATATTTTAAGGAAAAGTGGCATTGTCTCATATTTCGACTTAAAAATATGTGCAGCAAATTTAGTCCAGATCGGAGTATTTTTACACCCTACCCATATAAGGCCTTTTTCAAAAATAGTCTTAATTTTGAATATATTTAAGGAAAAGTGGCATTATCTCATATTTCGACTTAAAAAATATGTACAGCAAATTTTTTCCAGATCGGAGTATTTTTACAACCACTTCCCATATAACGCCTTTTTCAAAAATAGTCTTAATTTTGAATATATTTTAAGGAAAAGTGGCATTATCTCATATTTCGACTTAAAAAATATGTACAGCAAATTTGGTCCAGATCGGAGTATTTTTACGACCACTTCCCATATAACGCCTTTTTCAAAAATAGTCTTAATTTTGAATATATTTTAAGGAAAAGTGGCATTATCTCATATTTCGACTTAAAAAATATGTGCAGCAAATTTGGTCCAGATCGGAGTATTTTTACGACCCTACCCATATAAGGCCTTTTTCAAAAATAGTCTTAATTTGAAAATATTTTAAGGAAAAGTGGCATTATCTCATATTTCGACTTAAAAAAAATATGACAGCAAATTTAGTCCAGATCGGAGTATTTTTACGACCCTACCCATTTAAGGCCTTTTTCAAAAATAGTCTTAATTTTGAATATATTTTAAGGAAAAGTGGCATTGTCTCATATTTCGACTTAAAAAATATGTACAGCAAATTTAGTCCAGATCGGAGTATTTTTACGACCCTACCCATATAACGCCTTTTTCAAAAATAGTCTTAATTTTGAATATATTTTAAGGAAAAGTGGCATTATCTCATATTTCGACTTAAAAAATATGTACAGCAAATTTGGTCCAGATCGGAGTATTTTTACGACCCTACCCATATAACGCCTTTTTCAAAAATAGTCTTAACTTTGAATATATTTTAAGGAAAAGTGGCATTATCTCATATTTCGACTTAAAAAATATGTGCAGCAAATTTGGTCCAGATCGGAGTATTTTTACGACCCTACCCATATAAGGCCTTTTTCAAAAATAGTCTTAAATTTGAAAATATTTTAAGGAAAAGTGGCATTGTCTCATATTTCGACTTAAAAAATATGATAGGTCCATTTTATGAACCTTCTCTCATATAAAAAATTCTTTAAATAATTAAGGAATTAACATTTTTTTTTTAATTTTTTTCACTTTTAATCCTTTTAATTTGATTTTAATCAAAATAAACAAAATGGTATTTAAGATGGTATTTAAAATTCGAGGCCAACCAACTATAATTCTATTAATAATAAAATAATAATTTACAGTTTCATTTTTTACGGTATTAATTGTAAATACGGCCAGATATGAAAATCTGGATGAATGTGAACAATTTTAGCTTTGAAATTTTTTTTCGATTTTGTTTGATTTTTTTTTGCTTTTCTCATTTTGGTTAATTTGATTAATTTATTTATTATTTTTTTCTTGAACTTATTACTAAATTTTATTTTCATTTTATCCAACTGAAAACACAGTTAGACATTACATTGTCTGTCCAATAGCTAAATGAATTAATCACGCCCTTTACTTTTTATTAGAGAATAATAAAAATTTTTACAAATTCCTCTCTTTTGTTCTTTTTCAAAAATATTGTAATTTTTTCTTTTTTTTTTTTTCTTATTTTGTACAATTTTTTTGGAAATAAATTTTTAAAAATTAAACAAATTAATCAACTTCATTAAAGTACAATAAATTATGTTGGATGGTAAATAGCCCAAATTCCATTCATTCTCTTTAAATAGAATTGTCTTTTTTTTTTTGAATTGTGCTTTTTTTTGCTTCCTTTTGGCTTTTTTTTGCTTTTTTTTTGCTTTTATTCGTTTTTTAATGAATTTCATGAAAAAAAAGAAACACTTGTATTTTCTTTTAGTTTTATTGTTTTTCTATTTAATACAAATGTTTTCTGATTTTTAATCTATTCTTCATATCATTATTATTGTTATTATTAGGCTTCTTTTTCTTCTTCTTCTTATTGTTGCCATTGTATTTGTGCGTGTTTTTTTTTTCTCTTACAAAAAGTTTTTGAGCCATTTCTTTTTTTTCTATTTTTTGGTGCTTTCATCTCTCTATCTCTTACTGTCATTCTCAGTCTCTCTCTCTCTCTCTATCTCTCTGTCTCTCTCTCTGTTTCTCACTCTGTCTGTCTGTTTGTGCCTTATGACTACATATGTTTTTCGATCAGTTCTTTTTTGATTTATTTCTAAGTTTATTACAATTTTATTATCATTATTATTTTGTTGTTGTTGTTATTATTATTATTATTATTATTATTATTATTATTATTGTTGTCGTTTCTATTGTGTCTGTCTAGTGAGAAAACATTAATTTTATTAGTTTACTTTATTGTCTATTTATTCTAATGTTTTTCTTAACCATTTGATACCGCTTGTGTTTATTTTTTTCTGTTACTGTAAATAATCTCCTCTTTTTTATTGCTGTTTTTATTATTATTATTATTATTATTATTATTATTATTATTATTATTATTATTATTATTATTATTATTATTATTATTATTATTATTATTATTATTGTTGTTGTTGTTGTTGTTGTTGTTGTTGTTGTTGTGATTAATGTGTGGCATATAAACATAACTTTTTCTCATTCGCTTTACCTCTATCTCTCTCTCTCTCTCTCTCTCCCTCTCTCTCTCTCTCTCTTTCATTCTCTCTCGCTTTTTCACACTTTACCTTTTCTATGCTTATTATCGATCTATCTGCCTCTTTTGACTGGTCTGACTAGAAATTCAAGTTAAGCTGCTGATTGACTTTTTTTTACAATTTTTTTTTTTTTATTTATTGATTTGAGTTACTTGTAATTACAATGAGTTTAATTTAATTTAATGTTGTAGCTTTGATAGAATTGTCACATCTACATTTATATATAAAATCTAAGAATGGAAAAAGTAAAAATTATCAATTGATTTAAATAACAAAATACAACAACAAAATAAATCATTAAGAAAATTATATTTTTTTAGTTGGAGCCAAATTTTCGATATCCACCACCAACCATACATTATGATAATTTTAATCAAAGCCTGTTTCAATTTTTTATTTTTATTTTTATTAATTTTTTTTTTTTCTTGACCGATAACAAAGTGAAAAATTGGTATTGTATAATTTCGTGTAGGCGTAACCGATTTAATGGATTTTTTTCATAGACTTTCTATATTTTAGAATTTGCAGATGATGAGCAAATGTTGCTTCAAAAAGAAAGGAGATGTTCTCATTTTATGTAGCACTATGGGCTTGCCCTTTAATCAATTTTAGAACTTTTACAAATTTTGTCTAATTTAAGTTTGATATACCAAATTTTATCACCAGAAGAATGTTTACAACAAACAGGCACACAGATGAATAGAAGGACAGACGTACAGACATTTCTAAATCGATTCAAAATTTAATAATGATCAAGAATATCTACATACTTTATATTATATTTCTAAACGTTACAAACATAATGACAAAGTGAATATACCATCAACTTCTGAATGGTTTTCGTTACAATGAAAAGAACAAGCATTCGAAAGGAAGTTGCAAAGGTCTCTAAAGAAAAAAAAAATGCTCATACAAGATTTTTGGAATGTGATAAATATTTTGAAAAAATGCTAGAAATAGACCAGATAGTTTGTAGAATGTAAATCAAATTCTAAAAATGAAATAACTCAAAACAGTTTTGAATTAAGTGAAGCGCATAAAAAAAAAAAGTGTTTAGGAATTTAGATCACAAACAAACATATTTTCATTAATTTTCAATAAATCGATGTAAGTTAAGCCTAAGAAATCGTTCATCATCAAAAAACAAAAGACAAAAACAAAAACAAAAACAAAAAGAAAAAAGAGAAAGCAAAAAAAAAAAAATAGTAAAAAAATAATATTAAAAAAAAAATCATTGAGAAAAATATTTGTAATAATGATTCAAAAAATGATTCATATAAAAATTATTTCAATTGGATTCATTTCATATAAAATGAAAAATTCATTTTGCTCTTCCAACGCTCTCATTCTCATTTTTCTCATTAACTGTTTGCCTCTTTCTTTCTCTAACACTTTTTTTCTCTGTCTCTCTTTCAATCAGCCAAAATCAGTTGAATCATCTCTGCTGCAACTGTCAATTTATAAAATGTCTGCCTTTAAATGTGCGAGAGCTGTGTAAATGACCCTTGAAAATTTTAATGAAATTAGGTTAAATATCGCGAGAAGATTATTTAAAACTATTCAAAAAAATCACAAGAAAACATCATAAAATTATAATATAAAATAAAATTTTTATTAACAACAACAACAACAACAATAATAATAATAATAATAACAACAACAAGAATAACAAAAAACCAAAAAATGAAAAAATAAATAAAAAAAATTTTTGTTAAAAAATGTGACCCCAATTGCCTGCCTACAGATATATCTGTCTGTCTGTATGTCTGTCTGTCTGTCTAGGCATAAAGTACAAATCATATTTTTATAGAATTTATTTGTTTTTTTTTTTTGCTTTTTATTTATTTTATTTATCTCTTTCTCTATCTCTCTCTCTCTCTCTCTCTCTTTCTTCCTTTCTCTCTTTGCCTGTCTGTCCATCCATCTATTTCCATCTGTATGATTTTCATACATTTTATCTGTTATATAATAAACAAAAAAAGAAAAGAAGAAGAAAAAAAAGGAAAAAAAGCCAAAAAAATTTGCCAAAACACTTGCAAATGCTGCTTCCGTCTTCTAAAGACACGCTGCCTGCTTCTTTTTGTTTTTTTTTTTTTTTAGTTATTTATTTAAAGCAAATATTTTATGGATGAAAGAAGGAAGACAGGAAAGCATTGAAACCATCACCCACTAAAACCTACGACGCTCGCTCCCCCACCCTCCCCCCCAAACTGGTTTGATTTTGCTACAATTCGTTTCGAAGTTTATCATAATTTTTGTGTTTCATTTTTTTCTCGTATACCGTTGATTATGGACAAAAAAAATGTTTGTAATTGTAAATTAAAGATCCATGAGATTATGCTAATTAATACATTAAATACATAATACACACACACACACACACACACACACACACACACACACACAAAACACAAATTTAATATATGAACAATAATAATAATCATCATCATTATTATCAATATCATCATTATCATTACAATTAGTAATAACAATAATAATAATAATGATTTTAATGGCAAATGACATGCTGGCATATTATGCCGGTTTCATATATCACCTTTCACCTTTCACCTTTCACCTTTTGCCTTCCGCTGTCTATCAAAATCTACCAACTTCCTACATCTTCCCTTCATCATCCAATTATTCTGTTTTTTTTTTTACTTTATCTTCTTCTTCTTCTTCATAATCATTTTCCATTTCAATTTATTATGTTTCGTCAAACAACAATGTTTCTTTTGTTTCATCGTATACGTTACAACTTGTGCTTCTTCTTCTTCTTCTTCTTCTACAACCGCTTCTTGTACTTCTAAACATCATCAACGTGTATGATGGTAAACGGCGAGCACTATCACTACATTTTATATGTGTGTTTTTGTGCATCTGTGTGCCTTTTGCATGTATTTGTATGAGCAAACTCACAAAAGAAAAAAAAACAACAAAAGAAGCAAAAAGAAAAAAATCTGTTATAATTATAACAAAATAATTTTCTTGAAGGAAAATTCATAATTCAGACTCTTCGAGGGAAAACGCTTGCGTTGAGAGAGTTACGGTACAAAAAAAAACAGTAAACAAAGAGAATGAGAGAGAGATAGAGAGATAAAGAGATTACAATGAAATTTAATCTTGATTTTAGATTTTATGAAATGATTATAAACAAGATGCTGATATAGAAGTATTAGAAGAAGAAGAAGAAGAATTTGAAGATAATGATGATGATGATGATTATAAAGGAAGAGAGTAATTAAACATATTGGAGTAGTTACATGTAATTTCTGAATCAAACGAACGTGCAATGTTTGTCAAAGAGTAAATGTCTGAACGAAACAACAACAAACAAAGAGACTTGAATCATTAAAATGTTTTTTATATGTTTTGGTGCAATTCGGTATAATGGCCCAAAGATTGAAAATAAGAGAGTGAGAGACATAGTGAGAGAAAATATTTTGTAACTGATAAATTTAGTAGAGGAGTTGTAACAACAACAACAACAACAACAACAACAACAACAACAATATAAGCAGTAGCAGCAGCAACAACAATAATAGTAATAGTAATAATAACAGCAGAATAGAAAAATTCCAGTGCGCTGACGCAATCATTTGAAATGAAAAGAGTGAATGACGACGATTCCATTATTCATTTCTGTTTTAATTTTAATTAATTTATTTTTGTGCGATTTTTTTGTAATTCGGTTTTATTTTTCCTTATTTTTACTTTTTTGCTTCTTGCTTTTTGCGACAGAGAGATCAAAATAGACAGAAAGAGAAATGTATTTTATAATATGTTGCTGTTATTGTTCTTGTTGTTGTTATTGTAATTACAATAACAAAATTTTAAAGTTTTTCACTTCAATCTTTCCTCTTCAGGCAATCATCACATTTACATACCAAATTATTTAACTGGGTTGAAATGAAAGTAGAAGTCACTTTGTACATAAATTAAAACTGTTGTTTGAGCGAAACATTTCTCGCACTGAATTGATGGTCGTTAAAAATACTGTTTTTCTCTTTTTTTCCCCTTTCTCCTTTGTTTTTTTTTCTATTTTGTTTTGTTGAAGAGAGCTAAACTTATAAACACGCAGAGAGTAATAATTTGAGTAGCAAAATTACCAAAAATTTGTTCTTATAAATTATCTTTTAAAATTATTACTCAGTCACATTTTTCTCATCAACAAAATTTGTAACATTTACGTTGCATTCAAATTCTAAAAATTGTATGCTTAATCTTTTATTGAAAAGAATAGAATGACAAACAGTACAGTGTGTATGTGTGTGTGAGAGAAAGAGAGAGAGACAGATAAAGAGAAAATAAGAGGAAGTTAAAAAAAGTGTACGAAAGAGAGGAGAGAAGAGAAAAGAAAATTCATATATGCTTCTGTATAATTTCTCCCCTTTTATTTCGCACACTTCACCCAAAGCAAAAACTATTTGACTATTTTATATTTCACTATCGCATTGTACTTTAATTAAGTTAAATGCTCATGTAAATGTATTTAGTTGTATATGGGCATATGTGTGTGTGTGTGTGTGTATGTGTGTATAGTGTATTTATTTGTTGTTTTATTTCCAGCATATATTTTTTCATGTTTCTTTTAGGTTTTCAAGCTGCTGCTTTTTTGCTGCTACTACTTTACTGCTGCTACTTTGCTGCTGCCTTGCTGCTGCTGTTCATATTGCTATATTGTTATTCTCTTTACATGAAACTCTCAAAAAAAATAAATAAATAAATAAAAAATGGCAATGAGAGTGCCAAAGACATTGCAAGAGAGAAGCAGAAAGTTGCCGAACGAAACGAAGAAAAGAAAAGAGAAGACAATTGAGAATGAGTTTGATATTTAGCACTTTTGTTATTTTTTGATACATCACCAGCTTTACTTTTATAGTAATAGTGTATTCAAGCAATTGTAGGTAACATCAATTGGAGTCATTTCAATTAGAAACACTACACCATCTGATCTTAATCATTTCTATATCATCTTTAAACAATTTATATAAATTGATCTGTGCATTTAAATGTCTGTCCATCTATTTGTTTATCGGTCCACACAATTTTTAAGAGCTATGAATTTTTCTCATGAAATTTCAGCTAATATTTATTTTTTTTTTGATTAAAAATTGAAAGCTATTGAAAATGGTCCGCATCAATTTATCGGGATTATTAAGGCGTCTCAATTCAATTTATTTTTTTTTATTAAAATCTTTCATCAATTGCGCCTGGATGGGTGTATGCATATTTAATACAGTTCCTATCAAGGCCCCCATGAGGCATTGAGATAGGCTCAATTTATCATTTAAATTTATCTCAAACACGGCAGGAATTATTTTCTACAACGATTTTTAAGCATATCTGAATATTTTGCCTATTTCTGTTTATCTTCAAATTATAGACCTTAATTTAAGTTGCTTAATAGAGGGTCGTATGTTGGCCTAAAGAAAACCAGAAATATATTTAGATAAATTGTTATAATTTTTATAACTCCATTCCATAAAATTTTATAATTTGTTTGAAATTAATAGCTGAGGTAATATTTTGAAATTTTTGGGAAGACGCCAAATTGCTCGTGCATTTTTAACTTAATAAATAAGTGTAACAAATTTTGTTTACATTTAAAAGCATTTTATGGTTCCACATTTTCATCTAAACTCTTCCCCATTCCCCCAGTTTATTTATTTATTTATTTATTTTTTTGTTTCTAATACTTTACATTTTTTTAATGATTTTTAACAAAATTTTTTTATATTGTTTTTATTGAATTTTTCACAATTTATTGGACCTTTTTTTGCTTGTGAATTTGATCCCACAAAAAAAATGTTAAAAAGAAAAAAAATTACGTATAGCGTATTTCCAAATGGACCTCAACTCTTTTTTTTAGAGTATTAAATTTTTCAACTGTTGTAAATTTATTTATTTATATAAATTTTTTTCGTACTTTCTTTCTTTTTTTTTTTTTTTGGTGTTCTTTTCATTTGTTTGTTACTCACGCTCTCACTCAGAGCGGGTCTGCCATGAAACGCACTGTTTCTTTATCTTTGCTGTTATTCTTATTATTCTTATTATTATTATAATTGTTGTTGTTGTTGTTGTTATTGTTAAATTTTAACACTTTGCTAATGTAAAGAAAAAATGTTTTTCTCTTAATTTTTAATCATTCGTACAAAACATTTGCCACTCACTCATACAACTATAAAATGCATATATATCATATATGTATGCATGATTGTGCATGCGTGTGTGTGTATATATGTATATTTTAACGTTAACATCATCGTCGCCGTCATCGTTGCCATCATCGTTGCCGTTATACTCGTTATTATTTGCTGTTGCTGTTGCTGTTGCTGTTGCTCTTCTTGTTGTGCAAATAGAAAAACCCAAACAGCAAAAAAAAAAAAAAAAGCAAAAACAAAAAAAAGAAGAAGAAGCAAAAAAGCAAAATAGCAAAAAAAAAGTCTTGTATTATATTCGATATATAACAAACAACATATGCCGCATTTAGTATTATTTATGCCGGCTAACATGCAACATCCATTTAAGAATTGTGTGTGACGACGCGTCATTTTGCTTCTACATTTCATTTCTTTTTTTTAATTTTTGCTGACTAAAAAGACTAGAAAATACATACATAGATATATAAAAAGAAATTAATTAAAAAAAAATAAATAAATAAACCAAGAAGAGCAATAAAAGAAATATTTCTAAAAATGTAATAAAAGTAAAAAAAAAAATTTAATAAAAAAATTATACAAGAGAAAAAAAAACCCAAAAAAAAAGAAAAAAAGAAAAAATTTAATCAAACTAAAAGAAAGTAAGAAGAAGGTCCAACGAATTTTGGCTTAACAAATTTCTATTCAAGAAATTTTCCTAAGAGAATTAAATAATCCTAAAAAAAAAAAAAAAAAAATTAAGAAAACAAGAAAATTCAATTGAAATAAGATAAAAATCGTACAACAAGCACAAGGAAAGCAAGGAAAAATAAAAAAAAAAAACCAAAGAAGAGAAAAGAAAAGAAGAAAATCTACTTTAAAATAGGAAAAAGTGAGAGACGTTGAAAAAGGAAAAGTAAAAAAAAAAAAAAATTAAAAAAAAAATTTGGTGTGCTCTCCAAATAAAATTTAAATAAATAAATCGCATAAATAGAGAATTTTCAGAGAAATCTAAAAAAAAAAAAAAAAAAAAGGAACAAAAGAAAACCAAAGAAAATCGGGCTGGTTTTCTTTTCTTTTCCTTTTCTATCTTCTTCATTTTTTTACTGAGTTTTTCTTTTTTTCTCTTTTTTTTTGGCTTTTTTTTGGTTTTTTTTTTTTTGTGTTTTTGTTTGTGTTTTTGGAAGCATATTCAAATGGTTAAGGCGTGGAAATTGTAGTGGTGCATTAATTAAAGGAAAAGGGTAAGAAAGCAAAATCTGATGAATAAATTACAAAAGAAAAATTAAGGAAAAAATTTTTCAAAATTTTAAACAAAAAAGAAAAAAAGAAAATTGGCAAAAATCTTTTTAAGAAAAATTAAAAAGATAAACGAGAAGTTTTTAAAAATTACATGAATATTAAGAAGAAAAAAATGTTAATTGAAAGTGTTACAAAAAGTAAATTAAATAAAATTAAAGTAAAAAAAAAATTTTTTTTTTTAATACGACAAGACAAAAAACAAACAAAACAAAACCAAAGAATTTGTATAAATTAAAATTAATAATTTTTTGTTTTTTGTTCCAATTAAATTAAGACTTTTGCCAGATAAGTTTTTCCAGCTTCTGCTTCTTTTCACTTATATTGGTTTTCGGTAGGGGGTGGGGAAGGGGTGGGGGGGGGGGTGTAAATTTTTTTCTCTGTTTCTTTGATTTTTTTTCATTTCGAATTTTTTTTTGTTGATTGGCTGAGTGCTACAGCTGCTGCTATTCATATTTGTTGTTGTTTCTTCTTGTGTGTCTGTCTGTCTGTCTGTCTCTTTATGTGTATTTGTTTGTGTATGTGTTAGTGTATGTGTGTGTGTTGGTGCGTGTGTAATTGCTATTATTATTAATAATATTGCTGTTAGTGTTGTTGTTGTTGTTGTGTTGTTGTTGTTGTTGTTGTTGCTGCTGCTGGTGTTGTTGTTGTTATAATAAATGGAACACATTTATTCAATATTTGTTTATTTGGTTTTCCATTTTTTCTATCATTTCTATATAAATTAGTTAATATTTTGTTTATTATTATTATTATTATTATTATTGTTGTTGTTGTTCTTGTTATTGTTATTGTTCTAATATAATAAAACAAAAAAAAAACTTCTTCAATTAGTAAGTAATTCTCTCATAATCTCTAATAACTTTATTTCTTTTATTTTTTATATTTTCATTTATTTTATTTGTATTTTACATTCTCTTTTACGCACTAAGTACTTTTTTTTGTTTTTATTGTGTTTTAATTTCTATTTTTGTTATTTTAATTTTTCTTTTAAGTTTTGTTTCTTTATTCTTCTTTTTATTATTTTTCAAAAATTATCCTAAATAATTTTTGAAAATTTTTACGTATTTTCTTTTTTCTTTTATTTGTTTATCTGTTTGTTGTTGTTGTTGTTGTTGTTTGTTTGTTTGTTTGTTTTTCCCTTTTTTTTTTTTTTGATTGGCTGTAAATTAATTTCCCCAAAATTATTTTCCATAGAAAAAAAAAACAATTCTACTTTTTTCTTGTTTATTTATTTCTTTCTCCCCCTCTGTCTCTCTCTCACTCTCTCTCTCTCTCTCACTTTAGATTATAATAATTAATAAATTTTTGGTATAAGCAAATTGTAAATTTTATCAGTCTGAAATATTGTACTGTTGCCGTCAGAAATTAATTTCCTACAGTGACCTTCAAAATGTTTACATTTCACCAAAACAGAAAAAAAAACAAAGAAACAAAAAAAAAAAAAACAAAGAAACAAAAAAAATATTACGGCAAACTTTTGAAAATTGGAAGAAGAAAAATAACATGAGATTACAATAAAATTAACAAAAGTAACAATAACAACAACAATAACAACAAAAGTAATAATAATAATATTTCATTATTTATTTTCTATTTTTGTTTAAAAAGTTTTTTTTGTCGATTTATTTTTACATACTTTTATTTGTATCGCATTTTTGTTGCTTTTAGAAATTTTTATTTAGAAAATTCTTAGAAAATACAAAGTAAGAAGAAAATAGCAATAACAACAATATCAATAATATAAATAATAATAAAAATAAGAACAAGAAATTTTTACAATTTATTGGATCAATTCAGCCAAAAAAAAAAAGCAAGCAAAACAAAACAAAAATTGAAACGAAAAGAAAATTTTTATACTTTTTTTTATATTTTTTTTTTTTATATTTTTTATATGTTTTTTGTAACAAAAAAAATTCTTATTTTATACAAAAATCAATTGTTAGATGCTTTGGAAAAAAAAAGCAAGAAGAAGAAAAAAGCTAGAAGAAAAATTTCAGAGGAAGAGGAGCAAAAAGTAAAAGGAAAAAGACGAAGAAAAGTAGGAAGAAGAAGAACGAGTGGTGAAAGAACAAGAAGAAAGGGGGGTAGAGAAGAAGAAGAACTAAAATAGGAAAAAGAAGAAAAGTAGGAAGAAGAGGAAGAAGAAGAAAAGGAAGATGAAGGAGAACGGGCGGAAAAAGAAGAAGAAGAGAGGTAGGAAAAAGAAGAAAAGGAAGAAGAAAAAGAAGAACGGGTGGAGAGAGAACAAGAAGAAAGGGGGGGAGGGCATAAAAGAAGAAGAAGAAAATCAAATAGACCCACAAAAAAATGCTGATAGTGCAGAGAAAACGGCACAAAACGGCCTCCAATGCAGCCGGGAACACCAAAGAACAACAACAACAACAACACAAACGCCAAACAACAATAACAACAACAAATCCGTTAGTAAAGTGAAATGAAGCAACCGTCATAACAAATCCAGAAAAAAAAATCAAAATTTTTTCGATTTGAGTTAAAAAGTGGTTGGGAAAATATGCAGAAAGAAGTAAAATAAGCAAAATAAGCAAAAAAAAGTAGAAAAAGTAACAATAAGAACAAGAAGAAATTTTTAAATAAAAAAATGTTTATTGCAAAAAATTAAATTTGTCATTTAATTGTTTTTGGTTTTGTTTATGGTTTTGTTTTATTGTTGCTTGTTGGGTGTTGCTGTTATCGTTATTGTTGTTGTTGTTGTTTTTTATTATTACTATTATTAACATTATTAATTTTAGTGTTATTTATTTGAATGTTTTATAAATTCATTATTATTCATTCCTTTAGTTTTTTTTTTCTTCTTCTTCTTTTTTTTTTGTTATTGTTGTTATTCACTTTCATTTTATGTTCTAGCTCCTTCCCTCAATATTCTAACCATGATTATTATTATTATTATTATTATTATTATTATTATTATTATTATTATTGTTGTTGTTGTTGCTATTGTTGTTGTTGGTTTCTTTGTTTTGTTTTTCTTCTTCTTTTACTATAATTTTTTTTAAATCAAAACAGCATGAATCATGTTGTGTGTGTGTGTGTGTGTGTGTGTGTGTGTGTGTGTGTGTGTGTGTGTGTGTGTATGTGTATGTATGTGTGTGTGTGTGCATTAATGTTAATTAATTCATTTAAAAGCCTTCACACATATTTAGATATATTTAGTTGTATATTTCATGTGATATTTTTTTGTTTCTTTGCGCTTTGCAACTTTAATAACAATAACAACAGTAACAACAACAATAACAAAAACAAAAGTTACACGAGATAACAAGAAAACGAACTTCAAGTGTAACGAAAGAAAAGCCAAAATTTAAAACAAAAAAAAAAAAAAACAAGAAATGGCAACAGCAATAACAACAAAACTGAATAATTGAAAAAAATAAAATCAAAAAAATGCGATATTACAATAACAAGAATAAACAAACAAACAAACAAACAAACAAACAAAATAATTGAATGATTTTTATTTTATTTTACTGGTCAATGATTTGTGAAATTTCGTTTAAGAAGTAAAAGAAATAAAACACGCACATACATACACATACATACACATACATACAAACACATTTATAGCGTGAATCATAATTTTATGTTTTTTTTTAATTTTGTTTTTGTTTTTTAATGGTTTTTTTTTGTTTGTTTGTTTGCTTTAGAAATAGAAAAAAAAATCGTTTTAATTAGTAAAAATATCAATATGAACAGCAACAACAATAAGAAAAACAACAAAATTAAATTCGTGTGTATAATTTTGGAAAGTTGTATTGAAAGAGAAAGAGATAGAGAAAGGGAAAGGGAAAGCAAGAGTGAATAAATTTTGTGAAGCAGATTTTTTTTTTCGATTTCGTTGCGTCCCAGTTTTCTTGTTTCTGTTGTTTTCTTTTTTTTTTTGTTTTTGCAAATTACAATAAATTAATAAGAATAGTAATAATAATAATAATAATAATAACAACAACAACAACAACAAAATAAGCACAATAATTTCAACAAAAAAAAATTTTAATATACAGAAAGACTAAAGAAAAGTAAGAGAAGGGAGAAAAAGAAGAAGAAGAAGAATAACACGAAAGAGAAAGGAAAAGTAAAGCAAAAAACAAAAAAAAACCTATAAAGTTGTTGGTGAAAACGAAGAAGAAGAAAAAGTAGGAAAAAAATTCAAACGAGTGGGCTTTTTGTAGTGGCAACAACAACAACAACAATAACAACAACACCACAACAGTTAATGAAATTTAAAAAAAATTTTTAAAACAAAGTAATAATAATAATAAAAACAAATTCAAAAATTTCAAAAAATTCTCAATCGCATGTACACGCCTACATACACACATACACATTTATATTTACACATATAAAAAAAAATTCGGAATAAAATCGAACAAAAAATTAAATTGAAACAAAAAAAAAAACAAACTAAATGCAGCAAATTGAAGGCAAAACTGTTGTACTTTGTATGGACGTGTGATTGTTTTTGGTGATTGTTTTGTGTGATTGTTTTGTGTGATTGTTTTGTGTGATTATTTTCTAGTGTTAACATTTGAAAAATGGCTTAATTAATTATTATATTCAGTTATTGAATGGACAGACACATGATCATGATGTCTGTTAAATAGGAAATGAGAGATGTAAGAAGGAAGAACAAGCAGAGCATGAAATATAAATGAAATGAAATGAAAACACCAACAAAAAAGCTTCTACAATGAAACGTTTATTAATGATTTGAATTAATGATGTTAATTCCTCTACTTTTTCTTTCATTATCATTGATCATTATCATTACCATTATCATTATTCATTATCATTAATCATTAATCATCTTCATTATCATTAATCATTATCATTATAATTATTGTATAATGATAATTATAATGATAATTATCATTAACATTATTCATTATCATTGATCATTATCATTATCATTACTATTATTCATTATCATTATCATTATGAATATCATTAATCACTATCATTATCATTACGCATTATCATTAATCATCATCATTATCATTAATCATTATCATTATAATTATTATGTAATGATAATTATCATTACTATTATTCATAATCATTGATCATTATCATTATCGTTACCATTATTCATTATGATTATCATTAATCACTATCATTATCATTAATCATTATCATTACCAGTATTCGTTATCATTATAATTAATCATTATCATTATTATTATTATATAATGATAATTATAATAATTATCATCACCATTGTTCATTATCGTTAATCGCTATCATTATCACTATCATTATCATTATAATTATTATATAATGATAATTATAATGATAATTATCATTACCATTATTCATTATCACTGATCATTATCATTATCATTACTATTATTCATGGTCATTATCATCAATCATTATCATTAATCATTATCATTACTCATTATTCATTATCATTATCACTATCGTTATCATCATCATTAATCATTATCATTACTCATTATTCATTATCACTATCGTTATCATTATCATTAATCATCATCATTTTTATTAATCATTAATCATTATCATTAATCATTATGATTAATCATTATCATTAATCATTATGATTAATCATTATCATCATCTACTGTTTTATTATGATTTTTATAAATTTTGACAACAATTTTGATTGCAACCAATAAAATTCGATTTTTTTATTACAACAAAGAAAAAAGAAAACTTATAAAAAGGCAAAAAGGAAAACGGACAAATTAAAACAAGAGAAAAATGAGAAGAAAAGTAAAGTAAAGAAAAGGAAAGAAAAGAAAAGAAAAGAAAAGAAAAGGAAAAAGATAAAAGACAAAAGACATAAAGTTGACAAAAATTATACTTTCATCATATTTATGAAATTTGATGTATGTGCTTTTGTATGTATGTGTGTATGTGTGTATGTGTATGCAACCATTTTGGGAAAATACGCAGGTGTATATGGTTTAGTATGCGTGCAATGCGGAGTGCGTGTGTGTGTCTATTTTTTTTTACTTTTTGAAATTTTTTTGTCTTGTTTTTTTTTTTTCGTTATCGATCACTGTCACTCAATAACTTTCTCTCTAACTCTTTCCATCTATCTCCCTCCCCTTCTCTCTCTCTCACTCTCTCACTCTCACTGTCTGTCTCTGTCTCATCTCTCTCTCTCTCTCTCTATCTCTCTCACTCTTTCTATCTCTCTCTCAACTCACTATTCGGCTTTAGGATCGATCAACTTGCCCAGACATTTTAGTGTTAAAAAATAAGCGATATCAATTAAAAATGTAAACAAAAAATGCCACAGACATACATAAAAAATTTTATGTTTTCTAAGAGTGAAAAGAAAGTGTGTGTTTGTGTGTTTTATACGTGAAAACGAATCTATCGAGTTTCAATTTTTATAGGAATTTCTATGCATGTATGTATACCTATCTACATGTGCGTATGCGTATGCATGTGTGTGTGTGTGTGTGTGTGTGTGTGTGTGTGTGTGTGTGTGTGTATGAATGCATTTTATGCCTAAATTAGTTAATTTCATAAAAATATTAAAATGTTTCAAAAGGGAAGAAAAAAAAAGAGAAATTCAATTTTTGTACCCTGCATTATCATTTACCGATTACTGGGCCTTAGAAGTTTGTACAGAGGTTTGTAACATCCAGAAGTAGTTGAGTTAGATCCACCATTTATTATATCGATTGACTCAGAAAGAATATCTACTACGATTTAATCCTGTCTGTCTCTCTGTCTGTCTGTAAATTTGTAAATTTGTTATTAAGCTACAGATCGCAATTTCCGAGATATTTCAATAAAATTGGGTGCATGGGTGTGTTTTGGCCCAGAGACGCACTCTATAGAAAATACTTAAAATCGGTTTATTATTTTGACCACTCCTCTAGAACGTCTTTCCTAAATAAAAAAAAAAGGCCGCTTTATGGAAAAAATTTATAATTTTAAATATCTATTAATGAAAATTAGCAGTTAATTAATATTTTAACATAAAAGACCATATGTACCAAATTTGGTCCAGATCGGTTGGTTTTTACGACCACTTCCCATAAAACGCCTTTTTCAAAAATAGTCTTTTTGTGGATAAAAATTTTATTTTTTTGAATATATTTTAAGGAAAAGTGATATGGCCTCATATTTTGACTTAAAAAATATGTGCAGCAAATTTGGTCCAGATAGGTCCATTTTTTTAACTTTCTCTCATATAACGAATATAAATTTAATTTAAATTAGAAATGAGAAATTAGCATTTTTTTCAATATTATTTTGTTTGCTTCTTTGAATTCTTTAATTTAACTTTAATAATATTTAACAAAATGGTTTAGGGCATTTAAGAGTCGTCCCCGATCACGTATAAAGTTGTTACTTATTTTTTGCTATCGCTAACGTTAATTGTTAACTAGTTTTGTTGTTGCTATTTTTATTGTTGATATCAATTTAAATGGCTGTAACATTAACCTGCAAAATAATTTATATTGAGAAAGCAGACAGAAAGTGTGAAAAATAAATAAATAAATGAATAAATAAATGAACAGAAAAAAAAACTAATAATCGTATAAATCACTTTTGTCATGAATCATTTTCATTTGAAATTTTTTTTTTTTGTTTTTTATATATGTCTGTATGTATTTGTATCTGTGCGTGTAAAATGCAATAGAAAATGAAATAAAGCAAAAAAATTTTTCAGGCAAAACAAAAAAAAAAAAACAAACAAACAACAATCAAATGCACTTTTTTATATTAAAAGAGAATGACGGACGACCAGAAAGAAACGTTGGCAAATTTTGTATCACAAAATGTTAAATGAAGCAAAAGAAAACAATTGCTAGAAATTTGAAAGGAAATGTGTTAACTGTAAATGTAAATGTAATTTTCAAAAAAAAAAAAAAAAAAAAAAAAAAAAAACAAGGAAAGCAATCACAAATCGTTATGAAATTGTATTAGATGACTTAGAGAATGCAATAATAATAATAATAATAATAACAACAACAACAATAAGTCTTTTAAGTATTAAATTATGCGTGAATAACAGTTGAAGGAAGGACGCCAAACACACAAAACAAAGCAAACAAACAAATAAACAAATAGAAAACGAGACAGCAATATAAACAATTTGATGGCATGAGAAAAATTGATGCAGAAACAGGAATATAATGTAAAAAGGACAAAAAATAAAAAAACATAAAAGAAACCATCAACACATGCCTGCCCTTAAACTTCCTTGCCATTTAAAGATATGACTTCTTCTATAATCACTTTTCATATTAAATTCATCAAGGATTAATAATTAACTTAGCTATCACATTGAAATCTGATTGTAAGTTATATAAAATTTATACAAAACTGAATGTAAAAGAAGTCTAATAAAGTCAGAGTTGATAAAATGTAGTCATGTCATAAGATGAAGGATCACTTTAGAAAAGTTTAGAAGAAAGTAAAGAGAAACTATTCATGCATGAAAAAATTCAAAATTCAAAATTACGCGCAACGCTCATCTACACGTTGTACAGTCATCAATTAAGATTACCTTACTACACGCTAATATCGTTCAAATCGCTCAAATCGATAAAATTTAAATCTTTTCCGCAATGATTTATTATAAATTTTTCTATAATGAAGATTCTTAAAGTTCTGGCCCAAACTATTCTATTAAAATAAATTTCTCAAATTTTCTCTTTATACACATTTTAAATTGTTAGGTCCTTTTAAAGAAAATTCAAATTTTTTTTTTATGAAATAAATTGAAATTTTTTTTTTTTTTTAACTTCAAGACCTTTAAAATAAGGCCATTCAATTCAAGTGCACAAAGAGTAACGAATTTATTTAAGTTTTTTTTTTTTGTTTGGCAGTAGGAAATTTCTATATAAAATTCTATATAAAATTTTGACTCGTCATAAACGTCATAAATGATAATTTGTTTCATTTGTTTGTCCTTTAATATAAGTTATAGATTTAAAATAACATTGAACAAAGTAAGAAAGAAACAAACAAATTGTAAATAAAACGTATGTTAACATAAACAATTAAAAGTATTCAATCGATGCTGAAAATACAAGCAAAAAAGAAAAAAAAAACAAACCGAAACAAAAAAACATTAAAATAAAACTCAACGCAAGGCAATGCAATGGCATTGCAATTCTAAAAGAAAAAGAAAAAGAAAAAGAAGAAGCAGAAGTAGAAAATATACTTTACAAAAACAAAATGTATATATATGTATATTGTGTTGACATTTTTCACATAAAAATTCATTGCATATACACACACACACACACACACACACAACACACACAACACATATTTATATATATGTATATGTTAACATCAACATCAGCACCACCAACAGAGTGCATTCCATTTCATTTCATTTCAACTTCAATTCAAATTCACTTCACTTCGGTTTCGTGTGTTTCGTTCGTCCATCCCTCCATTTCCGAAGTGTTTGGTTTTCGTTTGAAACAGTTAACTTCAATTTAATCTAGCATCTGATAATGGAAACGAAATATTGAGATAGATATACAGATAGAAAGATAGAGTGACAGAGATAGATAGAATAAATGTGTGACTGAGAATCAGAATGAGAATGAGAATGAGTATGAGAATGAAAGAAAAAAATTACATAAATATTTGATGTTTGTTCGTTCATATAAAAAATTTTTTTCTGAAAAAAAAAAAAAAAAAAAAGGAAGGAAAATAAAAACAAAACAAAAAAAAAAAGAAAAAAAAAGGAGAAAGAAAAATGACCCAATATATCATCTTCTTATTCTGATGCAGACTATTACTGTTATTTTGCGGTTTTTTATGTATGCTGTTTATTATTACTGTTTCTTATTGTTTTGCGTTTTACTTTTTTCATTACCTTTTTCAGCCTTTTCAAGAGACAAAGAAATATTTAAGTGAGAAAAGATGAAAGTAGAAGAAGTAACAGTAACACCAAATAAATAAATAAATAAGTTGCTCTAAAATTATTCGTATATATACATGTGTGTGTGTGTGTGTGTGTGTGTGTATGTGTGTGCACATATATCATTTATCATTTATAAGAAGCCACAATATAATTGAACAAAAAACAAACAAAAAGAGGACAAATAAAAGCTGTGCTCATCGTACAAACCGAATGGATAATTTTCATCTTTAGAAAAATCTAAATTTTTGCAAGCACATAAAGAATAAAGAAAACAGCATCAATTGCATACTTTATGATCCTTCGGGATCACGTCCCTTAAATGTCTTACATTTTAATACTTAATATCTTTTTAAAGTTTGGAAAAAGTTTACAAAACAAAAACCAAAAATATTCTTTTGTAAAAAATCGTAAAAATGTTAAATAATTCAAAAAGTTTTACTCTCTTAGAGAAGTGTCTAAAAAATGGCACTAACTGTATCAAATTTGGCACATTTATCTTTTAGGGCAAATAAAATTGTTGAGTTAATTTTCAAAGAAAAGAAAAATATTAAAAAAAACTTTTTTCATATATTGATTACTTTTTTTTTTTTTTTTAGAATAAGCCGCTATAAAAGATTTGATCAAAAAATTCATCAGATTTTATCAAATTCAATACCTAGAAAAAAATTCTCAAATTGCATTACAAATTTTTATTAATTAGAAATTTATATGAGCTGATTTCAAGTTGAGTCCATTTCAAAACTTTCAATTTATAACAAACAAACATTTTCAAAATCGACATTACAATAAGCGTAAGGTCTACAAAAAGGTGTAAAATCAAAGGTGTAAGGTAATGAAAAAATTTTTTATAATTTTTGTAAAACTTAAGGCCTAAGTCATTTTGATTTGTTTGACCAATTTGAATTGTTCAAAGGATAACATTTATTTATTAAAACACGCACACGCACACGCAAACGCAATGAGAGACGCACTCTTACAAAAATAGAGGGAGACTGAGACTGAAAGAGTGAGAGAGAAGACATCAATTTAACAAGAAGTTAAATGAAGGGTTTACAACAAGATTTGAGAAAAACACAAATTTCATTTCAAAATCATCAATCATTTGTGGATGACGTGGATAAGTCATTGAACTGTGGCTCACTAGTAATACAAATAAACTTATACGCACCTACACGCACACGCACACGCACACACACACACACACACACACCCCACACATGCAATGTCCATCTTTGGTCCATTCCATTCATTTTAGATTTATCTTGTCTTTTCTATTTGCCAACTATTTTATACACTAGACCACTCATAATATTCGATATTATAAATTTGTACAGAGGTTTGTAACATCCAGAAGTAGTTGAGTTAGATCCACCATTTATTATATCGATTGACTCAGAAAGGATATCTACTACGATTTAATCCTGTCTGTCTCTCTGTCTGTCTGTAAATTTGTAAATTTGTTATTAAGCTACAGATCGCAATTTCCGAGATATTTCAATAAAATTGGGTGCATGGGTGTGTTTTGGTCCAGAGACGCACTCTATAGAAAATACTTAAAATCGGTTTATTATTTTGACCACTCCTCTAGAACGTCTTTCCTAAATAAAAAAAAAAGGCCGCTTTATGGAAAAAATTTATAATTTTAAATATCTATTAATGAAAATTAGCAGTTAATTAATATTTTAACATAAAAGACCATATGTACCAAATTTGGTCCAGATCGGTTGGTTTTTACGACCACTTCCCATAAAACGCCTTTTTCAAAAATAGTCTTTTTGTGGATAAAAATTTTATTTTTTTGAATATATTTTAAGGAAAAGTGATATGGCCTCATATTTTGACTTAAAAAATATGTGCAGCAAATTTGGTCCAGATAGGTCCATTTTTTTAACTTTCTCTCATATAACGAATATAAATTTAATTTAAATTAGAAATGAGAAATTAGCATTTTTTTCAATATTATTTTGTTTGCTTCTTTGAATTCTTTAATTTAACTTTAATAATATTTAACAAAATGGTTTAGGGCATTTAAGAGTCCACCCCGATCGATTATAAAGTTCTTACTAATATTTAACTGTTTAAATTACACAAATGAACCAGATTTTGATGGTGCAACAATATCAACCTGAATTAAGAAAATTATAATCGATCGGAATATAAACTTTTTTGAAATATATTCAAAATCGTTTTTATTTTTTTTTTAAATAGAACTTTATATGGCACAGGTTCATAAAAATTATGCGATACATAAAAATTTCAAATTAGTTTGCCTTTAAGTTGAATCAGGTCCATGTAAAAAAATCTTCTTCCAAAATATCTCAAAATATTATTTCCGATAATTTTATAAAAGAATTAGAAAACGGACGAACAGAACAAATAAGTAAAAAATGTAAACAGCACTGAATTCAATTTATTGAAAGATACTTTAAACTTGATGATGACTTTTTCATTTGGAGTCTCTTTAAACAAAAATAAATAATAATCCTAAATTCATCATATTTTCCAAATACTTGTGCCTTCGCTGTGTGAAGGAGATTATTTTTGAAAAGCATTAAAGATTTTCAAGAAAATGCTAAAAAAAAAAAAAATGAATTCGGCTTTTTGGATTTTTGGATTTTTGTCTTTTCGTGGCCTGTCCGTGCCTGCCAACAATTGGAATAAAAGAAATATAATAAAAGCGTATAAACGGAAGACGGAAGGATACAAACCACAAAATGATATTAAAAATTTTCTTTGTTATCGTTCCACTTTCTTCTTCTTCTTCTTCTTCTTCTTCTTCTTATAATATTAACTCATTTATTTATGATAGAATTTAAAGTGTAATCAGTTCATGGAATTGTTTGCTTAAAAATAATTTTCAAAATCCATCTAAATAATATCGTTCTATGCATTTTTTGTTATCAAAATATGCGATATATTTTATTTATACAAATATTTTTCATCAAATTTCATATGCAGGCCTCAATTGATCTTACAAAAGCTAAATAACCGATATCTATCGATATCTACCGATATCTACCATTGAAATAATTTTGATATACAAATTTAGACTGGAATAGATAAGTTTTAATATTTAAAGCTGCTTCTTTTTTTTTTTTATAACAAATTACTTCATGTTGTATCAAAAATTTGGACATTTAAACGTTTGTTTTTTTTTTTAATCTTTTATTTTACCAGATGCAGCGTTTTAGAACTGTTCCAATATTTTATATTTATTTGTATTTTTTTTATATGAATTTTAATGAATTTTGTTCTCTACTTTTTTTCCTTTTTTTTTTTTTTTTACTTGCAGATATATCAGGAAAGAAAACCAGAAAAGTTGATTAGAGAATAATTTGAAAAGGCAACAAAGAATTTAGAAAAAAGTATATACAAAATATTCGAAAGTGGATAACAAAAAATGTCTGGCGTATATTTTAAATACACATAGTGAAAAATTTTGATATATTTGAAAAAAAAAACAATTAATAATTAAAATACGTATAAACCCTAAAAAAAAATTAAAAAAATTTTATTTGAAAAAATTAAGAAAATTAATGAAAAAATTACACAAACAAAATTTAAAAAAGCAGAATAATTAAAGAAAACGCCAAAAAAAAAAAAAAAAACGAAAACGACAAAAGAAATAATATTTTAGATATTATTAATTAACATTTCCTAGAATCCATAAACATTCCTCTTGTGTCATCTGTAAACTCTGTAAATTCTGTCATTCACACCAATCGAATTAAAATCTTTTGAAAAAAAGTTATTAAATATTATGGATCTCAATATGGATATATTACCAAGTGGGAATATATTCAGTGAATTGGAACATATCTGTACCACCGGCTATTTCTCATCGCAGCAATCTATTGAGGATCAATGGCAACAGGTAAGCATGATGAATAAATTTAACAACTTTCTTTTTTTCTTGTCACTTTTCTTTTTCACCTCTTCAGTGGCCACCTTTTCACAGTCTCTTTGTTTTTACTTTCTACTAAAGCTCTAATTATCTTGACTTTTTTTTTTTATATAATTATAAATTTAAAAGAAATGGCAATTTCTATTACTATTATTTATATTAATGCTATTAGTGTTGTTGTCGGACGGAAATGAAAAAAAAAATTTATAATATACAGTTTTATGCTCATTAATTATTCAATAAGAGTATAGTTTCCGCTTATTTTATTCAAGATTATTCAAACCATTTATTGCATAAAACAAAAATAAACAAAAATAAAAAATGAACAGAAACAAAAAAAGGGAAGAGAAAATCGAGAAAGGAAAGTAATAACCATTAAAGTAGCATTTTATAAAAATTTAAACTTGAATAGCTATTTAGAATTTTAATATAATTTTTATTGTAAAGTAATTAATTAAAACATAATAATAATTATCGATTGATTGATTTAAAAAAATTTTTCTAAATAGTTACTTAAATTATTCCTCTTTAATTTTTGCATAATTATATGCAATAAATTATAATTAATATAGCAAAATCAGTATATAATTAATAATTTAGTACTGTATAATTGAAAATGATTGAAATTAAAAAAAAAATGAAAAACAAAACCAATTCAGTATGATAATTAAAATAATTTAGCACTGAAAATAATTTTACTAGATTCTGCATATGCCGTACTTATACTTAAACATTAATAATAAATTAAATAAATAAATTATGAATAATTTAAATTTACTCAATACTTCTTTGAGTAATTATAATTGTAATATAATAATTTGAGTGTTGAAAATTATTGAGTTTATGTACTTAATTAATTACAATTAATAATTACATAATAATTTTTGTTTTGAGTAAATTTTTCAAAAAAAAAATCCTTTTTTTTTTCTTCTATTATTCATTAAATTGAAATAATTAAATAATATTGCTATATTTTTTAAGATCTTTTAATTCCTTTACTATATTAATTATATATTAATATATTAAATAATTAATTTGTCATTAATGTTTTTTTTACCAAAAACTTCATTTAAAATAATTCATAAAAAATTTTTTTTGTGAAATTATACTTTACTTGCAATAATATCTAATAAAAAATTTTATAATTAATTATTACAATAAATAATTAAAATAGGCATTTTCTAAGGATAAAAAAAATTTTTTTTAAAAAAAATTATATGTATTAATTTTTACTTAAGTTTATAAATTATGTAGAGGCCAGATAAAGAGAGCAAAAATAATTTTATAAATAAAAATAATTTTATATATTATATATTTTATTTTGAAATTCATTAAAAGCAAAAGGAAAAAAATGAAGAAAATAATAAAAAAAATAATAATAATAATAATAATAATAACAAGAAGAAGAAGAAGAAGAAGAAGAAATGAAAAGCAGAGCATAGAACTTCTTGGAAAAAGTAATTAAAATTAAAATACAATTTAATGATAAGAATTATTATGCTAATCACAATTATATATGTATTATTATTATTGTTCTTCTTCTTCTTCTTCTTCTTCTACAATTATTATTATTATTATTATGATTGAAAATGCAATCATCTAAGCAAAGTGCTTTGAAATCCCAGACATTCATCCAAAACTTATCATTTATTTATGAAAAGCAAAACAAAAAAAAAAACAAAAAAAAAAACAATAAAAAACAAAAAAATTATTATTAATCTAAAGAAGAAATTTCAAATACCCGCCCGCCCGTTCTCAAAATATTCATAGATTAACGTGAGTTTGATTTTTTTTTTTTTTTTTTTTGATGTAACTAAAAATTTTTTTTGATTGTTATACGATTCTTATTAAATTAATTCACTTTGTAAGCAAAAAAATTTGCAACTTATGAAATATTTATAATAATTTCTAAATATTTTGTTAAATTTTTTTAATTTATTATAAAATATTTCAATTAATCAGACAAATCAATTCAGACAAATGTACAAATATCTTGTTATAAGGTATTTGCTAATTTTTTTTTTTTTGAATCGAGTACAAAGTGCCATGTTCATGGCTACAAACATTTTTTTTCTTATATATTTTTATAAAATTCTTTATAAAATTTTTAATTATAGAACTTATTAACAGATAAGGTCTTACTTATATTTAATTTCCTTTCTTTATGCCATTCCCACTACCACTAATACACCCATAACCATTCCCTTTCTCTCTCTCTCTCTCTCTCTCTCTCTGTCTCTCATTCATTCATTCATTGAGTCCACTGCATTACTTGTATGGCACATTTCAAGGCTTTGAGAGAGATTTTTGACTTTTCTTAAGGCTTTTGATTCAGGCATCACTCTCTAACATTTATAAATTTGTTCTCAATGTAAGGTCCTCTAACTCTTAGAGATATTTTTTTTTTTTTTTAAATAGAATTTTGGCATGAATCTGATATTTTTAATGATAACTTTTCTATGCTAAACATTTTTTAAAATCTTTTGTTTGTGTTAATTTGTGTTAAAAAAAAAAAATCGTTGAGATAATAAATATCATTTTAATATTTAATCTAAAACGTTCTATTTTATTAAATTTCCTAGATCATATTGATCATAAAAAAAAAGAAAATTGATATTTATTCGAAAATGTTAATTTTAATTATTATTATTTTAAGTTAAGAATTAGTTGACAACATAAAATTTTGTATGTTATCAAGTTTATTTTTAATAATAAAAACAAGTAAAAAAATTATATATGATCGGGGTCAATATCTTGGTTAGCCACCGAAGCCAGCCATTACAACTATTGGGGTAATTTATGTTACAGGTACATAAAATTTATCATTATGTTTTATAACATACCAAAGGAAAATAGGCAGAAATTATTATATTGTTGTTTAGGCTTCAAATTCTAAATTAATTTAGATATGTCTGTACGTCTGTCCGGTAAATACGTCTGTACGTCTGTCTACTTAATGATTCAAATGTCGAATGATTGAAATTTGACAAAAATATTTGAACTTCATGTATTTTTGTTTGATATTGAAAATGGGTCATAACGTTCATTGGACACGCCCACCATAAGGCAACATTAACAATAGCAAGAAATTGTTCCAGATAAAAAATATAATTTTTTCACATGTTTCATTTAACTTAAGCTTTACTTCTCTTATTGTATGCCTCTCCCTTTCTCTTTCTGTCTCTCTCTCTCTCTCTCTCTCTCTCTCTCTCTCTCTCTATATATATATATATCTTATTAGTTTTATCTATCTTATGCAATTGTAATTCGATACGATAGAAATGACCACACTTTTTTTATTTCCTTGAACTCTGCTTGGTCTCTTTTTTGTTTTTTTTTTTATAAATTTTTTTTTTCATTTATTTTAAAATACTTAGATAAGCAAAATATCACTCAAAAATATTACTGTTTTTATTATGTTTATTTTTGTTAGTACATTTATTTGGATTTTTTTTTATGTTTCATTTGACTTTTGTGGATTTTTCAAGATTTTTCAAAAAGAAAAAAAAATTAATTTCATTTGCTTTAAAAATTGAGAATATGTCAGTTAACTTTTCACTTGATTTCAACATCATAATAATGATGCTAATTATGATGATCATTAGACATCATCATCACCATCATACAAACCCCTCAAGTGTCAGTTAAAGTTTTCACTTGATAAAACATGTATAACATATATAAAATCAAAAACAAAAAAAAAAAAGAAGAAGAAGAAGAAGAAGAAAATAATACGTAAAAGTAGCAGAACTTTAGAAAGTTTTACATAAAGTTCAAAAATGTTGAATACGAAGTAAAATAAAATAACGAAGAATAATATGAAGAGGCAAAAATTACTAGGCTAATATTATCAGGACATTTAAAAAAAAAAAAACACACACACACACACACACACATACACACACAATGCTAATGCTAATGAAGTTGATTTGATGTCTTATTCTTGGGCCTTAGAAAAAAAAAAAAAAAGAAAAAAATTTAAAATTGATAATAAAAATGAAAATGTATTGCCTTATAATTTCATTCTAGGCGTGGCCTTAATAGCCAATTGTCCAAGTATGTTTAACTTTTTGTTTAAAAATGAAAAAAAAAAAAATAAGAATCATTTTAATTTTACATTTTACATTGCGGTCCTTGCTTCCATAAAACTTTGATATATTTTCAATAAAAATTTTGCCTCATGAAAATTTATTAAAAATATTTTTTTATAAAACTTTTTATAAAAATTTTGTGAAATATTCTAGAAACAGCTATCATAAAATCAAATGATCATAAATGTAAATGGACAGACGTATGGACAATGCTTAATTCAATTTAAAAATTTCATGTTTAACAAAATTCTAACTCAAAAAGAGAAATATTAGAATAAAGAAAATGATAAATGAATTTAAGTGAAAATCAAAAAAAAAATTTTATTTGGTTCGAAATTTTTTTTTCCCATGAAAAATTTTCCCTTTTTTTTTTTTTTACATTTCAATTGTGAAATATTTTTATATCATTAAATTTTTTGATATTGTTTCTTGTTGTTGTTGTTATTATTATTGTTGTTCCATCTCATAATTTATATGTGAATGAAAGTTTTTGTTTTTGTTTTTGTTTTTGTTTTTAGATTTTTCTTTCCCCCTCCCCCCCCCCCCCTTTTTTTTTTTGAAAAATTTAAATGATATTTATTTAATAACAGAAAAATAATTTTCAGGCAAAAGTTTTAATCATAAAATAAAATTAAATAAAAATTAAATAAAAAAAATAAAAATGATTATAAATAAAATAATGATAAAATTAACATTAATGATAAATCTTCAATTGTAATAAATGTTAATAAAATAATAAAATAACAAAAATTCTATTGAAAAAAAAATTTTTTTTCTTTTTTAATTTACAAAATTTTCTCCAACAAAATAAAATATTTTGCATATTAATTCATTATAAATTATAAATTTAAATAGTTATGCATTAATTAAACATTTTTGAATTTCCCATCACCATGCTTGCTCTAAACACCGAAAAATATTGGAACGAAATAAACAAAAAAAAAAAAAAGAAAACGAAAAAACAAAAGAAGAAAAATAAAAAAATAAATTTGTATAAATTAAATAAATAAATAAATAATTTTACACTCTCATTTTCTCAATTTCATTTTCACATCTCTTTGCTTTGTTTGATTTGTTAGTGTAATTTTAAAGCACATTTCCAACTTGTATACATTTCATGAGCGCGCGCGCGCGTGTGTGTGTGTGTGTGTGTGTGTGTGTGTGTACGCCATAGATAAGCGAAATCATTGCATTTCATTTCATTTCAGTTTTAATGCTCGAGGAATTTTCCTTATGATTAATGCTTTTTGTTTCTCATTCCTTCTTCTTTTATTCTTTATTATTATTATTATTATTGCTGTTGTTGTTGTTGTTGTTGTTGTTGTTGTTGTTGTTGTTGTTTTGTTGTTGTTGTTGTTTTCTGTTTCTTACTTTCCTATTTTTTCTTTTTTGCTTTAATTTTTTGTTTTTTTTTTTTATTTTTTATTTTGTTACTTCTAACTTCTTCGTCATAAATAGAAATAGAAAATAAATGAATATTTCCTCAGGCATATACTTTCTTTCTTTACACAGGTAAATAATAAAGGCACCAACAATTGTCACTAAAGAAATAGATAGATGGATAGAGAGAGAAAGAGAGAGGAAGATAAAGAAACAAATAGATATTAAAGCATAAAAAGACTGAGACGTATCTGAGGGACCCGTTAAAAAAAAATGTTAAGAAAAGAGAGAACCAATTAAAATCCCTTTAAAAAATAAAAGAAAAAAGCTAAAAAATTAATTGTTGGCGCCATTTTCTTCGAAAATGACAAAGCAACAAAAAAAACTTCAATTCCAAACAAAAAAAAAAAAGAAAAATGGTTTTTATTTACCTTTTAAGGAAGAAGAAAAATTTTTTAAATGGAAAGAAAGAATCCTAAAAAAAAAAAAAAAAAAAAAAATAGATACAATCTCATTCAAAAAATGTTATATGTCAAAATTGTAAATATCGTTCGCTTGTGAGTAAATTCAAATGGTTCTTTCAATTTTCATTTTACAACGTAGAAAATTTTTAACATCTAATATCAAGAAACTAATTTCAAGGAAGCAAGGAAATTTTTTTCAAAATCTTTAGCAAAAAAAAAAAAAATATATCGATATTAAAATGTGATCGTTATTCATATCAAAAATCAAACTGTAATTCAATTTTATATTTCACATCGTCCATTTAATTTATAATTAAATCAAAAAACTTATCAAAATTTTTGTTCTTATTTTTTATAAACAACTTTCATTCATTATTTAACTCAAGTAAATCATCTCATTTAAATATACAATTTAAATAATTATTTAAAATTAATTAATGATCTGCCGATTTTTTTTTTTTTTGGAACTTTCATGCAATTTAAAATAATAAAAAAAATCTCTGTCTCTGTCTATCTATCTCTGTCTCTCTTTGTCTGTCTCTGTCTGTCTATCTGTCTCTGTCTATCTATCTCTGTCTCTCTTTGTCTGTCTCTGTCTGTCTATTTGTCTGTCTGTCTATCTGTCTCTGTCTATCTATCTCTGTCTCTCTTTGTCTGTCTCTGTCTGTCTATTGTCTGTCTGTCTATCTGTCTCTGTCTATCTATCTCTGTCTCTCTTTGTCTGTCTCTGTCTGTCTCTGTCTGTCTATCTGTCTCTGTCTATCTATCTCTGTCTCTCTTTGTCTGTCTCTGTCTGTCCATTTCTCCATTTAAGAATTAACTACACGTTTTGTTTGTTTGCTTTTACTTTCGATTCTCGAGATACTTTTTTCAAGAATTCATTGCAATAAAATTTAAATATGTTTATATTTGCACTTCGTTAAAATGATGAAGTTTCACAAGTCCTTTCCATTCATTTGTTTATATTTGTACTTGTTGTAGTTGTTTTTGTATTACGCACGAGATTACATTTAAAGTAAAATGTAAGCAACATTAACACAATTTCATATAAACTTTTAATCTTCATATTTGTTGACGTTCATTCACATTTAACAAACATTGATAAATTTTGTAAGGGCATTACGCAATTTATATGTTTGTTTATTGTGCGAAACGTAACCGTTATTTAAGATGCCAACCGATTGATAAGGATAAGCAAAAGACACACACACACACACACACACACACACACACACACACACACACACAGCACACACAGCACACACACACACACACACACACACACACACACACACACACACACACACACACACACACACAGAGAGAGAGAGAGAGAGAGAGAGAGAGAGAGAGAGAGAGAGAAAGGGAGTGAGATAGAAAGATAGAAAGATAGAAAGAGAGAAAGTGATAATGTGCAAGTTAGAAAGGGAGAGGGAGGGTGGACGATGAAAGGTAAATGTTAAATCGCTTCAAATTTCATGTTCGTGTCGATTATTTTCGTTTTATTTATTTTTTCTGTTTTTAGGTTTCCACACTTTATTTTTTCCTTTTTTTTTTTTTTTTCTTTTTTTATTACGTTGTCTTGCTTAAGGTTTATATTTTTGCTTTGATAACAAAGAAAAGGAACAAAAGTGTTCACGTTTCTTGTGGTTTTTGTTGTTCCTGACAGCAATCGCATTACAAATCTTTTAACTGACAATTTCTCTCTCTATCTCTCTCATTCACTATTTCTCTACAACTTATTTCATGTACCATCATCCTCATCTATTTTTCACTTATATGACTCGCTATTTTCTTTTCAATTTTTTTGTTTTTGTTTGTTTGTATTTGGTTTGGTTTTGTTTAGTTTTGTTTTGTTTTGTTTTGTTTTGTTTTTTTTGTTTTGCTTTGGCTTTGGCTTTTTTGTTGTTTTCTTTTGAAGTTTTTTTGTTTGATATATTCGATATGTCTGGCATACCATCCATCATCATCATCATCATTATCACTATCACTAAAATGTTATCATTGAAACGTTTACATTTACATGGCATGCTTTGGCTGGCCATGCGTGCCATGCGTGCCATGCATTCCATGCATTCCATGCATTCCATGCATTCCAAGCTTCGAACTGTTTAACATTAATGATATGAAAAAATTTTTATTATTCCCATTATCGTTCTTGTTGTTGTTGTTGTTGTTGTTGTTATTATATTATTCTTCTTCTTCTTCTTCTTGTTTTGATTTCCTTTTATGGCTTCTGCATCTTTCTCTGTTCTTTTTTTTGAAACATCTAATTGTTTAACATTGTTGTTGTTGTTGTTGTTGTTGTTGTTGTTGTTGTTGTTATTGTTGTTGTTGCTTGGAAGCATAATGCCAAAACATCGATTATGTAAATGCGAAATTTCATTACATTTATTGATTTTCTTAATATCACTCCTTCATATTATTTTCTCACCTTTGTCACACTTCAACATTCGCTTTTCATTTTGCCTTTTTCCTTTTTCCATTTTGCCTTTTTCCTTTTTCCTTTTTTTTTTTCATACATCACTTCCGATTTTGTACTTTAGTGATAATGGCATATAAAGTAGAGAGTCATTCCAACAACAACAACAACAACAACAACAACAACACTAACAATAATAATAATAATAATAATATAATAATAATAATAATAAAAGCAATTGTAACAATAATAAAAAAATCAAAATAAAAAATAAAAAATAAAAAAGAAACAAACAAAAAAATAAAAGCAAACAGAAAAGAAAGGAAACGAGGAAACGAGGAAACGAGGGAATGAGAAAGAGCTTGAAAAATGAATAAAAATTAACGCAATAAAAATTGCAACGAAAAAAAAATGCATGGCATAAGAATTAACCAACAAATGACGTGGAACACTTAAATATTGATAAAACGTGGCGACAAATTTTTCTAAATAAAAAAAAAAAAAGTACTTAGAAGTAACGAATAAGTCATGAAGCATGAACGAGAAGAGATGAGAAGAGATTTAAATGAAAGGAAAGCAAGAAAAAGATATTTAAAAAACAAAACAAAAAAAAAAAAATACAAGAAAAAAATTTAAGGAAATTTTCCTTTTTTTTTTTCTGCTTCTTCTACTTCCACACTTTCTACATGTTTTATTTTATTTTGTTTGTTTGTTTGTTTTTTTCTTTTTTTTTTTTGGATTTTGGTTTTTGGTTTTTGGTTTTTCTCATTCCATCTCTCTCTATATAATTAATTTTATCTATCTTTCCTGCTTACGCTTTAGATAAAATATTTTCAAATATTTTTTTCACTTTAATTTCATTCATTGTGATTGAATTTTATTAAAAATTCTATGCGATCGAATATCAAATTTTTTGTGTATTCAGTTCATTATACAAAAAGTATTTTACTCGTTAAAAATATACAAAATTCTTTGCTCCTTTTTTTTTTGCCAATTTTGCTCAGGATAATGGTGCTAAAAAAAATTTTAGTTACCCTTTTTTTTTCCTTTAATAAAAAAAAAAAAAAGAAATACGAGACGTCAAACCTAAAATGATTTTTGAAGAAATATTCCATTGTGATTAGGGCTGCCCAAAACACCAGGTCCAATATGAATGCTATAAATGGGACCAATAAAATAAATAAAATGCGGAACAGCAAATGAAAATTTTTAAGATTCACGTAACGATACGGCACCGTACTGGCCAGTTTTCATTTTTTGCCTTCTAGGGTCTGGTAGCATGGATGGATGACATTGGATTATTTGGACACAATAAATAGATTTAAGAATAAAACGTAACGTTTCAAAAATTGAATGCAAAAGCATAAGCAAAAAGTGAAGGTTTTGTATCGAAGGAATGAAAGAAAAAAAAAATTATCCTTTTCATCACTCCGGCCAGCACTCAGATGTTGTGGAAAAACATCAGAGACCCTACAAAGCATAAATGTATTCTTAAACAGCATGAAATTCTAAAACGATTTAGATATATCTGTCTGTCTGTCTGTCTGTCCCTTTGTCCATGTATTATTAGCATGCCTTCGATTGCAAAAAATGAGTTAACGAGTTCAAATATCGCAAACCCAATGAAAATTCTTACAGGCTGATTTTTATGAAAAATGGCCAAAATATGTCATTAGACACGCCCACAGTGAGCACTTCAGTTTTTCTAGTAGCAAAATTTTGTAGTTTTTTTGCGCACTATTTGCAAAATATAGAACATAGAAAATTGGAGTATACTACAAGTAGGAAGGCCATTGGTCCACAAAAATAAGCCACGCCCACATGAAATTATACAATTCTAAATTTTCAATTTTTTATATTTACTTTTTGTATCTCTCCAAAAAAAAAAAAAACTGAAATAATTTCCAAATTTTAATATCGTAGTGTTTGGGCGTTTGGAAGTGGCCTGGCCCCCGCTAAATTTCCCACTTGTTTTTTACTTTAGTCATCTATTTTATGAACACTTTTTAGCGTTAAATTCTTAAAAATAAAAAATTAAATTTTAAAAAAAAAAAGTGCAACATCAATTAAAGTTTTTTCATGTTTCTCCGTTTTTCCCTTCATTCTCTTCTTCTATTTCTTTTGCTTTTACTTTTCTCCTTTTTCATTTTAACAAAAGCCTTAAAGTTTTAATTTAAAACCAAATTAAAAGGATATTAAAAAAAAAAATAGTTCAAATGAGAAATTTTATCTACCTCTGTAACGGTTTATCTAACAATTCAATATATAAAGGATAAAAAGGATCAAGTTGATAAATATTAAATTAAAATGTCTTTATTAGACTTTTCAATTAAAATCAAACAAAAAAAAAATTTATAAATAAAACAAAAAAAGAAAAAAATTAAATAGAAAAAAATTTTTAATAAAAACTTTTCTTAAGGAGGCGATTTATTATCCTTTTTCATTTCTTATTTCTTATTCTGTTGTTTATATATCCTTAAAATTAATTTATATAAAGTTAATTAAAATAAATCAGAATTTTTTATAAATATTTCTTAAAAAATAATATTTTTGTTGTAAGGAGATTTTGGTAAAAAACAAAAAAAAAAACAAAAAAAAAACAAAAAACAAAAAACTAAAGAAAGAAAAAATCACAAATAATTTGACGTCATATACCAAAAAAATGAATATTCCTTTATTTAAAATCGTTTTACAAAAATTATTTGATAAATGAAATCGACGTGTTAAAAATTGATCCTCTTTCTATGACTTACCTTCCTTGAATTTCTTTTTTATAATATAAACTTCTTAAATTGGCGAACACAAAATCTTATGGATTTAAATGCCCAGAGGATTTATTTATATTTTTTTTTGTTTTTGTTTTTGTTTTTGCTTTTTTTTTTATAAGCAACAATTTTTTCATGTGAGAAATCTGTTAAAGAAAATGAAGCAACTTATTGAGAAGATATTTTATAAATTTTTCTTCAAAATTTTTGCAAAATTGTACGAGGCAAGTATTTTATTAGTTTTCACACACATACACATACACCTACACATACACTTGAATATCTAAGCAAAAGAAAAATACCAAAAAAAAAAAAAAAAAATGGAGCACAAATATTATTGTTATTGTTATTGTTATTGTTATTGTTATTGTTATTGTTATTGTTATTGTTATTGTTATTGTTATTTTCTATGAAATCTAAAATCTAAAATCTAATTTAGTTTTTGAATCAATATTTGTTATATTTGTAGCAATTTTTTTTTTTTATTTCTTCTTCTTCTTATTATTACATTTCATTATCATGTTCTGTTCCATCATCACACACTAGTTAGTTATAGTTCACAATAGAGATTGTGCATGCCTGTGTGTGTGTGTGTGTGTGTGTGTGTGTGTGTGTGTTCATGCCTGTGTGTGTGTGTGTGCATGTGTGTTTAATGCCTAATGGCGAAACAAGGAAAGGAAGAAAAAAATAAAATCTATACAAAACTACGAAAATATAAAATTGAAGATAAGAAAAGAAAAAGGAAAACAAAACAAAACAAAACAAAACAAAAGAAAACAAAGCAAAATTATACAAACTTCTAAAAGCGTGCGGCAACTGTTGCTTATGATCCTTATTATTATACTTTTTACAATACAATAGATCTTTATGTATATGTGTTAATGTGTGTGTGTAAATGTGTATATATGTATGTGTACATGTATATGTATATGTGTATGTGTATAGATAAACAATACTAAAAAAATTGCTATTGTTATGCAATCTTATTGTTGTTGTTCTTATTATTATTATTATTATTATTATTATTATTATTATTATTATTATTGTTGTTGTTGTTGTTGTTGTTGTTGTTGTTTTTGTATGATTTATATGTTTAGTATATGACAAGAAAAAATATTGAAAGACAAGCAGTCTGAATATACATGAAAATACGAAATATGTATGTATGTGTGTGTGTGTGTGTGTGTGTGTGTGTGTGTGTGTGTGTGTGTGTGTGTGTGTCCCCACAAACACTTTTTTTGTATGATTTATTGATAGAACGTTGAATAGACACGTAGGGTTATAAATTTTGATTAAATGTGTACGCTCAAAGTGTGTAGTTATATTTCCACTTGATATGAATTTATAAAGAAATGTATATGTGAAACCATGTGCATGTGTGTGTGTTACACTTTATTAAATTGCTTCTATTTTATTTTGGGGAAATTTTCTTTCTTTTATTTTTGTATGGCAAAGTATTTCATCTTTGGGCAATAATAATAGAGTCGCATCACTTAACAGTTAACAGCAATAACAATAGCAATAGCAATAATAACAAACAACAATAGCAACAACTCTCTATTAAATATATTAACTTAAGATAAAGGGGTTAACAACCGTTAATAATTTAACTAATAACCCCATAATTAACCACACACACACACACACACACACACACACACACACACACACACACACACACACAGCACACTCAGATAGAGAGTGTATATCATCATCATCATCATCATCATCATCATCATAATCATCATCATCATATGAAATAATTTAGTATAAAATAGAAGAAGGTAAAAAAAAAAACAAAAAAAAAAAAAAAACAGATGCTAAAACTGCTTGCTACAATTTACATACGCATTATCAATAAAATTTTCACTCTGTGACATTACAAGAAAGATAGTAAAACACACAAAAAACAAAAACAAAAATAAAACAAAACAAAAAAAATAACAAGGAAATAATTCGCTAAACATTTCAAATATAAAGCACGGTAATTTCAATTAGCTGCACTTTCACCTTTAACATAACTAACACAATTATATCACTATCATTATCATTATCATCATCATCATCATCATCATCATCATCATCATTATTATTATCCAGCACTATGCCATCATTGCCGCCATTAATCTAAAGACTACGAACAAAAAAAAAAAAAAAAAGAAAAACAAAGTAACTACAAGTACAATGATTTTTATTAGCGTGAATTTATATATAAATTTATATAAAGATATATTCCGTTAAAATTACTGTTACAATTACAGTAACAATTACAGTTATAAGAGTTACAATAAATTTAAACATCACAACGCATCGCATAAAGCATGCAAGCAATGAATGGCAACACTTTTACCTAACATCACATTATTACATACATTAAACTTTATTAATATTGTTTACTCTTTCTTATACATTTATCTTATATATAAATATAAAAATATTTGCGCCCACATATTTTTTATATATATATAGAATCCGCACTGACTGCTTGACATCTGTTTTTCATGTTTCATTTTATTTCATTTCTATTTTTTTTTTTTTTGCTTTTTTTTCTATTTTTTTTTTTTTTTTTTGTAACATTTTCAATTACTTTCTTACTCGTGTCACTCTTTAACTTTCCCTGCTAATTCTAACTGTATCTGTCTCTTTATATATTTTTAAGTTTCTAGATACATGTTAGTTTAATAGTTTGTAAAAATGATTATGATGATGATGATGATGATGATGATGATGATGATGATGATGATGATGATGTTAAATGAATTAGCTAATAGCAAAATATGGTGACAATGATGGCTGTGCCAAATTATGAGAATAAGAAGAAAAAAGACTAAACATAAAGTAACATAAATATATTTTATGTATACATGCATTTGTGTGTGTGTGTGTGTGTGTGTGTATGACATTTTAATAAATTCAGTTCACTAAGTTAGCTAAGTTCCAATATGCTAAATTTCTTATAAGCACGCACACAATTTAGAATCTTTGTCCTATTAGAGAAATGTCTCATTATCCCACTGCTATGAAAATTTCTCCTTTTTTTTTTTTTTTTTTTTTTTTGTTTCTTGATGCTTTCAAACAAATTCGTCATAATAATTCAGGTTTTACTTTTTGTGTGGTCTTCTTTGAAATAGTCAATGCTTTCCCTTGTTTGTTTGTTTTGTTGCTTTTAAAGCCATTGGCTTTAAAAGTGTTTGAGAAATTGTATTTATTTCATAGACATTTTATTGGTTTCAAGTATCATGGAATTCCATTTAACTCCAATAGATTAAATTTTATATTTACATATAATTGTAGATTTTGATAATGAAAGAATTGTTTGGATGAATGGTCATAAGTTAAATTAAAATTACATCAATTCAGAAATTTCTACACAAACAAATCATATAAGAATATAAAATGGCCGCTATATTTTGAAAATTTCCAATACTTCCAAACACTTGCACAACAATAATAATAATCATTATTGTTTTCTAGAATTTTCGCTGAGGATTTCAGTGTAAGCAATCATTAGAAAAAAAAAAAAGCAAATATCAGTTATTGAATTCAAGGTGACTGAAGCAAAGACTGTGATGACTAATAATTTTGTTATGTTGCGTTGTGTTGTTTTGCGTTGCTCATTTATAACTTCATTATAAAATTGTTATTGTTATCATTGTTATAGTTATTTATATTAAAGAATATTTATTTTATTTTTTTTTGATGTCAAAAAAAAAATGTCATTCACACTTTCTTATACGTAATGCCATCTCTTTTCAACTTATACATTTTATGCTACTTTAAATAAACGCAAAATATTATAATTATTATTAATTTTCATTAGCAATAATTTCTTTTTCTAATTTTTCATACTTTTGCATAATAAGCAAATAAATCTTCAATGGTAAGTGAAGTTATAAAAAAAAAAAAAAGTGGAGTGGAAACTCTCACTACCTTTAATATCAATTACGTTTATAAAAAAAAAAAAAAAAAAAACAAAAAGAAAAAAATAATATATATACAGAAATATAAACATCATTCTCAATTATCATTCAAACAATCCGTTATATTGAGAGAATTTTTCATCCAATCAAAAACTAATTCAGCTATGCCAGATATTCCAGATATTCCAGATATTCCAGTGAACAAGTTTTAGTTTAACAAATTAAATTGCTTTGTAATTAAGACAATTTTTTGATACATAAAAGCACTCAACTTTCCAATACTGCTTAAATATCATTAAGTTATTAAATATTACTCAATTCTCTTTATATTATACATACTTAAATATATACTTGATTTTTTTTATGTACCCTTCATCCAGAATATTGGTGACCTTATAATTAATTTGTCATTATGTTTGTAACATCTAAAATAAAACATCAAAAAATTCTTCAAAACATATAAATATATTCTTGCTTAGCATTAAATTCTGAATTGATATTTAAGTGTTTGTCTATCTGTCTGTCAGTCTGTCTATTTAAGTGTCTGTCAGTCCATGTATTGCTCACATTTTACTGGCCATAAAAACTGATACGTTGAGTTTAAGTTGGTATTGAAAATGAATGAAATTTCGTGAAAGGATACGCCCATAGTACAACATAAGCAAAATTAAAGCAAAATTTTTTCAATTTTTTGCTCATTTCTCGTAAACATCATAAAATAGGAATCTGAATAAACGCCATTAGTTTGTAATATATGTAGCAAAAGTTATACAAAATCGGAGTAACTAACTCTAGATGAAATTTGTGCATATTTATAAAAATATATTTTACCGTTATACGCATTAATTTCTGTATGAATACCATAACGGTTTTTTTGGTATTTTTGGTATTTATTGCTTTTGTAGCGTATACCATAAATTGAGATGTTCAATGTCACCCATAAAGAACTCTACTTTAAAATTATTTAACTAAGAGGCCTATTTTTATATCGAATTGTGTTTAATATTTTTTTTATAAATTTTAACGATGGAACGGATGGACAGACAGGCAGATGTAAAGGCCGATAAGTAGGGTCTCCGAAGCTCTTGTTTAAACGTTACAAACATTATGCCAAAATGTACGTATCTTTCAATTTAAGAAAAAGTGCAAATTAATTTCGATAATATTTAAGAAATTTCTTAGGTTGAGTGAAAAAATTCATTTATTGAGTGGAAAATATTGGAAAGAAAATCGTGGTGAAATTTGAATGGAAAATTTTATGGATTTTCAGTTTTGTTGTAGCGGCCACCACGTGTGTTACAATTTTATTAATAAAATTTTGTGTTGCGGGGGAAGAAGTAAATTATACATATATAACAAACACACGCACATGTATGTAGGTATGTATGTATGCATCGGTTATATATCGGTATACATATAAAATATTTTACAATGGCCGAAAAGGCCATTCAGTTGCCAAATTTTTTTTGGTTATTTTGCAATAACCAAAAATGTCTGGAAAATGTTATATAAGTCGAGCTGCATTGAGGAAAAGAGTGCTGGAGTGAAAAATTTGGAAATATAATAAAATGTTGATTTACTCGTGGCGTAAGTTAAAATTAGTTACATTATTTCTACTTTGCCACTAATGAAATCTTAGAAAAAAGGAGAAGTCTAATAAAAAATGATTTGCCCAAGATGTAAGTTACCAAGTAACTGTTTAGCTTAACATTGGCGAAAACTTGCAATTGGAAACCAAAGATATCTAAAAAAAAAAAGGGGAAGAGATCTATGAGGAAGAGGTCAGCCGTATCGTAAATACGGCTAACGGTAACGGAATAAAATAGCGCATTTGGATCGGTTCTGTTAAACTAAGATGCCCTAACGTGAGTA